>VWPW01000756.1:982049-1058919 GCA_013389825.1 Crypturellus undulatus
AAAGAAAGAAAGAAAGAAAGAAAGAAAGAAAGAAAGAAAGAAAGAAAGAAAGAAAAGGAGAAAGGGAGAAAGAAAGAAAAGAAAAAGAAGAGAGAAGAAGAGGAAGCAAAGCGAAGAGGAGAAGGAAAGAAGCTATGTAAACATGTGCAGACAGGCTGCTATGTATGGGCTCCTGGGTGGCTGGACAAAGCTGAACGCAACAGCATCTTCCGAGAGGTGTCTTGGGTTAATTCAGATTCTTGGCCTGGGCTGGCTCATGTCTGACTGGCTTGGAGCACAGGTGAATTAACAGCAGCCAGGGGCTGTGCAGACGTGCCTAGGAGTCTCCTCCTGCCATTCAGGTTTCTTTTCCAGTCAGCATTTTACCGCAAGCACTCTCAGATTTTCTCAGGACATGCTCAGAATACTTGCTCTGATGGTGTCCTAGGTACTTCTGCCTTTCTCTCTGGTATCCTCTTTGGCTTCTCTCAAAAGCCCTGGTACATACAGGTCCATCAGTCAATGCCTTGTTTGATTCCCAGGAAACCTCCCAGGCTCAATGGCTCTGTGGAGAAGCAGTGACTACTTAGCTTGCCTCTGGTGCTCCTGTTCTTCTCACTGCTCTTGGACAAAGCAGGGATTACTTGCACCCGCACTGTAGCAAAGATGCCTGACACAGTCGTGAAGTACATTTTATTGCAAAAGTGCTCCCGGCTCGTCAGCTGCTACCATCCTGTCCTGCATCCTCTCACCATGTCAAGAGGGGTTTGTGTGAGGAAAGCTGCCTTTGGGGTCCGCCTTCAGAGAATAATACATTCATCCATGAAATGTTGATTCTACTAACTATTTAGTGGTGAGATCAGTAGCGGTAAGCAAGGCAGCAAAAAGGATGCAGAAATGAATATTCTGATTAGCTGAAACATTAAGCTTAAAAAACTTGCCCTAGTTATATAAATTACATTTACCCCACTGAGAAGGAACTAGTATGCCTGTCTTAGATTGCTCATTTTCCTTGTAATTGTTATAGGCCTGAGGCGCAACTAAATTCACTAATGTGAGTACTCACGGCCTTTAGAAAGGTACCACTTTCAGTCAAATAAATGCTTTCTACTCCTTGCTGTGAAGCCTCTCTTCTTTGCCTACATTCACATTATAAGTCTTTTGCAAGAAGTGTGGCATTCAGGAGGAATCTTCTGTTTGGTAGCAAGTTTTCCACAATTACATAAGAGAAGTTGATGCAGAGGTAGCAGAAAATGCGGGAGTGAGATTTACAGTAATGCAATTAGATCACTTACAGTAAGAGGGAATGTTCATTGTCATGTTAGAACGAATGCCATAGGAGCCTCCCGCTAGTCCCTCTATGAGTCACACTTCCATGGGCATTTCTGAGTGCCAACCACCCTCAGGTGTGAGGCAGCATTTGTTTGTGTTGTGGGTGAAGAATGTGTATGTGCACACAACCTGAATTTGATTAAGAAAACAAGGGCAAAGAAACCAGAGTGCTGTGGTTTCTTTGAATGTCTGTCTGTCTGCTGGGTGAGAGAGCCAATGCTTATAGTCTCGGCCACAGTACCTTGACTCATCGCGCAGTCTAGAAGAGGCAACGTTCATCCCCCGGGGGGGCGGGAGCTCAACCACATGTGCGTACACACAGGGCAGCCTGGAGAGCACTGAGAGCCTTATCAGCCTTTCTCCAGGCTGTACTTCTCCTCTCATTTGCAGCACGGTAAATCAAGAGCCCAAGATTTATCGCACCGGCGTAAGCAATGCTTTAACTTTTGCCAGGTTAAATAAGTTTCAAAGAAATGCTTTGGCCCAAAGATTGAAATACATGGTTTAGAGCAATCGTAAGTTCCCTTCCAGGCTCTGCCTGGACAAGTCATATATCTTTGGTGTACCAACAGTAGGATACTGTCTCTTGGTTCACAATAAATTACATCTTCTGCACCTAACAGTCCTTATCTACCTCCCAGGCATGTTGTGAGAATGAAGGGATGTTTTTTAAGGAGTTCTGTAAGCCTTCCATGAAACAAGTTACAAGGAATCAATACATAATCATTACCATTATTTTATACAGCCATCCAGGTTGTAGAGCTCTGGCTTTATACATGCAATGCAGAAAGGGTTATACTACAACAACACCAGACTTGCAGTAAGAAGAAGAGGTTTCCATTCCACTGCAGCTCCAGATCAGACCCAGTGCTTAACCCAAGCAAAGTCAGGTATGAGACTCATGTGTCTTTTCATTCTGCGTCAACAGGATGAGTAGTAGGGCCTGGATAAACTACGAAAGCCTGAAAGCAGGGACCAGACAGCTTTGTTGCACCTGGCCACTACAGCCACTGGACTAAAAAGTCATGGCTCCCCTTCTGCTCCATCTTCGGCCCAATTAGCTCCTTTTTGTACTGGGGCACAGCTTTAATCTAAACAGTGGAAAGTGCCTGAAGCCAGAATGACGGGTTTCAGCACAGATGATGAAAGGCATCTGAAATCACAGGTAAAATCCGTAGAAATGACCTGTACTTTTTCCCTCTGAGTCATAAAGAGAGAGAATTTCTAGAACAACAACTATTACTTGAGCACAGATGCATTTATAAATCAAGACAATTTTTCAGCCAAGTGCTATGTTCTGGTGTAAGAGAATGACCTGTATAATTAGTTGGCTTGAGCCAGGACTTCCTTTTTTAATTAAGGGATGCAGCCAAGACAGCTATCTCTAGACAGTAGAAAGAACAGTTACAAGAAAGCCATGTTCTTGTGCTCATCTTTTGGGAATTATATCTCCAGTGAGGAAAAAAATATATATTGAAAAGAACTATGAATGGGACAAGTACAGATTATGCCAAGTACCTCACTAATCTTATGTAGGGTCCTATGTAGGTAGTGTAAAATCCTGACCAATGCTGATGAGGGAGGTCAAGGGAGGCTGCAGTGACTCCTTGGTTGCAAACAGAGTTACAACAACTTTATAGCACTGAGGCACAGGCAGTAAGGATCCTAAGCTCAAATTTTTTTCAGTGCAAATAAATAATGTAAGACCAATAAGCAGTATCCTCCTCAAGATAAAGGGAAACTATAGGTTAAGGGAGCAAAGATGCCAAGTAACTTTCTGGAGGTCATCTAGAAGCTTGTGGCAGAAGTCAGACCTGAACCTGCTCTCCTGAGACCTGACTCAAATCATTTTCCTCCTCTTGTGTCCTCAGTTATGCTCTAAGTGTGCTATTTCTAATGTTAAAATGCCCCAGTGATAAAAATACATCTATGAAATATAATCTAAAAAGGATAATGGCACAGAGACATGCTGTCTTTTCGTCTGAGATTTGATAGTTACTATAGCTGAAATGAGGATGTGAATTCCTGTAGTTCTGAATAAGGAAGTAATACTGATGCTTTCTCTGGGAGTGGTGAAGCAGTTTCTGCAGCTCTTCTGTGTAAATGAACTTCATCGCCTCCTTGCATTCCCAGATAAATTCGTGCTACATCAGACGATGCATGTAGTCCACAACAAGAGGGGAAAATCCCTAAGCATTATCAGCAAATCTTAAGTGGTCACAGGATGGTTGTGTGAACAAGCCCTTATATAGACAATGCGGGCAACCCGTTTTAGCAGAGAGCTTTTACTGTTTTGCAGTTGGACTGTCGATAGATATACATGGCTTCATCAAAAAATATTAAATTTTAGGGTTTTTTATAGACTTAGAGATCTTCCTAGGAGTTAAATCTTCATCTCACTGTTATGATAAACTGTTAACATCTCACTGTTATGATATGTCATCAGCTCTGGGGTAGAGTATTTACGTATATGCAGCGTGGTTAGCAAAAATCCCTGGGAAGAAGACTGCAATTCTGCCCCCTCAACTCAGAGACTCCTGAGATCTCACCCTGTCTATTCGCAGCCCACAAAGAGTAAAGCCTATACAGACAGGCTGTATACAAACACCAAAGCACAAAATATTTGATCTGAAAAGCAGCCTAGAGCTGCCCTCCCTAGAGCTAATGGCAATGACAGCCTCTCTCATATGAGGAAAGGCTGAGAGACCTGGACCTGTTTAGCCTGGAGAAGACAGAGAGGGAATCTTATCACTGTATATAAATACCTTAAGGGAGAGTGTCAAGTAGATAGGATCAGACTATTCCATCCATCCAGAGATAGGAGGCAATGGGCACAAACTGAAACATGAAAAGTTCCATCTGAATATGAGGAAGAACTTCTTTCCTGTGAGGGTAACAGAGCAATGGAACAGGCTGCCCAGAGAGGTTTTGGAGTCTCCTGTTCTGGAGGTCTTCAAAACCCTCGATGCAACTCTGGGCAACATACTCTAGGTGACCCTGCTTGAACAAGGGGAGTTGGGCTAGATAATCTCCAGAGGCTGTTTCCAATCTCAACCATTCTGTAAAACTGATTTTATTTCCCTTTAGATTTCTCTCTGTTTCCGTATTTTGCTAGGGAATAGAGGAAGAAGAGAAAGTAAGGGCCTGATCTAAAGCCTCTCCAATCAGTCAGACTTGCCTTTTCTTCAGTCTTTGTTCATGCCTCAAGTGTGGGCTGGTAACTTGTAATTTTAAGTTTTCATTTAATCCATGTAACACAAAAGTACTCCTCTGCTATCTTTTCAAAATTATAAAAAGTACTGCAATTCATGCTGCTTAAGCACCAGAACATGTTATTAGGAAAAGCTATACCAGCCACAATGACATTTTGCATGCCGAATGTCAGTTTTTCACTCAAGTTAGTGGTATTGGTGGTAAAATCCAAGCTCAAGCAGAGTGTTTTGGGTTTTTTTTTTTCTGGAGACAAGTCTGTTGAGTTCTTACTTTTCAATATAGATGCAGTCTGCATCTTTTCAATATAGATGCAGTCTGTGTGACAGACACTATTATTTGATGGGAAGTAGCAAAGAGGGGAACTTGACAGTAATAAAATGCATTTTGTCCCCTTGATCTTGACAAACTAAAGAAGGTCCAGCAGTTCTCTGTCCTCTTTTAGGTGAGACTGTTGTGCTCTGTAGGAGCTGATTTTGCAGAAGGGGATATACAGCCTGAAACCACTACAAATGTTGATCCTACTAGAAATAAGCACTCTCCCTTCCCACTGGTTAGAAATGGAGAGTACAAAACTCCCAGTGATTCATTCTCTTATCTACCAGAAAGGGGTAACCCCACCCCACCTAATTAAAAGTGAAATGATTTACCCAGACATGTGGTCTTACACGCAGTTATGTCAACTGCTTACATGGGAATAGTTTGTGAAAGTCACTGAATCCCTGAACTTTCATAGTCAGTTCCTTCCTAAGAATTTCTCTTAAGAGCGTCAGCTGGCAGGCTACCGCTGACCGAACAGGTCACATGGGTTTCCCAATGATCTTCCCTCCTGATAAGAAGAAAACTTTGATGGTTTATCCCCTGTCTGGCTTTGTTCTTAAGGAGAAAAGCTGTTTGGCGGCATTAACTGTCCTTTAGCTTCCCTCTTGCGTCTTTCATTGTCTGACAGCTAACAGACAACTTCCTCTTCTGCCAGCAGTCCTGAACCCTTCTTCATGCTGAGATGGTTACAAACAGAGGCAGAAAGAAAATGTCAACAATCAAGCTGTAGCTTTCTATAAATAAAGAACCTGACACATATTGAGTATATCAAAGGAAAGGGAAACCATGATTTGATTTTTTTGCTCTTTTCCTATTGATTACTGATTCGGTTATAATATCAGATAAAAGGCCCAATGTCCCTATCCTGATTACCATCATCCATTCCTTTTTATTCCAACAGTCAGTTCCTTCATTTATCTGCCCAATGTCAAATGGAGTTGTTTTGTGCAAGAAGGGAAAAGACTGAGCATTTAAAATGAATCATATCAATTTATGCATGTGTGTGAAACAGATAACCACAAACCACTCTTTTGCCAATGCTACCACTCATGGGATTTAGTTTCAGATGAAATGTGTCCTGACTTCTAAGTGGTTCACATCTTTGCATTTGCTAGCAATTGTTTTTTTGGGGCTGACAGAGATCTGATTATGTTCTCATTCATTAAGGAAAAGAAAGGGCTACAAACATGATTTCATAATGCATCAGAGGGTTTGTGGCTATTATGCCAGAACTACAAAGCAAATGCTGTGCACTAGTTGGATGTGAATTTAGATGAAAATTGATTTAAACATATGTATGCAATGGGTAGACACCATACTCCAACCATCACCAGCTTGCTTTATGAGCCAGGATTTTTATGAGTCAAGAGAAAGCACAATGTAGACAAGCAAATCAACTCAGAGCAGTAGGAGCTGATCCAGCGACCACATTTCAGACATAAAAAGTTCAAGCTAACAAGATGGCCAGAGAAGTTCCCAAGCAACCAGATGCTGTGGTAAAAGTATTTCTTATGCAGTGTTTGGTCTAGACACGATTGAGAAGTGAGGAGGAGTGGGAAGAAGATCCAGTAATTTTAAGGTGCAAATCAATGCCATATCAGATCAAACAGGTCCAGCAGTCTGTTTTGCCCCTTCTACTTCTTAGTAGATGTGTGAGTAGATGTTAAAATGTGATTCTAACAGTTTTGTTTCTTCTGACTAGCTCTCCTTCCTCCCTCAATCAACAGCTCTTTGGCAAGATGACAACTTGGAGCATGAGAGGTATATTTGTGGCTTAGTTGCAGAGGTGCCTAGCGTTTGCATAGACAGTCATCAAAATTTCACCACAACTTCTAATGACAATTCCATGATAGGTAAAGCCATTTGCTTTTCAGGATATTTATTGCAATTCAGAAAAAAAAAAAGGAAAAAATGTAGAAGATCCTGCTATGTGTGTTCACATTAGTTTTACACACACACACATACAGGAAAGTTTCAGTTTAATTGATACCTTGTGTGTCTACAACTGCACTGAAAGAAATATTCGGTGGTCCCAATCTAGCTGCTTAGGTGATAACTTGATAAAACTCAGTGAGCATTGAAATTAATGGACACACCCACTGGCAGACTCAGACAGAAGACCAGGAGTAATAATGGAATATCCTTCCATTTCCTGGGAAGATTCCTCTAGGCTTGACTGACTTAAGTGCAGTGACTGCTGTGGATGAGCATATCTGTGGCACAGTTGTCTTCCTCGCTCATGTAGTATTCATGCAGACTTAGGGTTTGTCCTGTTAAACCTCTGTTTCACTCATTTCTAGGTGAATGGTGCCCTGCAGTTCTTAAAGCTCTGGTGTAAGTTCCCACACTCATAAAGATTAGAGAGGGTCAGACCTGCATGCCTAACTAACAGCATTGCTCCTTTGTTTACACAGGAACAGGCCTCTGCCCATTAGGATTTAATCAAGGAGATTTCATACTATTCTTGAAATGCTTTCTTCTCTTCATAGAAGCAACTGGTGTTTCTAGATCTCTTCGGCAAATAACTTAGGCAATGCAGACCATCAAGCCGTGATGGCTAGATCATTTCTGGCTAAGGGGAAGGATCAGTTCCCTGGAAGCAAAAGCCAAGCTTAGTCAGCACTGCTGCCATTTTACCCTTCCCCAGCAACCTGGGCAGGAGCCAGTTCTCAAACCTGAACTAGGTAAAGAGTTACTCTATGAGAGAATTCAGTGAATTTCCAGCCACCTTCGCTCTCTGGACTGGTTCGTGGCAGTGAAGGGAGAGAAGCATTCACCCAGAATCATTCATTCATTCTCACAGGACCATCTTTGCTTGCTCTAAACCCTCAGACCCATGGAAATATATGCATGTGTAAGAACAAGCCATAGTTAGGTAGGATTTTGAAGATCTTACTTTCAGAACAGGGAGTATAACCCTTGGATCTTTCCCCTTCATTCTGCAGAGCGGTTGACTCTGCTCTAGGCACCGCTGTAGATTTCTAATATAAAAATATTATGCAGCCTATCAAATTCAGCATGAAGGAAGATCTTGCTCTGACTGCAAAGGTGTTTATGGACTTGTTCCTCTTGCTTTCAGATGTCCACATCTCCAGCAGGGGTGTTAGACACTAAGTGTCTGACCATTCTGCAGGCTCATCTTCAAGGGTGTGACTAAAAAACTTTATTCGTGCAAAACCTGTGTATTTTCACCTAAGAGATGCCTGCCAGTAGGATGGACCTAACAAGGACATATGCAAGGAAACTTTCTCTACTTATATCCTTCATGAAAAAAACAAGGCACAACAGCAGGCCCTCTGCAATGGGCCTGTTTTTTCTTACAGCCTTCATGACGCAGACCACTTTAAAAGGACTGGAAGGCACCCTTTGTCAAATTTCTAGTACACATCATGGATCAAACTTTTTTTTCTTTTTTCTTTTTTTTTTTTGAACCAGAGTTACCATCACTAATTGAAACCTGACAATGTTACTGAGGCCAAATTTCATGAGAACAACAAAGTTATTTAAGAAAAAAAAAATGATTCATTCCCCACTCAATGCACTGTCAGTTACTGGTACTCCCCACGCTTAATGCCTGAGGTAGCTAATGGCATTAACACATGAAAGAAATCATCAACATGCTTTTGACTCCCATTGGAATTCTTTATTAAAATAGTTCTGACACTTTTTTTTTCCCCGCTCTGTTTGTCCGACTAGTATGCCAGTAGCCACACGACTCATATTCTGACCAACGGAGTGATAATTCCCAGAAATACAGAATTTGTTTAGACTACTCCAGATGCAGCCACCTTGACCGGATAACCTCCTCGGGGTTTTGCATTGCCAAATGAGCGTCTGTCCTGGTGAAGTTGGGCCACACTCCCACGAGGGTCACGGCTCCCTGAGTGTGGGGCTCCAAGAGCAAGGGGAAACAAAATCCTTATGGCCATCCTGCCCCAGAGAAGTGCTTTCTCCATTCTTTTCTTCCTCCTCCACAATGGACGTGTTTATGTAGCTTTGCCTTGCTCAGGGACTGGGAAGTCATGGAGACTCCACTAAGAGCATTAAGGAAATCCAGTCATGCAAGACAGACTCCCATGGCTGGCTAGCAAAGCACCAAAAGTACCAAAAAAAAAAAAAAAAAACCCACAAAAAGAAAGTGGAAAATCCTGATAATGGTAGTAACGTTGCCTTCTGTGGACCACAAGAGGTGAGCCATCCCCAGATAATCATTCCTACAGTTACGTGTAGTTTTGTTTGGAGAGAGGCGGAGGGAGCTCTGTCCCCTCGCCAACGCGGTCACTGCATGGGGGCAAGGCCAATCACGCTGTTTGCTTACCCTCCTGCTCTCTCCCCCCTGCACCAGTCGTTTTCACTCAGGAAAATAGGTCCCAATCTGGCCCTGTCTCTGATGTACCTTGGTAATACAGGGTTTCTGACTCATGTGTGAGCACTAGTTGGCAGGTTAAGAACAGCATGTTGCCAAAGACGATTTCACTCAGTTAATACAGCCTCTTCCCGGGGCTGTGCTGAAAAGGATGTTTCTGCCATGACAGCAAAGTGACTCTGTCTCTCTCTCAGCTTGTTTTGCCCCAAAAGAAGATTCCCACCGGCAATGGGATTGAGAGTTCTTGCTCCAAACCACCGGTGCTGCGAGTGGTGCCACTGCAGGACTCGAGCGGGTGGTACTGCCGGCGTCACGTCCCCGCGCCAGAGCGATCCCGGCCCTGGACAAGTGGCGTTTATCTGGCTACTGATCAGAAGAGTTGGAGAAGGAAGCGAGCGTTCACCAGAAATAGACATTACTTTGGAAAGATGTTTTGATAAAAGTCTGTGATCTTAAACAAAAGTGTTCATCCTTGTACTCATCTGATAGATATAAAAAAAGCAGCGAAAGACCATCTAAAATTAAAGCGTGCATCGGTACATGACATTGTGTTGAACCGATGTTCACCTACTAACATTTTGCTTTTCCATCTCTTCTGCTACATCATAACATTTTACATCTGTCAGAACTGTAGCTCCCAATATACACTTATGGTGTCAGCTGGGTCCTTGTTTAAGATGAACATTCTATTACCGGGAAAGTGAAAGACAATAATCCAAAGGCTGATAAAAGACAACTAAGTCAGGGGAAGTGCGTCTGAATCCAGGACAGAAATAGCCCAACTCTCAGATGACCTGCTATTTTGGACAGCTTCGAACTCCAAATAATTACAAAATTTTACAGTGGTGAATCTTCTCTGTAGCTTCCCTGTTAAACTGAAATCTCTCAGGGTTTGTGGCAAAGAGATATTTCAGAATTGGATATTTTTTAGTCTTGGGTGGAATAAAAAGTCACATTTCCTGCAATGCAAAAATTCTAAAAATTTCAATTTACAACCACAGAAGCATTTTGTTAGTGTCTTACAGCTAATTTGCAGGGACTTGTACACTCCATTAAAATATTAGAGAGGCACAACATAGGCAGCACATTAAAGTTGCATTATAGTAATTAGATTCTAATATATGATGGGTTTGTGCATATAGCCCAGAACACCAATTTACATTTAAAAACAAAATAGTGTTGCCATCCTCAGTCTTCCTCTGTGATTCTGTAGCAGTGAACTGGACAAGCTAAAAAATATATATTTTGGATTTTTTCCCTATTAATAATCCATCTGTGTCTGTTTCCTTCCTGCCTCTTATTTTGAGGGGTCCCTCCAAGGTTGTGCCTTGCTGCCCATTTCTTTAAGTGGCAGCTAAGAGTAACCCAGCCAGCAAGAAGGGGCTACTTCTATGGGCAAAAAATGTTTGACTTTCCGGTGGCCGGAAGAACTTGTCCTAATTTCAACAATTAACTTACTTCAGCACCGTAATCTTCAGCGTATGGATTCCTCCTGTGCCTGTGACTAGTTTTCAGACACAGGAAAAGAAGTATTTTTACTGTCTGGCTGTCGTTGGTGCTTTCTGTGCAGCAGTGGGAAATGTTTCACCAACACACACAAAAAAATTTTTGGCTGAAGTTTCAGTGTTTAGTCCTATGCTCCCTAAATTCTACACATTTCCAATATTTACATACCGATCCTTGAACATTAACATCCAATTTTCTTCTGCCTTGAGTGCTTTGGAGATCCAGTTTTAGTGTTTTAGCTAAGTTGTGCCCTTGCTTCTCCCAGTGATTTTTGACAGTAGCAATCCCTGGGCAAGTGAGAGGAAATTGGAGCTGCTGGAGAGGGTGTGTGACACGTGTCACTCATGCATCCACAGACCATTCTTTTGCATTGCTTTATGTTTGACCTCGTTTTCGGTGCATGAGACCTATTTTTACCAGGTTGCATAGGCAGTGCCTAAGTACACTGAATTAGTTCATGCAATAATTAGCCGCTCATTTGGGATATTAAGTAACCGCAGCCTGGGCTAATGGTTGTGCGTGTGGGAGCCTGGCTGGGTGGGTTCGTCTCGGCATGTATCGCTGCAGCTGCTCCAGCCAGCACTGTGCGTGGAGACTTTCTCTTGTTTTTCCTTCAGTCTCGAGATAAGGCAAGTGGTTTATTCCCGGGCTTTGCATAGAGGTAATTGAGATATTCATCTGCCGCAGAGCTGAGTCTGTTGGACTAGTACTGCACATCCATAGCAAAGAGATGGGATCCACAGCTGCAGACCGGAGTTTCAGCTAATGATCTACTGGCCTTAACACAGAGAGGCCCTAGTGGGCCCTGGGTGGTGCTCCCCAGAAGCTGCTCTTCTGCCATGCCCTTTTTTGTGTAACTCCCCATAGCTCCCACAGCAATGCCATGCTTCCCCTGCTCACAGGCTCTCCCTGCCCGTGCCCTTCTCCAGGTTGCTCACCAGGATGCACCGCACCGCCAGTGCTAAGGCTGCAGGACCGACTTTTGAGTTTGGACATGCAAAATACAACTGCAAGGGTTTAGCCAAGACTCCCTTCTCCCTTGCCTGGTTTAGCGTCTGCTTTCATCTTGGCATCCAGAATGTGTCTCCTCCGGGATTTATTTACAGACGTGCCATTGGACTGGAAAAGACACAAAAGACCTCTCACTTTCTTGCTGGAGTATTTTGAGAATAACAACCTAAAGCGGTCCAAAATGTTCTTGTCCTTTCCTTCTGTCCTGTCATAATTGTTACTTTTGGTGGTGGTGGTTGTTGTTTATTAACCCCGCAAGCCTCAATTACAAAGTCATGAAAAAAACAACGGTTGCGAAATTTCCCGAGCTGGCATTGTGTCCTTCTAGCCCACAGCACGTAGTGTTGTTGCTTAATAATCAACCTAAATACTCCTTGTCCCTTCAGTGCTGAATACATCACACCCGTCTGACGCCTCTTCTCCTAGACCAGTTTAAGTGAATGTATGCACAGACAAGCATCACCGGAAAAAAAGGCACAAAAGACTAGTTTAAATAGGCCTGGTGCTATCTATGAGATTATGGATGATCTGCTCAGGATAACATCAACAGGATGACGGGGCTGTGTCTCCTCTGGTACTGTTAAGTGAACTGCCTGGCCTAGTGGCTGGTGGCCCATTGTGGACTCAAACTCTGTGTGAAACTGTGCAACATTTTAAACCTGTGAATGTCCCACCTTCCTCTTCCAAATCCGAGTGGTCTCATAGCGTGCTCTGCTGGTAGTCCTGGCAGTGCCTGAGATGGGGGCTCTGAAAAAGGAAACCCCAAACCAAACAGCAAAGATATACGTATTCCACATTCCTTTGTCACTTTCTTCTTTTTGTTAAAAATTATTCAACGTATTCCCTGCTTAGTAGGGTAGGTAATCTCCATAAAAGAAACAAATGATTCACTGCAGCTCAGTGCTTTACCTCCCAGACAGATGTTCCTCAAATTAGGAATGGTTAATTGCTATGAGGCTAAATAACAGCATTTTTGAGAACAAACAGCCTTCTCAGAGACATGAGATATTGCTGTCCCGATTTTCCATCACCAGATCTTGGAAAAACATGTGATCTCCTGTGAAGCTGCTGACAGTGTGCTGCTGCGTTCAGGGTCCAAGTAACTGTAAGTGGAAAACCCATACTTGCTTACAGGAAACAAATGCAGATTCCTCATATTGAACATGAGCTGGACGGAAACTATCTTTCACTCTCTGGTTAAACCTTCTGATCCCTAAAATATCAAATATTTCCCAGAGCAGTTTAAACAGAAGAGCAAAGAGGAAAACCAACAAACTGAATGTAGAAGAAAATACATCCAAGTCTTTCTGAGATTATCTTTCTTCCCACAATCATGAGAATACATTTCTTTGACTGAATTTTAGTCAGAAGGTTTATCTGTAACCTATCTGCTCGGAAGCAGAAACAGATGAATGTAAGAAAAAGAATCTGAAAAGCAAAGGAAGCTCTTTCATGGTGAATATTTATTAATTTATAGTTTTCATCAGACATAATAACATTTTTCTCTCTTCCCAGGTCAGTATTTCAAGAAAGGAAATGTAGTACTCACATAGCCAGCTTTCTCTTCTTTTTTTTGAAGGATTAAAGTAAATCTAAGGCATTTAACAATAGGGAAATGTAAAAATAGATTTGTTTTCCCAAGCACTGAATTTGGAGATTGCAATTGTTCTTGATAGCATTGTTCTCCGAAGCACTGAACTACTCTGTCCGTCTTTTACATGAAAATTTGTCATGAGTTACTTAAAAGAGAGAGTTTTCTTCCCAGAAATAAAACAAGTTTATGGGAAAAAAAAAATGTAATTTCCATTATTAATCTCTTTATTTTGTTTTCAAAGAATGGGCAATAGAGTATTAAATGTTTTGATACACTTTTAAATACTCTTTAAAAATTTATATACACTATTACAGCATTTCTCCGATTTAGAATAATCCATCAAAAAAAAAGAGGGATCTTCTTACAGTAGGCTACATTTGGAGTCTAAGTCAAGCTGCACATTTATAACAGTTATCCCTCGATTTCGTAACTTTGTTTAAAAATAACTCTTTTTGTCTTGCAAGTGTTGCTTGCAAGTAAGGCTTTGCAAGCCTGCATGGTGCTTTAATGATCAGGAACTAGGAAGCCAGGAATTACTGCCTCTGAGTTTTGCTTTGTTTATGAGTAGCAGCTTCTTTTCTATTTAGAGATTCTTCTTTTAGTACCATAGTCACCTACTTAGCAGCTTCGGAGCTTCCTTGTTTGTCTTACACTTTTTATATGTTTAGACACTACCAGGTATCCTGACAGTTAAAATAATTCCTAAAAAAAATAAATCCTGCTTTGCATGACAACCTCAAACTGGATGCAGAAACTCTTAATTTTGATTTTGTCTCCCAGTTCAGCAGATTTGGCTGAAAAAATGGGTGTTTTCTCTTGTAAAATGACAACGTAAAGTAAAATGAAACAAATGCCCCAAAATTGGACTTCATTTCTTGGCACATTTCTCATAGAACATTTGGATTTCGGTTGCCATTCTGACAGGCTAAACAGGCCAGCCTAGAATTACAAAATGAGAGTTTTTTTGTTTTTGTTTTTGTTTTTGTTTTGTTTTGTTTTGTTTTTGTTTTTTGTTTGTATTGTGATGCTGTTGTTGTTTTTAAGTGGCTGTAGTACCTCTGGGAACCTAAACCTTTAATTAGGTGTCTGCCTCCATCTCCCCGGCTTTTAATTCTCGGATCCAGGGTTCAACTCGGAGGGCCTTGGACAGCCAAGATACTTGAAAAAAGAAGTGAAAAAAAATAAAAAGGACAGTGTTGGATTACCGTGGACAGTGCTGGAGTTTAAACTGACTGCACAAGAGGTGCGAGACTCGGGAGCCAGCGGATCACTTGAGCTTCAGAGCCAGCGCTGCGGAGCCCTGGGCCGAGGAGAGCGTGTGCAAGCGGGGCTGGCAGCAGGAATGCTCTTTCTGCCCTTTCTGGGAAGACTGCTGTGGAAAGCAGGTGACTATGGAAAGTGGGGCTATGGAAAGCGTGACTACGGAAAACCATGAGCGAGGGCTGCGGAAGCCATGCTGCCTGTTCTTGCCAAAAAGCCACCTAGCTGAACCCCAGCAGGAGCCCGACTTTCCATTTTGAACCCGTTTCATCACCTGCCTGGAAGCCAGGTAATCCTCACCTGGCGGCTCTGGGCGAGCAGGCTGGCACTGGGCTCGCTCCGACCAGTTTTCCAGGAAGGTGACGAGGAGGAGCCTCCCTTCCGCGTTTCCTAAGGGCAGGAGGCGGCAGTGAGTCACAGGATGCTATAGCTGGGGTCACTTCAGTACGGGCCGTACGTCTGCCCGTGGCCGTCCTCTGCGTGTGGGAATCTGGTTTCCCGCAAAATAACACAAACCCAACGCTGGAGTCAAATCCGCACAGGAAAAAGTGCTTAGAAATAAATGTGGAAGGACTTTGCAGAGAGGCACGAAAGGATCCCCCCGAAAGGATCAGGTGGATGGCGCGGGAGCAATGGCTGCTTATCTGGGAAAGAAATGTGAAGCAGCATTCACATTTTCATGCAAAGTTCTGGAGACATTCCTCAGAAGGAAAAGCAAAATACACTTAAAATACGCTTAAAATGAAAAGCCTATTAGTTGACACTTTAAAATCTTCAGATATTTAAGTATACAGTGAAAAACACTTTAATTTTGGTACTTGGTACTTTGGTACTTTTTGAAAAACTTCTTTAAACTTTGCTCTATACCAAAAGTGACTGAGAGAGAATTGCCCAAAGAGTTTCAGGAAAAAAAAATGTTTTAATGTTCACAATTTCACATATGCAATGCTGAATCATTAGAGTAGATCTCAATATACAGACAGTTACTATATATTGAGACAGGGGCATGACTTGTTTTCTCAGCAAAATATTTATACATGAACAGAAAATCTATTATGTTTTGAATGCCTGTCAAATATGTACTGTGTGAATTTGAAAACCATACAATGCTGGCTGGCTCCATGCCACTGTAGCTGGAATAATTAAAAAACTGCTATTATCTTTGGCGGTAGCAAAGTTGCGAACACACTCAAAATACATGTTCTCATGAAAAGTCACACTAGTTGTAAAAAGAAAAAAGATATGTTTTCTTCTTTGCACTACATCTTTGTTTGTCATTGCTTAGAAAAAACGCATCAATCTTTCTGAGGTCTTTTACTGTTTACAAAATGCAATAATGACAGAGCATCAGACAGATGAGCAAACCATTTCCCCTGGAAAATACAGGGATTATGTGCCAGGGATAAACACAATGATATTAAATAAGGAATTAGAAATGGAACAGAGGCAATCACACTATAAACTTGAAGAAAAATAAATCTTTTGTAACTTTTTAAACAAAAAT
Source organism: Crypturellus undulatus (assembly GCA_013389825.1). NCBI lineage: Eukaryota > Metazoa > Chordata > Aves > Tinamiformes > Tinamidae > Crypturellus > Crypturellus undulatus. Next base: position 998,133 of record VWPW01000756.1, read on the forward strand.
GTTAATAGGAATTAACATTATATGCCAGTTTCTTTCAGGCAATTTATAAGGTGCATTTCACCGAGCTCAGTTTTCATTAAATTCCTTTTCCGTAAGAGACAGTTTATTATAATTACGAATGCAAATACTCTTGCGGAGGGTGATTCCTGGGCTACGGACTCGCGTCTGAAGCTGCTTTTGCGATGCGGAATGCTGCTGTCTCTCCCCGGGGACCCCTCGCTTGGTTTCCTGCTGGCACAGCAAGTGCAACCTGCAGCCAGCTGCCGCTGCGGGCAAGGACGGAGCTTGTCACCATTCGCCCAGCTACATTCATGCCGCTCGCAGGTACCTGAGGCAAAAGGCACTAATGGGATCATTTCATGCGATCAGCAGCAAATGCAGACTATAGAATTACCTCCTGTAATTCCTACATCAAGTCTCATAACCTGTGGCTGAACTAGAATATTTCTTTTTGAGAGAGCTGTAATCTTGATTTATTAGTGTAATTTGATTTCTTTTCTTTATTCCCTTGTGGTTTGAATTAGTTCCAGCTATGTATTTTTGTTTGAAGCGGGAATCCTGAATTCACAAATGAAGTCAATCAGACAGCAGGCTGATTGGCAGCATGTCCGGGGCTACTGTTCCCAATTGCTGGATTTTGGTATAGCTGCTGCAGTAGCTGCAGACTCTGTGTGGGTAAAATCTTGGCTTTATGTCTAGTCTTTCCTCAATGCCCCAAAATTGAAATGGATGACACAGATACAGAAATACACAGTGGCTGAGCAAAACAGTCTCCTGTGGTCCAAATGCAGCTGAATTGCACAAACAGGCTCTCTCTGATGGCAAATGGTAGCAGTCAGAAGGTGCCTCAGTACTGTGGCATCTCCCTAGTGCAGGGATAGCAACATACCTGTAGTCTCTTGAGATTGCACAGACCAGGTGGGAAACTCTTCCTATGCGCTTTCGGAGATGATCAATGGTGCCAGGATTGCTCTGCCTCAGATTCCCTGTCTCCAAAATTTGGTGCCTTTGGAGATCTGCCGTGGCTTCTGCACAATGAGGTTCCTGGAAGTAGGGAAGGCACATTAATCCGATTTACTTTTTCAGTTAATGATTGATTGACTCCTGGCACAGAAAGGAGAAGTTCTGGTATGCTGGTGCTATTCCTCACGGTTAAGTCTTTGCAAGATACAGCTTTTAAAACTTCTAGGTGGCCATCTACCCATTACAGCTCTAAACGTTACAGTAAAGGAAAGAAGCTTTATTGTCCTGCTCCACTCTAGCCCCTTTACAACCAGCACTATTATGAGGGGGATCTATTAGAAATGCAGGTACCTGCTATTATATCAATCTTATTAAATTCATATCTCTCATGATCATATTTGGAATATTTTACCAGTGTATCTTCATTTGCCTATAAAAGGAGAAAGCAGAAGGAAGCCCAGAAAGTGATAAGTAGGTTATACAACAGAAATATTAATTGAGAAATGTCGAGTGGGTGGGGGAAGGAAATGACTTAAGAGACCAAAGGGATGAAAAGAGGAAATGACTTCATTCCCCATGTTACCGTGCTGTGCCTCAATATCCAATCACAGCTGGAGGTAAACAGGAAGGGAGAAGAAGAAGTAGGTCATTCCCCAGCATAGCAGAAGAGAAGGACTCAAGCAACTGCTCAGGGCGGCCTTGGGAGTTGTATTCCAACAAGCAAACAGGGGAAGATGCCTGCAGCTCACCTGCGGGTGGCCGGAGCAGCTCCGTAGCCTTCCTGGCATCGCGTCCAAGAGGCTGGAGAAGCAGAGGAGACTTCTTACTCTTAAGCTTGTTCTTAATAATGTGGATTTGTTTTAGTTCTTTGCAATTTTATGCCATTATTACAAAAGAATATGCCTCAAGTAAGCCTATTCTTGCCTTTATAAATCTTCCACTGGGCATGCCTGTGAGGCAAAGCATTTCCTTCCTACTGGCACAGTTATGGTTAGAGGCAGAAACCTGGGCTGGTTTTTGGATGCCCAGTATCCCGGATAGCTCCAGGATCCCCAGCAGTGAAGTTTTTACTAGCTAATTTGGATGCTCAGTGTCAGGGGACCACCAGCGCAACGGGAGCTGCGTCCTCTTACCTCCAAAGCAGGACAGCCACGTGCAGAGCGCCCATCAGCAGTGGTCCCTGGCCTTTGCTAGCTTTTGGGCTGTGCCCAGGAGCCCGTGAGCTGACATCGCACTGGGGCTGTTCTAGCGATTTGACAGCACTGAGCTGCTTTTTCCAGAGCCTGGGAATGTTTCCAGGTTTATTCGCTAACATGGCTGTAGCCAAAGTGCTCCTGCGCTGAGCTGCGTGGCGGCGTAGGGCTTTTGGACAGAGGTCTGGTGCATGAAATTTCTTGCAGTACCTAGCGTAATCGAGGGAAGTTACTTTGGCAGGCGGCAGCGCGGTGGATTAGAGCCTGAACCGCAGGAGTCTCCCGGGAATAGGTAACACATTTGCAGGGCCCTCTCTCGACCTAGCGCAGTGAGCGACAGATCCGCAGCGCCGATAGCGCCGCTGCCGCTGCCGCTGCCGCTGCCGTGCGCCCTCCCGAGCGCAGCGCAGCGCGAGGGGCTGCGTGACTCCTGCCTGAACCAGCGGCAGGAAGCAGCAACCTCGGGCTTTGATTCTGCGCCAGCTCCGGCAGCCTGGTCCCACCCTGGCCACGCAGAGTGGCCCCGGCGCTGCGATAGCTGCTCTTGCAGAGCAGAGATTTTTTTTTCCCCCTTTTTTTTTTTTTTTTTGATGTTCTGATTCTTTCCTGCTTTCCTCTGGGGAATTTCGCAACCAGCTGGAGCAGTTGAATAACTTGGCTTGAAGATGCTCCATTTTGTACTGATTTCTATGATTACAAGGGCAAAGTTGCAGTGTCAGGCAGTGATACCGCTTTGGGGGCTTCCAGCCTGCGTGACAGATAATGCTGCTGCCTGTGGATCAGGTCCCAGCTGCTTTACCCCGCTTCGCAGCCAGTCCAGGTTTAGGGCTGTTTTGTTTCAGCAGGAGGACAGAGAGCACCCCAAGCACTCCTGCGAACGCGGCCCATTGACTGTATCGTATTTCTTGGTACCTGTGGGAGACAGTTGTTCTCCAGAATGGAATGCGCTTTGTGATCTTCAGTCCTTTTTGATTGCAAACATAGCAGTCCGTACAGGAAAAGCATCCTTAAGCCAAGTTATCCCACTCATCCAGCTGTTAAAAAATCCCCAGAGGAAATGAAGGAAAACCCAGACTTTAGGAAAGCCTGAAGCTTTGTATTAGAAATGTATTAATAATTGATTTACTGTCCCCTTTTGGCCAGTTCTGTGTTAACTTTCATTTGCTTTCTGACCCTAGGGCTATAATGTTTCTAGGCCTAAGTAGTGTGGCTTACATGGCTCAGCAATGGATAAACATTTGATCTTTTTTGTAGAAGGGGCACTATCCTGACTGAACCACTGAGCTTACTGATATGCATTCACTTCTGAACACTTTCTCACAAAGAAAGGGCTTGGATGGTGCATAAAGCCACTTGTTTTGGTGTTTTAGGAGATCAGCTTTAAAGTTATCTCACATGAGTTGTGAAGAAGAGAATGAATGTCCTTCCCAAAATCAACTGTATGAATAATTTTCTACAGCCATCTTGCATTCCGTCCTAGTGTTCACACACTGAAGAAAAAAAAATCCCGTTTAAACCACTTTATTCTTTAAGGAGGGTGTTTTACAAGGAAAACAAGAGCATGCTAAATCACATTAAACTCTTAGCAATTGTTTTCTGACTGCACATTAATTAAATATACTCCTGGATCTTGTATTTGAGCAATCATGCTTTTGAATACATTTGCTTGATCGCATTCCTGTGAACTACATACTGAGGAGGAAGCTGTAATGAGTGGCCCTGACTAAGCAATACTTTTTTCTGGAGAAATCTGAGCTTTTCATTTTCTAGACTTAGGTCACACATGCCTATGGAATATGACAACAAGGGCACAGAGGTGCTGGTAAAGGATGGCAAGACTGCCAAGAACCTGACCTGTGTTAAGGGCGGCTTCACTATAATGCTGCTTTTGCTGACTGAGCCAAGTATCTGAGGTACATGGGATATAAACTACAGTATTACTGTCCAGCTCATGATAAGAAGTAATATACTCCTTTTAATCAGTCATGGCGAGAAGTCTCTACCTTCCTCCCCCTGCATCTTTGCCTCCTCCCTGAGTGCCCCTTTGGCTGCCTTCACTGTCACAGTGCACACCTCATCCCTCACCCGTGGGGTTTGCTCAAAACATCCACAAGCCCTGTACTTTCATCTTCTCTGGAAGACTTGCAAGGCTCTTCCGTGGTGGCAGCCGAGCGATAAGACCTCCCAAGCATTCTCCCTGTTCCCAGGTACAAAATCTGAGTGCATCCCAAAATTTTCTTTCTGTGATAGCTGTGGGACTAGGTTCTTTCTGAATATCCTATTTACTTGAAGTGAAAACACATTTGAAAAAGTATTTGGAATGATACAGTCCAATATATGACAGCTTAGGAGGAACAGCATAATTTGAAGGCAATTCTTTGGTGTAAATTTGTGAAAAAAAAAGCAAAAATAAATCTAAAAATAAATAAATGTAAAATTCCTATGAGAAAAATAATGTGCTGGCCAGGAAACTAAGAAAGTGCTAGCCCATATGGGAAGAAAAATGAAACTTGCCTGGGACTTTAATGTCACCATGTTAGCTATCGAGACAATGATAAAGTCACAAGTGTCATCGTTCTTTGGTATTACTTTCCTATGCAGAGGAATACTACATTAGAAGTGTACTCATCATGTTGTTTTTAGTGTGCATCCTGTTGCAACCCATTTATGGATTTTTGGAGCATTTCCTTTACACCACTGAAAAAAAAAGTATCAGTACAATAAACTGGTAGTGATGGTTTCACTACAATTCATGTATTAATGGTTAGTTGTCAATGTAATTAAATGAAAAAAACTTGCTGTTGCTGATCTCTCTGCACCTCTTCTCCATCCTACTTTAGAAACGTGTGGAAAAAGTAACACACTTCTGAAAAGAAATCATGTTTAAGGAAGTTACTTTTATAAATATCTCTTGCTGGAAAAAAAAATCCCCTTGACCGTCCAGCTGAATCAAAACGAGGTTTGATCGCACAGTAGTAGCTGGGCTATGTCTGTGTCTGAGGGATGCTCACACGTTCCATGGGGCCCTTGCAGCCAGTTTCCTACTGGCTGCATCCTCCCCGGGTGAGCAAGCAAACTCGTCCTGCTGAGCAGACACAGGAGCTTAGGTGGAAATCAAGCCATCTGAATCTAGCCTTGAGCCTCTTCATAAGAGGCTGTGTTACTTTGATCTCCAAGTCCAGAAACGTTAATTGTGAGCAGCTTCACTGAAACCGGCAACATATTTTGCCACTGAAAGATACCCTGGGATAGGTTCTGAACTCTGGCCCAAACCTCCTGACTACAGAAAGGTTGCATGGCTCTAACCAAGAGCAGATTTGCTGTTCTGCTTGGAAAAAGTCAACAGCAGAAGCAATAAACAAATAGAGCTATTATCTTTAAAATAAAGGAAGGATTTCCAGTTGGCTGGTTTTCTCTTATAAAACTATTTATATGGTGCACATTTTTGTATGCGGATAAGAATATTAACACACAAATAAATCAGTCTTCTGAAGGAAGATGGAAAAAACTTTGCTGACCGTGTCCTCAGTAGCTGTTTCTTCTGCCTTAAATGGAAAAGAGGGCAAAGAATGAGATGAAAAGCGATGGGGAAGGTGAACGCTAAAGAAATTAAGAAATTAAAACATATGTATTGTAACTCTTTCTTAAGGTATCATTCTCTAGCAACATAAGATCCACTTATCACAATCTTTAGACTATGCTGGCCCCTAAGACTCTGGATCTTATTTTCAGATATGTGAGGGGGTCAGAACTGGTTCTGGACTAGCCTGAGGCAGTAAAACAGCCATGGCTTGTGATTTTGCTTTGGCTTTGCCAGAGCCTTCTGAATCTAGACTGGCATGTGCTGCTGTCACTGTTGGAGGGACTAGGACCAAAGACACTAACTACTAGTGGGGAGGAAAAGCCCATCTCATCCCTGGTGTCATTCATGAATCAATTGAAAACAAATGCAAGGTAACTCTTCTTTCAATTTTCAAACCAAATTCATGGTTCACTGTTCAAGTGTTCAACCACCCACACAGTAATAAAAACTTTCTCTTTGCATTTAAAAGGCGCTCCCCAGTTTGTGTCCATTGCCCCTTGTCCATCCCCTGGATACCACTGGAAAGAGTCTGATTCCATCTTCTTTCTCTTTGCTCCCTTCCATCAGGTATCTATACTCATTGATCAGATGCCCTTGAGTCTTCTCTCTTCCAGGGTAAACAGTCCCAGCTCTCATCCTCTCATTGCATGGCAGATGCTCCAGCCCCTCAGTCATCTTTGTGACCTTGTTTTTTGTGTGCTGGTTAGCCCAGACCTGGACCCAGATCTCTAGATGTGTCCTTACTTTCAGACAGTTACTCAACAGCTGGTTGTAAATACAAGTAAATACAAACACAAGGCAGAGCAGTCTTAAATATTAGCAAAGAATTCCCAGTGGAAGGTATTGTCAGTGGGTGAGCTAAATGTAAGACAAGAAATCCTTCAGACAAGTATTTCCAAGTGATCACATAAACCACATGCTGATTTACTGTCTTGAATACGTACGTAGAGAAGCCACGATGCCGTTACAGAAAGTATGTGAATGAGAGGACGCAAAGGGCACACACTGAAACACAGGGAACTCCTTTTAAACGCAGACTCCAGACTCAGCTACTCAACCCACAATCCCTTTGAATGAATTCGCCAAATCCCACTATTTGCCTGGGGTTTGTTTGTTTGCAAATGCAGAACTAAGCCGTAGCCATACTCTCTTTCCAGGGTCCATGAGTCCGGGTACATGAGCTTTCACTGCTATCACCCAGACATTTGCGTGACTAAATTTTATTGCCTGTAACATTCACTGAATGCTTTGTGAACCTTACTTTGCTTTGACAAGAGAACGTATGTCAGATATTTCCCTCTTCCTACATATTCTGTGGAGCCATACTGAAAACATGTCCCTCTTCAACTTTATAGGAGAAGGAGATTTTACAATCCTCTGTCTGTACATTGTGCCAAACGTGCCTGAAGAGCTCCATCACTCCGAATAAATGCCAAATGTGATAATGAACTGCATCACCCTTTAAAGACTGCACACTCAGGGATTCTGCAGCAACAAGTCCTTCTGAGCAATCCTCAGAGACTAGCGATAAAAGTTTCATGAGTGCAGACATCACGTACTAATGTTGACACTTACTAGTGACTAAAGCATAAATGACATGCAACGCAGTTGCCTCGGTATCCTGTATTCTGACCAGATTTAGCTCATCTTCCTGCATAATTTCCTTTGTCTTGTTTGTAGTTCTTTTTTTTTTTTTCCTTAATTGCTGCTCTAGCCTGCCTTTATAAATTGCATTCCTGCATGTTTACTTGTCGGGGGCACACAGTCACCATGTGACAGGACGTGTGTGCTCAGAACTGACAACGTGTGTGGATCAAAGCCAGCAAGGCAAAGAAAAAGCTTCATAAACAATGCTGTAAATAACATCTGGGCTGTCCAAATATGGAAGAACCTGGTAGTTTTCCCTCTTTGTTGTTGTTTTGTTTTGTCGTGGACATCTCCCTATAGACACAAACAAGTCTGAAGTCAGTAATTATGGTACAGATTATTTTAAGGTAATTCACATCACCAAATGTGTATAACAACATGCTGCAGACGGAAAAACCAGACAAGGTGAAGTGAAACTTCAGGAAATGAGTGAATCAGTGTTGGAGAACAAAGCCAGAAAAAAAAAAGAAAACAAGTCAATTAAGAAACGCATGGAAAATGATTAAAAGAAACTCAGTTTAAACGTACCTAGTCTCATCCTCCTAAAGAAGTCATTGACACACAGTTTTTCCGACTGATTTGAGTATCAGAATTTGGAAAACAAACAAAGAAGAAAAACATGGACAAACCCACAGGTGAGTAGAATTCACACAGATGCAGTCCTCTGAAACCACGCCTCCATTTGTTTGATATTGTTTTCTGAGCCAAAGCTGGATTGGATGCTACTTTGCTAGGATTATTTGCTAGAGATTCTGACCCTAAATTGTTGCTTTGGCAAATTGCATAGAGGGATGAGCAATTTACGTATCCATCGTCCAGGATTTTCAGACACTGTCCTTTTTGAAATCAGTGGAGAGATATATGATGTGTAAAATAATCTCTTACAGTGGGCAATAGGCATAGAGTTCCTAGTCTTTCAATACTACTATAACATGGAAATATTAGTTCTTTCCTTAATTTCATTTAAATTGTTAGCTTCTTGCACTGTTGACTTTCTCTTTTCTTGCATCTGCACAGGGTCCAGGGCTTCGAGCTAGCCTTCTTCAGTCTTCATGATCTTGAAGGGGAAACATCATTCAGCTTGTTTACTTATGCATGGATATAAGATCTCGAGCCTATCCAGAACAAACTACTCTTTCAGGATCTATTCAGATATATTGTTTAATCTTTCCAGTAACTTAAACAAGAGTTATTCTGGATTTGGATAAACCTGACAAAATTTTGCAGTAACCAAGAGAATGCAAGTCATTTTGGATTTCAGTACATTACAGAGATGTAAACTTTAATTCCAATTGACATGCATTTCTTCCTACAGCAGGGAATAATTTTTATAGCAATATCTCTCCACTGCAGGCTTGCAGCAAGCTGTGTATGAGAGCCCCATTTAAGCTGCCAAAAGCTCAGCACAGCTCTCGAAATCTGATGCATATCCTAGCTATGGAGTTGGGAGTCTATGAAGTGCATAAAAAAAAGTATACATAAAGACGGAAAATACAAACCCAAATATGTGTAAGAAAACCCCAAGTCAAGAGAAGCACAGAGCTGCTCTGGCTTTGAGGGTGCTTCTGTGTATGGCTGCTTCCTGCTTCATAGCAAGGAACCTGAAAGGCTGGTAGCTACAGGCAGCCTGTAGCACAGGCAGGCTATAGAAAAGAAGCCTGTATCAATCAAAGTGGTAAAGTGAAGGTTAAACTTAGCTTTTTTCCCCCCTTTCCCTCCTTCCCATCTAATTTTCTGTGAACTCCAATACAAGTGAATTTAAAACTCGGTCTTGCTGTATCTGCTCATCTCCACTGAATTCAGTAAATGAGCTCAGCAAAGATGGTAAAGTGCTGTGATTCTGTGACTTTGTGATGCTTTGTGTTGGTAATTTTTATCTTTTAATGTATGTGTTTATGAACAGCCATCCAGCCTTTAAAAACAGCCTTTCTCTTATTCTGCATGTTGTCAATATTTTTGCAGGATATCAATACATATATGAGAATGGATCTTAAAATGCCTGTTCACTCCTGGCTAGATTTCTTGATGTGTGTTTATAATATTATCAAGATAAAAATATATGTAACATAGGTTAGTAAAGTAGCACATATGTGCTATCCCCCTAAACCTGCAAGTAAGCATTATTTCAAAATTTTATTTTTACTACAGTACAGATACTGAGCTTTGTAAAGTAAGGTTATATTAAAACCTGGCACAAGGGAATAAGTCTGCATGAGGCCAGCCCATGAGGAAAGAACCATTTACCATTCAGGGACTGGATTTGCATTTTTTACTCAGTTTCAGTCATCTGACCTGTCACTAAGACGACCTGTCACCAAGAGATGAATTTTTGAGAAGTGTTGGAGTGAGATAGCTAGTTTTGGGGCTGGGGGAGCCATCAGACACACAAATAAATAGCTCATCCTGACACTTTTGTCATGTTGGTGGACCAGTTTTAATACTTACATCCTTCCTTGAGCTTCTGCCTGCCTGTGGTGGGGGCTATAATTCATAAGACAGCAACAGCCTTTGCAACTGTCAGTGATCAAACTCACTTTAAACATCAACATAATAATAATTATTCTTGGCATCACATAACAAGTGCTATAATCAGAGTAATTTTTTCATTTTTTAACAGAGAAACAGAAAAGTTCAGGTAACAGTAGGAAGCACTGATGAATGAAAGCGGTTAAATCTTTTTTTTTTTTGATTTTTTGATTTGTTAAATTAGGTCTGAGATTGGCGTGTCTTAACCAGTGCTTAATTTTTGTGTTTTTTTTTCTTTCATTCCTCAGCTCAAGTGGCACAGTCCTGGAAGCACATGATGATGATTTCTATCAGAGCACTGAAACTCAGAAATTTGGTAGGGTTTGAACATCAGTTAGAATACCTGAAGCTCTGTACAAATTCGCAGCAAGGTAATACGAGTGCTTTGCATTTTTGTAACTCCATTAATCTAAAAATCTTGGAATATCTAATTGCAGTTGCAGTTGCAGTTGCAGTTGCATTTCTCCAAACTTGCAGAATTACACCACATATGCCTAAAAAATAGCCATCTTCTGAAAGAAATGGGACCACATACGACAACAGAGGGAGGAAGTGTACAGAAATATTTTGTCTGGAGTAAAATAGAGCCACTGTATTTCTCAGGGCTTGCCTGCAGGGTTACCTGAAGCTGGTCGAGACAAAACAGTATGTGGAAGCATTTGAGGTAACTGTCCTGAATGNATATCTAATGCCTTTAATCAGTTGCATTTCTCCAAACTTGCAGAATTACACCACATATGCCTAAAAAATATGGGACCTGAAAGAAATGGGACCACATATGACAACAGAGGGAGGAAGTGTACAGAAATATTTTGTCTGGAGTAAAATAGAGCCACTGTATTTCTCAGGGCTTACCTGCAGGGTTACCTGAAGCTGGTCGAGACAAAACAGTATGTGGAAGCATTTGAGGTAACTGTCCTGAATGTTACACCTGCAACATCTCCTATGTGGAGGGTCTGCTTTCCTATATAAGAAAAGTGATGGCTTTTATTAAGGTATAAAATGTGAAGGAAAAGTAGAAAAAGGAATTGGGGAAAAAATAACAAAAAATACTTTTCATTGACAAAGCAGAAAACTTTGACTTGAACAAAACACTTTCTCCCCAAAAGAGACTTTAAAATTATGTTCCCGATAATCTTGCTGTCTGTTTCAGTTTCCCTTTTGGAGAAAAGTCAATGGGAAGCTTGTGGCAGGATAGTTATTCCCTTGAAATATTAATTTCCTTGAATCTGTTGATTTAGCTTATGAGCCTGACTGTGAGACAAAGGTGCCATCAATCATTATCTGTGTTGAGGAGACCAAAATGTCTACAGAGTTCTTTAGATTTGTTGTTAGTCTTTGATATCATTCTTTTGAAGATTTATTGATCTGCCTATGCTAAAAGTGGAGAAATTCATTGGCATTAAGTAGGTTAGTTGCTGTTTTTTTTTTCTAACAAAGTGAATAGATAGCTATAGTTTTGTTCCAGAGACAAGAGTATTACATGCAGCTGTTTCTTAACTTTCTTATATAGCATGTGCAAAAGACCTCCACAAGGACCAGTGAGAAGGAGATAAAGCTTCTAAATTAGTCAGCTTGCTGATAACCTCCAAATAAGCTTTCTTACCCATTTTATCCTGTGCTACAGCAGGTAAAAAAGCAGGCAGCTTTGATGAGAAGTATGTAGACTGAGTCTTGGGCACAAAGGAGAAGGATGTTGTGTGCAGAAGGATACACTCCGCTAGCATTGCGATTACAAAACCTAGGGGCTTCCTGGGGCTGGGGCCACGGCCCAGCTGCAGCTGCCTGACACGAGCTTGGTCACAGTCACCCCAGCTGCGTTCCTCCAGGGGCAGGACTGGGGCAGTGGGTGCTCTGTGGGCCTGCATGGAGACCCCGTACCGCTGGGGTTTGTGTAGGACGAGGCCCGCTCAGCTCGTGGCATTTCACAACTGAAGCATTTTGCCCCGGTTCTCCAGGATTTGTGTTGGTTCTCCAGGAGCTTCTGGGGAGAGTCAAGGTGTAACCTACTGTCTGTAAGCTCATCTGTAATGGCTTGGGGTGCAGTTACCTGTAGAGTTTGCCTGTGCTGGATTTGTGGATCACCAGTTCTCTGAGGTCTTTAATGATCACCATGATCCAGTGTTTATTTGGCATTTCATTGGAATGCATTAGCAGCAGCGTAGCATTTCCTGGGGACTGAAAGTAAAAAGGCAATTGCAGAAACTAACATTTTTTTTTGTGAATGCCTGAGCAAGGATATATATTCAAACGAGGAGCGTTCTCCCTAAAAGGCATATGTGCACATACTCTCTTTCTCTCCGCGCTGTGGAGTTTCTGCTGTAGAATCTCTCCCCATCCTGCCTGGTTTCCTGTTGCATGCCTAAAGAAAAGGAATATATATCCTCATAAAAATAATCTCAAGTCATTGGTTCAGAAGAAAGAAAGGCCCATCTGAGTTAGCCAGAATACTTCCTTCTGCATCAAAAGGCCTGATTAAGACAGACACGTCTAACTTGTGATCCAGCGTAATCAAAGCAGATGGAGTTCTGACTTTAGGATGTTAAAAATAAGCCAGTGATAACCGGATAGCTGTGTATTTTAAAACAATTATTTCCTTGGATACAGAGGGAGACAGTGTATGTGCTTGTAACATCTGCACTTTTTCTTATTCATGAGTACATGAAAACAGGAAAATAGCATGAAAGACCTGAAGGGGAATTTTTGTTATGTCCCAATTTTGCCAATGAACTTCCACTGGAAAGAAATGGACAGTTTTAATTGTGTTTTTTAAGCATGTAATATACAATTCATTATTGTGTCATGCATCCTATGATTGTGAGATACTCTTTATTACTCATTGTTATATCTATTCAGCATACATCTGGTTTTATATAGTTCCTAGCACTGGAAAAAACATAGCACATGCTTTGGGGCATCTCCTTACTGTTCAGTTTCCTTTGCTTGTTTTTAGATGTTACTCAGTATTCGCTTGGAATTTGATGTTTTTGAAATGAATCTTTATTTACAAGTGATGACATTGAAGATGAACACAAAATGAATCAGGTCAGCAATATAATTTTAAAGTCAATCAAGAAACTCATAGTAATTATTAGATACTTCATTTTAATCTCTTGCAACAGATGCATGTGCTTCTCTTGGCAGTTAACTGCTTTCAGGCACTAATCTGACACCATATGGGTGTCAGATTTCTGATCTGAACAACTGTTTAATTAATTGATGTCTTTATCTTTGAATGGGTTGGGCTCAGATCAAAAACCTAAACATGATATAAAATTGTAAATAAGAGAGCTTCCCTCAGAGACTAATGTGGCATAACACCAAAAAATGGGATATATTGTATTTATGTTTGATTTCAATTGAATATCATCTTGCCATAAGTGTGAGACAGAGAGAGGAGCCAGAAACCTAAGACAGTGTTGGAAAGTTCATGTGCAAAGTATTGCTAATCCCCAAAATCATGAATCAGGCTCCCTAATAAAAACAACAGAACAGAAGCAAAGCCCAGAGATGGTCTTAAAAGTGATATACTTTAGAAACAGATCAATAGCTCCACTTCAGATTTTACTTTTTTTTCATTAGTCAGTTCCAGCAACTGTGACTTAAGAAGAAAGTTTGCGATTTGATGAAATTCATAGTAAAAACACGTGATTTGGCATTATTGTGCATAGATGCTCCAAGACTATTTTCAAGACTAATTGTCAAAGTCCACAACAATTCTGATCACCTCATCTCTAAGAGACTATAATAGGAGTAGAACAGATGCAGACAAAATGCTGGTAAAGATGACAAGCGGTGTGGAACAAGCAAAGCAATTAAAATTCTTCAGGTTCTGAAAAAAAAGGACTAAACAAATCTACTCTATCGGATGATTTAGGGAAGATGATATTCACTATTTCTTGTCATGCAGGATGGAACATTAAATGAAATTATCAGGCACTGTGTTTAAAGTCAAAATGAACTAAGCAATTTTTTTTCACCCAAAGCATAATGAATTCATTGCCACAGGATGTTGTGGAAGCCAAGAGATATAAATGGATTCAAAATAGGAATAGAGAATTTTACAAAGAATAGGTCTATTGATGAACATCAAAAACAATAGCCCAGATGCAACCTCTGGCTCAAAAATTCTCTGAACTGCTGATTGCCAGCAGTCGTATGGCCTTGCCAAGGAGGGTCCTTTGAATTTCCCTTGCTTCTTATGTGCTTTCCTTAGGCAACCTGAAGTTGGCTAATGTCAAGGAAAGATGACTGAGTTACATGGACCTGGTTGTCCCCACCATGGTCATTCATTTAAAAAATAAAATTAAGTGGAATTTTGAAAAAAATCCCCATTCCGCCTCTGTCAGGGATGTGTGCTGATTTTAATGTGATCACAAAAGGACAGGGAGAAGCCTAAGGGTGTGGTGGAAGGAGTCTTACTGTAAAAATATGCTCAATTTACTTAAACTCTGCATACTTGCAACAAAAAAGTATTAATCCAATCAAGAAAAAGAGAAAAAACACGCCCTGGACCCTGTTCAGGTATTGCTGCTAATGCTATTGAAGATGTTGCATTTCAAACAGAATTCACCATTAAAAGAAATATGTCTTGTGGCTGTATCAGAAAGGGAATTCCCTGTCTTTGTGAGAAACCTTGAGATTTCTTCTTAGTCAGGCATATTTCCTATATTGCACTCTGAGGACAGTAAAATTTAACTTGTGCTTTCAAGTATGGATTTAGTTCCAACTTGAAGGGGTTTTCTGGATTCAGAATCACAGTTTTTGGCTGATCTCTACAGGAAATGTGAAGCCAATACACAGAATTGCTTTCCTTTTTACCCTGCCCAGGAATGTTCAGCTTGTTTTGCCTACTTGACACTGCCCCATGAACCCACAGCCTTTATTACAGGCCTGATTATCTAAAGGCAACATCTTGTTCATACAGAGGACAGAGATCATCAGTATCAGCTTATAGTGTGTCTTTCACACCATGTTTTTTCCACCTGATGGAATTCATGAGTTTCCAGAGGTGTCTCGCTGCCAGGGGAAAAGGAGTGCCCGAGGCAGGTAATCCCGTGGCATTACTAATGCATCACTTGTTGTGTGAACTGCTGATATTCTCAGTGTGCTCTGAAGTTCAGGTCTGGAGTGAAAGGGCTACAACAGAATGGCACAGGGATCATCACTTGTGCACTTGGGCAGAGAGAGAAAAATAGCTGCTTTGGGCCTCATCTGCAGTCTTCAGCTTCTTTTTCTTGGATACACAATGCAAGGACATTGAAAACAACTTTAGAAAATCTTGCTTTAGCAAATCATGGCTCAACCTAAAAGTCATGCTCAATTAGTCCAGTGATCACTGCTACATAAGGAGTGGTAAGAAAAATGAAAACAAAAGTATATTTGGGGCTGTAAGAAAAGGGAAAATGAGTATCCAAGTTAAACATCAATTACCATCAAGTACTGAGTTATTCCAAATGATGCAGGACTAACTTTTGGTGAAGTCTATACTCTTCAGGTTTGTGGTTTTATCTGTATTAGCTATCAGCAATACAAAAAAAAGAAAGAAAGAAAAAAAAAGAAGCGTTTGCTTAAAGTAAGAATCTCTTACTGACGTATTTGTCATTGAGAACTGAACTCTGACACAAGCCATGAATTATAATTATCTGAAAGTAGCAGAAATATACTTGTCTCTTCATATATCCTTTCTCCTGGAAGAGTACTTTCTTGATGGTTCTCATCAAGTTAAATGGCAGTAACTGGTCAGATGTAGGCTACTGGCTGTTGTCATGCAAGCTGTGACTGGAAATCTAAAAATGAACCACCAAAACCTAATAGTGAAACTGCAGTCTCAGGCAACTGATGAAGCAGAAATGGTGGGTGCGAGTTTCTAGCAGAGACTGCCTGCTGACATGAGTCTGTTTCCTGCTCACCTTACTCACATGAGCAGCCCCACTGAAATCAGACAAATCTGTCGGGTAAGTGGAAGAGCTTTCGACCTTTTCTTTTTCTGCAGATTTCCTAAAGTGAAAGAAGGTGGGTAGTGTGGGTAGGTGGGTAGTACAAAACTGTCCCCTACCGTCCCTCGGATCAGCTTGCTCCTCTTGTGGTAAATTCATCACTTGATTTCATGAAGCTTTTCCCCATGTCTCTCACACCCCTCCGTCACACACCAGTGGAGCAGCAATTTCTGATCCATATAGCCCCATATCAATTAATGTGCTAAAAATGGTTGTTTTATACAACATAAGCAATTAAATTTGATACAAATACTTAAAAGTGAAGACCAGAATGACCAAGTAGACATGTATTCCAATGACCACACATGAAACTAGCCCATAGCACTAGCAAATAGAGATGACTGATCACCTTCGCCCTTTGCTTAGACTTGTTCCGGATATCCAGCCATGCAAATTCTGCCTAATATCTCCGTTTAAGATCTTAAAAAAAGGTATTGCAGAAATTGCAAAATTGGTGTTCTGCTTCATGCAAACTCTTCTAATCATTTTCCCACAACCTTGCATTGCAACTCATGTTTCCTGAGTCTCACAATCATTCATGTCTGTCATTCCTTCCCTCTTTTATCTCCATCTTTCTCTCCTTTGCTTCCTTTTCCTTTTCAAGTAACTTTTCATCTGCCCCATCACCCTCTTCTGTTCTCACCGACGCATATTCATCAGCTGGCGTAAATCAGCAGCGTGTCAGTGAAGCAAGGTCAGCTAAAAATCTGGCTGACAACATTCGTTTGAAATGCAGCGATTCAGTCTTGCAGCCCGGCCTCTCCTCGCTTTGAACACTTCGCTTGTGCACTGCGTCTCCCTGCCCAGCCAGCCCCTCCTGCCTGCCTTGTGCAGTTAAAGCCTAAGGCTCTCAAGGGGCTCTCCATGCCTGCTTGCAATAGTCAAGGTGCTGAGGCAAAAAGGAGCTGACATGGCAATAGCTTCGCTTTGCTGTAGCTCTGCAACACAGGGTACCAGCCTGCAAGGGCAGAGCGGCTAGGTCGGGGGACTTAAAGCCTCCCAGTTACTCAGCAAGATGTTCTATCTCTGCTAGTCTTCCAATAACTTCATGAAGTCCCTTTTACAAATACGCATCAAAGACTGATTGCAAACTGCCTTTCTTGCCCTGTTAAGAAAACAGTGGCTTAGGTCCAAACTACAGTGTTTTTCTTTCTGTGGGATGATCAAAGGGCTATAAACAAAGGCACCCAGAAGATCTCCAAAACAAGTTTCTGCAATCGTTGAGCGGAGGTTGCAAACAATGGCTAAAGTACAGTAAAGTTAGTGAAAGTGAAAAATGACTAGGAGGGAAATTACATTTTCAGTGGCTTGGAGGGCCCAGTCAGTTGATGAAAAGGTGATTTAGTCGTGCAACGGATTCTCTCCAATTTCTGATTAACTGATGGGCTTCATCAACAGAGCAAGCTGGTTTCATTTTGATTTTTCATCATCTCTTTTACCTTATAACACTTGTACACTTATATAAGTGTCACTTACTTAGATATAGTACGCAGTGCCAGAGACATCACACTCTCTCCCCTCAGAATATTTGTAAAAAAGAGCGGTGGATCCAAGCGTGCTGGAAAAGCCTGAGGCATTGTTTTGCTGTCATGCAAACCTGGCTACATTATCATTATTATCATAGTCTGACATCTTTCACTGCCTTTTCTGTTTTCCAAGACAAAAGAGCCAGCTGAGACTGGAACAAAGGAGAATACAGGGAAAGGAGAGAATATGTCAAGCAAGAATACTTTGGAAAGGGCCAAAAGTGGAAAAGGAAGTCTAATTCTAGCCTCATCCAGGGAAAAAACGTTTTTTGAGAAATGTAAACAAATCAGGAAATCCTGGCACTTACTCCAGTTCCGATTTGGCGAAACACACCAGCCCTTTCCCTGTGTGTGAGCTGCTGTTTGTGAATGAAATCCAGATTAGGTTATTCATTGAGCCCTGCCAGTCCCACAGTTTCCAGGTTTCCTTTTGCCTATGGCATAGCTTAAACCTTAAAATAATAATAATAAAAAAAACATATGCATGTTATTAACTCTCCATATTCAAATGGAAATACAATGCTATCATAAATCTCTCTTTTTTTTTTCTAATGTAAATTCCTTTCTCCAGCATGAAGCTGCAGGAAAGCCATTGTATCTGTGCAATCTAAACTTGAAAGGGAATTTTTGTTAAACTAGTTATGATAGGGGAAACATGTTTTTCACTGAGCTGAAAGATTAAAGTTGGTCATAAAAAGGGGTGGAGGGGCTGGGGAAGGATTATTGGTTGCTCAACTAATGATTAGATACAGGACTTCAAGGACAAATTAAGGAGCACAAAAAGAAAGATTTCTGAAGATAAGTGAAACCAGTTCCAATAATATCAAATAAAAGATGCCTTGTTTATCATGAATTCTAATCTCCCCTAGTTCCATTCTACCCCTATTAGTCTAATTAGACAATGAGAGTGTAAACTCCAAAAGAGACAACCAATCTTTTGTAGACCTTGAAGTCTACCCAGCGTATCTGTCTTCCAGGTTGCCATTCTTTTGCCTGTCTCCCAGTTTGGGTGATTTTCGTCTCTCTTGTTTAATGGGTTTCCAGAGTAAATAGCTTCTTTGTAACCTTTTTCTAATCTTATTCTTGAATTCCTACAGAAATATGAGACTATTTGCCAAAATTCTCTTTTTTCTTTTTTTTTCCCTTTTTTTCCTGATTCAAAATATAGTTTCTGGCTCATTAACACTGTTTAACAAGGGGAGAGAGGTGGTGGGGATTGAATACTGCTAGTTTTAGCTCAGACGTGGTTTATATATGCAGACATACAGACAAACTTTGCTGTTAAACTGAAGAACATATCAGAAAAAGCTCAACGCTGTGCACGTTCCTGGGGTAGGTGACTTCAAAAAATGTCAACTGATAGTAATGAGCAGCCCTCATTAAAAAGCCTTTCTTCACAGGGAATTGCAAGAACCAAGGAAAATATCCCAATTTACTCCAATTAATTGGGGTCTTACTGGTGGCTTTGGCTAGTGACTGAGGAACTCAGGAGCAGTTTCAGCTTTTCTGGAGGGGGCACGCATCTAGTGAGGCAAGTGAGTTGTTGCTTCTGTGTCTTGCACAGATGCTGTTAGTCCAATAGTTGTGAAATTAAAGCATCAGACGAGATGCTTTAACTGATGAAGAGCTGGAGTGGTTCTAGTTCCCAGTAGGAGCCTTGTTTGCGTATTTACTTGTCTGTGAGTGTTTGTGAGCATGTATGCTGTATGGGAGAGGGGGAAAGAAAAGTCAGAGAAGGCAATATTTGCACAATCATCTTTACTGCTTAGAAATGGTTGCATCAATCACCTAGAGATAACTAGTGACTATGAACCATCTTGAGGTAAAATCATAGTGAAAACAAGGTGTTTTCATTTTACTGTGATATTACCATATCATCATGAGTATTTTTCTCCTGTAGAAGTCAGACCTTAGCATGAATATTTTGTGGTATAACTGAAGTGACTCTGTTTTTTGTTTTGTTTTATTTTATTTTAGTTTAGTTTATCTTATAAGTAAGTAGTAAGTAGCATTTTAAGTAAGTAATAAATCTGCGAAACTAGAGTTTTAGTTCTTAAAACTGACATGGCCACAGTTTCTTAAAGCTTTTAATTTTTTATTTTTCTAGGATTTTTTTTTCCAAATAGTTACTTTTTTTCTCAAAGCAAATAATTTGTGAATAGCACTATCAGAAACTGGAAAATGTTGCTAAACATCTACATTCTTTTCAACTAAAAGAAAAAAAAGTCACTATAAAACTGTCAGTATTTTTACATTCTACACGAGTTTCAAAACTGCTCTGTTTCTTCATTTAAAGAACGATGGCAGTCCTCAGCACAGCACAGACAAGGGCTGTGCCTTTCTTAATGGTTAGACAGGGTTATCCTGCCTCTGAAGAGGTTAGTCCTTTCTGCATGAGTTTTTGGTCATCTGGACTCAGCAGCACACACGAGTGAAACTTAAAGCCTGCTCTTCTTCCCTATCAGGATACTTTTGGGGAACAGGAGGAAGGAAGGGGGTGCAGGAACTTGGGCTGAGGTTAGAGAGGGCCCTGGCTCATTGCATTGATGAGCTGGAGCCTGGTGGTTGCCAGCTCAGCTTTTGCCTGAAAACACTGCAGCCAAGCAGCTCGTGGGGACTCTCGGATAGAGGAAGAACACTTTTAAGAACAGCATTTTGGGACATCTGTTGTAGGATAACTCCCACCTTTCAGAATTGGTAGGATCCTGACTTCTTTCTCCTTGTTGGAAGGCCTTCCACTGCCTGCAGAGGCAGTAGCAGTGAGTCAGCTCTCCTGAACACAGTTCTGTAACTGCATTTTCTGTCCGAAAGAGACATTTGTGGAACCTGTAAAAATAAAAATAAAATGTACATTAATCTGAGAGGCTTTGTTTTAACTTTATTGCTGTCTGGGCAATAAAATTCATCATCTTTTTATGCTGAGACATGGCTAATTATAAATAAAATAATCTGGAAAGAAACAAAGTTACAAACCTGTCTCTGGCTCCCTTCTGGTGCTCTAAACAAAAATGATCCAGCACATGTGCATGAGCACTCACAGGAGTGCTCGCAAAAGCTGTAGATGGTACATCTCTGTTACCCTGTCAAGGGAAAACAGCAACAACACTATTAAGTTCAGACTGTGTTCTGTAGCCTGCATAGTCTGTATTCTCCAGTGCAGAAAAGAAGGGAAACAGGTGCTCCATCTCCTCAGCATCTGGTTTGGATGACCACAATACTCCAAACACCTGCACTTTGCAGTCCCGCCAAGTCTTGCCTGCTATTGTATTAGGTTGGACCTGCTGCCTATAGCAATAAAAGACATTGTTTATCAGTTGTAGCAGAGGAACAGGCGTTATAAGTAGGGGACATAACAAGCAAACCTGAAAAAAAAAATCTAATATGAAAGAAAATCTGTTCGGTGTCTTGAATTCTTTTGACCATGAAAGGCAAATATTTGAGAGAGGAGAAAATGGAGACCAGTCTTGTGACAGGTTTTCCTGTCTGAACAGAATTGGCATCACTAGTAAGCGGGTA
Source organism: Crypturellus undulatus (assembly GCA_013389825.1). Taxonomy (NCBI): domain Eukaryota; kingdom Metazoa; phylum Chordata; class Aves; order Tinamiformes; family Tinamidae; genus Crypturellus; species Crypturellus undulatus. The sequence continues at coordinate 1,019,086 of VWPW01000756.1, forward strand.
ATATTTTTTAGTATCAGGTATCAGGTTTTAGGACTTGAGGAGGAAATGTAGTTTCGCATTTTAATACAGAATTGTTTTTACAGACTGGGCTGAGTTTTATCTTTGTAGCTCTGACTATAAACATGATGATTCATATCTTACTAAGAATGGATTTAGGGCTATTTAGGATTAAGACTGAAAGTTTGCCCAGACCTTAGATATTGCAGTTTATTCTATTTTAGGTTTCCTCTTCAGGGCTGGCAAAGCCAACTCTCTGTGTGTAACGCCACAGATACATTAATAAAACAAACACGTTTTAGATGATGGCTCAGTGTATAGTATTCCATGCTTAGAATCAAGCACAGATTCAGGGACCTTTTAAAATGAGAAATCCTTCAATTGTAAAATGAAGGACAAAGGACCAAGGTCCTATGCAGAAATCTGCAATAGTCATATTTTCCACCCTTGAGACAGTTGCTTAATTTAACTGCACTTTAGTTTTCCTTACCTGTAATGCCGGGTGGTAATAATTAGCTAGTCACTGTGTTTGCTCTTTGGTGGAGATGCACAGAGCCTTCGAGCTCCTCAAATGAAAAGCATTCCAGAAGTGTAGATACTGCCATAGTAATAGGAGATGCAGTGTCTCTAATTTATTACTGTAAAAGCAAGAAAAACCTAATGAGTTTAGTAATGTCACTGAGCCGAACTCTCCGCGAAGAAAGTGCTGCCTAAAGCCAACTGGAAAGGACCGAAGTTTTTGTGTTTGCAGTGAGCCCCAACTAGTGTTAGAAGAACAGAACTACAACAAGGCACAACTTGCACTGGGGCTTTCCATCTGTAAAATAAACCTCCCTATCTCCAGGCAAAGTAATTTGTAGTGAGGAGAAAGCTGGCTTTGCCCTGTGGAACTGAGGCTATTCCTCTGCCCTTAAACATCTGTGACATTGGATTTACATGCCAAGACAGATGAGCGTTTCGTCTCACAAAACAGGTCAGCTTTTTAAAAAAATATTTCAGGATGAGGGGAAAGTTTGTACCTTGCAGTAATGGACAGCAAGAACAAGCTCTCATTCAGCTGGCAAATAACTGGCAGGAAATAGTTGTGTGGAGTGGTGGACATGACGATATAAACAGGTAAAGAAAATCTGTCAGTGATTATGCAAAAAGTAGAGCCATTAAGCACTCAGCTCAAGAACATAAAGGGACACCTGCGAGACAGCATATGGAGCACTGGATTTCGTTAGATAACAGTTTTTTTTTTTTTTTTTTTACTTTTTGTCTACAATGATCCATCTAACTTCACCAGTTTACTACATCTCACACATAAATGCCAGTGTTTAAGACCCACAGCTACCCATTCAGGTGAGTGATGGCATAGGACGTAAAACTGGAATAGGCTAAAGCACACTCTGTGGTAAAATAAGAATAGTTGGAAACTATCATTATACTTGTCAAAGGGTTGATGCACAGCATGCATATATACCTGCCACTGCACTCCATGGATGCGCTTGGAGAGAGTTAACTTCTGCTCAGAGAACTCTTGCTGCTGCTACATTAGTGAAATTGCACCAGAAAGAAAGTACTTCCAGTTGTTTGGGTTTTAATTCTCTCTAAGCAGATGTGCCTTGTCAGATTTATTGTGTTTTTACAGTAACCACTATGACTAATTGCATATTTGGTTAAAGAATAGGGAATCTTATTTCCAGGATAAGAAGCATGATGATTACCCATTGCTGAATTTGGCCCCAACCCTGAATTAAGTTATGCTCTTGTTGGCCCTAGTGCACAACAAAATTATGAAATATAGGGCTAAGAAGATACATATGGATATATATATATGTGTGTGCACATATATATATATGTATATATGTGTATATATATATATGTGGACAGTATATACACAGGAGTTTGCAGAATGCTGCTGATAATAAAGCTCTGATTGGAAACTGGTAAACCTGCAGCATCATTTCCAAATTGTTTTTAAAAAGTAATTGCACTCAAAAAAGTTTTTAAACCAACTTCTGATCCTCAGGAATTGAGCATACTGACTGTTGCTAGAGCAGCCAGGAAAATCCAGTTCTTAGCAATGATCACTTGTTCCTGGTAATGATTAAATAGGTTCCACAAGATCATTTGAAAAGTGGTTTGTTTAAATAACATTTATTTGAAGGCCATTAAGTCTCTGGAGTTCAAGGGTAGCAAGGGAGATAATGTCAAGGCAATGATATCACATCTCTATTTTATGACCCCAGCTCTCCTATAGATCATACTTTGTACATGACTTAGGGAAAAGCTATTCTAATAATCTAGCCTAACCTGTGCTCTTTATTAAGAGAGTTGATACTAAAAAGAAGGCTGTGAGAATAAGTAGATTATCACATTTGCCATAGGTAGTCTGCTCGTCAAAAGCTAGAGTCACTGTACCATAAGGTCTTTCCTGCAACCTGCACTTTTTTGTCCCAGTGCCATCCAGTCATACTCCCTCAATCCATCATGTCCTAAAAAAGAAATCGTATATTAACTTAAAATTAATCACCTGTACTCTGGTGATATTTGGATGCTGATTCAAGGCTCACTTCAGAGATACTGTTCTCAGACGTAGTACAAATTTTTCATCTATTGAAAAGTAGAATGAGAGAACTCAGGCTCTGTTGAAGTTGGTGGCAAAGCTCCAGCTGAATGAATTCAGGCCAGGATTTTTTCCCATAATGTTCCCATAAAGAAAAAAAAAAAAAAAGTGAAGGTAGGACACAGAGCTCTCCATGACCATAAATTTGCACCATATCCTGCCATTCATACACAGGCAAGAGTGCCTTTGAAATCACTGACTCAACGGGAGACTCGTCTGACAAAGAATTACAAGATTACATCCTTAAATTGTTGAAGTTTCATGTGCGTAACTGAACAGAATTTCCTTTGAAATGAAAACAAAGACCCTTGTAAGGTTAAAAAGTGAATCTGAATTTTGTATTTTTCAGAGTCTGTAGTTTTGCCTTGGGTCTCATTTTCGGAAACATAGACTTGGATGTAGCCCAAAACTTTTTCAGCACCTCATCATTATTAACTCAGTGTTTCTGTGTGAATGTAAATTTTCCAGTTCTCACTGACTAGACAGGCAGACAAAACTAAATCAGTCAGGGCATGTCTGACACATCTATTACAGCAAAGGAAGGAGAGTGGAAGAGCTTTAAAATAAGGCATGAACATGCTGATTAGTTAAAATGAATGCATTCACTAGGGCAGTATCAAAGAATCAATTAAAACCATGCCTATTAGGAAAACCATAGGAAGCAGTGCAAAAATAAGTTGTCTAAAAGCAACCAAATTTACTACAAAGCGGCATTTCAGTTTACTAGAGGTCATAGGAACTGAAACAGCTGCTGTCTATATGGATGATACTCATCTAAATAGATGGTTTACCATGGGTTTTCTTAGCTTGCTTAGGATTTTACTATGTTTACCGTTTCTCTGTGATGGTCATACCATACCAGTTCTGTCCAAAGCATCATTTAGAATAACCTTTAATCCACAAAAAAAAAAAAAAAATGTTCACTACCAGCTACCTATTTCTGACAAACTGACTCAGACAAGCTTAACTCAGCATCTGTTTCTTTTTCACTTCCATGTCTTGCCCAGATCTTGAGCTTGGTGGGCTGAGGCACAAAGGGGTCAAGTGACTTAGACAGTTGCACAATGATTCAGTAGTTTAGCTGGAATTACAGTCTGAAACTCTCCCAGTTCCCACTGGTTTGCTGTATCATCAGACTTCACAGCCTGCCCTTAGGAAGCGGTGTATGGAACTGCATGGGAAATAGGATTGGCAGTAGTGAAAAATGTAGTGTCCCATTAAGATGGCTCGTTTTCAATACTTCCTTTCCTTTTTGTAACTAACTGTCACCTTTTGAATTTCCACCCATTTGAAGATGCCCTTATCCCAGAAGAAAGCAGTTCAAAAGCGTCCTTTTGTCCGTAAGGAAAGGTCCTCTGTGCCTGTCATGTTCTCTTTTATTAGGAGAATAACTCCCTGCCCCAGTCCAGTCCTAAATAGGGGTGCATCCTTGCCCATGAACACATGGGAATATGTATTGCCTGCATGAGCTTTCTCTGGGAACTAGCTTTTAACTCTTCCAGGAATGGTCTTTATACTGGAGGCGTACTGCAGCTCCCCAAAGCCAGCACTTCTGCAAGAAGCCACCGTGCTCTTTTCCTGCCTCAGCCTTGCCGCTTTCCTTACATTGACACAAGATTTCGTGAAGCCCCACAGGAACCTGCTTCAGAGATCTGGACCAAGTTATGCTTGATCTGGCTCACTCAGAACTAGTGAAAAAAGACTCAGGTGATCATAAAGTACTTTTTATTCTTGCATAACAAAGCACAATAAGTTCTGCAGAGATGTCGGGACTGTTAATGCTATCTGTCATACCTGTAGTTTAGAAAAGATCCTGGTAGCACTGCCTGCCTTTGTTTTCATCTTTTGCTAACCTGCAACAGTTTTGAAGTGCTTTTTCCCGTGCTTCGTTTCAAAAATGAAATGAGCTCCTCATGAAAGAAAATTTCATGAAAGAAAGAAATCAGGTTGATTATGAAGTTGAGTCTTATGAAGATGCATAGTGGTCCTCGGTTTTAATGTTTGGTCAGTTTTTTCACTTAGCCTTGTGGGAGACAGTTCTACATGGAGTTGTGGATCTTATTGTAAATATTTTTTTTCTGGTTAATTCATTCCTTTATTGGCCGAACCTGAAATCATCACTTATTAGAAATTCTCCTTCTTTAAAAATGTTTCATGCTTTTAATCTGTAAATCTTCTCTCTTAAATTACTCACCATTTTTTTCATGCACTTTTAATCCAATTGCAAAATATCTGTTTTGTTAGCAGAGAAAGGAGATTTTACAATGAGATGTGTCTGTGCCCCACAGCCAAAAATTATGTTGACCCTTTCCTGTGACCCTATTGTTGCAAAATCATGCTTAGTATTTTGCTGTTATTAGCTGGCCAAAAATGGTAGCGATTTTTCATGGCAATTTTGGAGAAGATGCTGGTTAATTTCTGAGCTTTTGACCCTCTTAGACTGTATTTTTAAAATAATTGTATAGGTCTTTCTTCCTTTCATCTCTTCTTTTCATCTCTTGCTTTTTGTTCCCTCAGTGAACTGAAGAAGAAGGAAAACTAGAAAGGGAAGAAAAATTGTAGAGTGACTTATCTGTGGTAGAGTTGCCCTTGCTTGACTCCGAGGAACAGAGTCCAGAAGTCATCTTAGATTCTGCTCTTTTCTCTCTAGATGTAGTTACTAAACCCAGTAAATTTTACTCCTACAGTCTTTTAAAAAATAAATTATTACTCTCCATTCTCACTAAGGAAACCTTTTCACAAGCCCAAGCTATTTTTCACCTTACTTGCTGCAGCCTTCTTCTCTTGTATCTTCCTTGATATTCTCCTTGGCCCATTTCCAGTTACCCAAAATGCATCCATGGGTCAAGCCAAAAAGTATTTGGCTGCCACTATTAGCAAAATTCTGTGGAACTGAAAAGCTAATTTACAAATATGAAGTTTATCTTATACTACCTGGAAATGCTGTTTCCTGTTTAAATTGACAAGAGAGATGTGTTATTAGGGTGCTCTAACACTAATGGAGAAGCAGGCGAAAATGATTCTGGCCCATCTCATAAAACAGGCCAAAGCCAACACGGTCCTGAGACTTTCACTGACTGATGAGAGACTTGTGCTATTTCAATGAAGCCTCAGCTATGCAACTGAAATAAATATTCATTGCATGTGCTGAGTTCCATACACGGGTTTGAGTAATATGCTTATTTTAAAATGCCCATTAAGATTACAAATTCCCATTATCCACTATAGAACCCAGCTCTGATGAACGATCTTTGTTTAACCCTGCCTAGCTTTTGGTATTTGAGGTGTCAGTCAGCTCAACTGGTAGATTTCCAAGAAATACCTGTAGCTGACATAAAATAAGCTGGTCGCACAGCTTTCTTTTTTCTGCATCTATACCGTGGGCCAGAAACTGCTCTTCTGCTACAACTTGTGGTGCTCTGATTGTCTCTGACTGTTAAAGCTATCAGAGCATTTTATGTAAAATACAGACATCAGCCAAGATTCCCAAATAGAGATTTACTTTTTCAATAAAATTACGGTCAGAGGGGAAAAAAAAAAGAAAATTATCAAAATACCTACAGTCCACAGGAGAAATGTGGTGGACCACATAAGCACTGCCTGATTCACAATGATATCCATCAATATCTTCTAGCAAAAGCAGAGGATAGGGAACAAAGTGAGCGAGACAACACACCTTTGGACTAGCAGCCTTCTGCACCCTTTCCCCAGGGCTGTCTGTGCCTGCACGTAACAGCCCACAGAGGACAAGGCAGCCAGACTCCACCTACACAAAGTTGGCCTGTCTGGGTGCCTGCATGAACTGAGAAGGCCTCTCTCCTTTCTTCCCTCCAGGATTTGGGAGCCAGGACACAGGGCATATATGAGTGTGGCCTCTCTTTCATCATCATCAAGCAGTTATTGCGGTGACCCTCACTGAGATTGCACATATGTTTGTGAGAGAGGAATTGCAGTTTGTCCTTTCCCACGTCACCAAGTCAGGAGATGAGACACAAGTCAGTGTGTAACAAAACCAAGAGGCAAAGATGGTTCATACCTCCTGAGACAAAACCTTCTCCTCAATCACACGAGCTGTGCTCAATGATCAGGCTTTGAAGCCTGGCACTGCAGGACAGGACATTCATGGTTGGTGTCTTGCAATCCTCTGGGAGTCATGAAAACACTTGGGAACTTGGAAACTATCCTCAGCTCCCAGGGCCTTCCTAGGGAAGCTTCAGAGAACGCTGCTAATTACAAGGGAAAACATCATGCCACGCTGCAGTGTGCCAACTGTGTCAACAGCACCTAGTCCAACTCTCACTCTTTTCTTTCAGGCCTTCAAATCAAGACTGGCAATTTAGCCAATTGACCTGTTAAATATGCATTGGGCAATGCCTATTTGAAGAGCAAAACCCCACGGAAGAAATAGTATCCTCATATGCTGCTGCAGGCCTGTGTTTTCTGATCTGTTCACCTGACCCACCAGAGCTCCTGGCCCCTCTAAGTACTGGGGCTGTGAAGGAACTCGCTTCACACATGGTCTCAGGCAGCTCTGGGAACATCTCAGATGCATTGCTGAATAAAATGAATAATCCTTCAAGTTATTCCCAGGACACTCTGAGTGCCATCTGTTCCAAATAGAAGAAGCAATAGCGAAAGGGATACAAATCCCAAATCACTCTCCGGGCCAAGGTTCTGCCTCTCTTAAGACAACTTCCCAAGGCATCTCTCAAGATGCTTCCCCAGAGGCACTTATTACAAACCAGGAAAACACAGAAAGAAGCATCTCTTTTTCTCGTGCCAGCGTGGCAGCCTGTGTGATGAAGGTTAGAGACCCTGGGACAGAGCAGCTTAGATGAGAGGATGAGTAACAGAAGTCTGCGGAGTGTTTTGGCCACTATTTTAAGAAGTAGAAGTGGGGAGAAAGGTAAAGCTGGTGAGAGAGCGAAAAACAGGCTTGGACCAACTGCCTGCAAAGGTCGTGGCACTGGCAGAGGCTATTTCTGTCTCTTCAGACCCTGAAGCACGCTACTCCTGGGAGTTCCTAAGAGGAACCGAGAGGGGCCCCACCACACACGCCACAGGAGGCAGATGTCTTTGTTGCACACCTCTGCCTGCCACCAGCTCACACCTGCTCCAGCCCTGCCACTGTCACGGGCCTCTCCAGAAACCTCAGCATCACCCCTGCCCCTTGGGGCTACCTGGTTTCGGTGGCCTATGGCACCACTTTTGCTTTCCCCAAACAACAATGTTGCAAAACCTACAAAAATGCACGGTGTGCGTGAGGGAACCGAGACACTGAGATGGGCTTCACCTCATGCCTTGAGAGAGATATGTCAGAGCAGCAAGCCACGGAGCAACGTGTCTGCTCAAGGGTGGGCACAGTGGAACACCCAACCTAGGGTAGCCAGGGCAGGCATTGGCTTGTTCAGCAGCTGGGATACATCCGGCAATGCAGTCCTTCCAGGAATTGGTTTTCGGAAGTGCTGAAGGGACCCAGTAACAGGACAACATTGGCAGTATGTATAGGGATTAAAATACCGGTGGTGGGCATGAGCTCAAAAGCAGCTTGTCCCTAGGCTCACAACAACTAAAACTCCTTTTGCTCAGAGAATTCCTTTTGCTTTCAAGGATGTGCATGAGGAAGTCAGGGCTGAAAATCTATCTGTATTTAACGTCAAGCAAATATGCACTGTCTTTCTGCTTTTTAGAAAGAGATTTCAAAATTTACATTTGAAAGTGCTAAAGAACTTGTGCCAAGAAGTTTCCAAGGGGAAAAAGAATGACTTCATTCATTCTTCTCCATTGTAATAAGACATGTGTAATGTTTCATGTGTTATGAATGGAACTGTTAAACATAAACATAAAATTATGTGAACTTTGGCATATCTCTCAGAGAATGGGAATTTTGATCCTCATCCTAATGATGAGTGGATGGGTAAAACATCTAGGAATATCCCTTCTTCTTACTTCACACCATTATAGAACTTCTGCCCAAATGATCAGCTAATATAAATCTGTAATTTCTGCGATGACTAATATTTGAGGAAGGATTTGCCTGTTGGGAGACAGAGCAGAGGCTGACAGTCTTATTGCTTCTGACTCATCTCATGAGGTGCAGTTTCTAAGCAAGCATTTATCTCATTCTTCAATGACTAATTGCCCACTGAGATAAGGTTCTGAAAATAGTAGGTCCAAGTGTAACAACACAGTTTCATTTTATTGTGGATATATTTAGGTCAGGAAAGCTACTGTGCATCCATCAGCTCTCCAAGGCCTCTCTTGGCCACAGGTGAACACAGACTGCCTTTGGTCTAAAAGAGACCAAATGATTTCCAGCATTACTTCCAAAAAAAAGTAAGGCCAGTCACAAAACAGTTGGCTGGTAACATTTTGCATTGGCCTTAGTCTGGTTTTAGTGCTTATAAGTTTTTTTGAGTGGCAGTCTAAGCAGAAGCATGTCAAAATATTTTAATGAAAGCAAACATTTCCAGTGAGATCCTTGAGGAAACCAGAGCACAGTGGGAGAGAAGGTCTGTACATGACATATGGAACAGGTCTGGGATCCCAGGTTTCCCCTTACCATGAGAGCAGCCAGTGCACAAGCTAGACCAAACAGGCTCAGTGTGGATTTCTAACATCATAGAATCATAGAAGCATTATGGTTGGAAAAAATCTTCAAGATCATTGAGTCCAACCGTCCAACCATCAATCCCAGAAAACCTTACAGCACAATTAATTAATCACTCGAAGGCAAACAAGCCGATGCACGCTCCTAGCCGAAAAGGCCTGGTGTTGTAGGCAGTCAAATCTCTTGGGAGAGGCAGGGCCTCTTTATACTGAGTTGCCCCAAGAACGATGTGAGTGCATTACGCCCACACCTTGGCATCCTAGGGACAGACAGACATTAATCATCCCCTGACCTTTGTCTCACCTTACACTGTGTATTTACCCACAGAAATTTTAGTTCAATCTGCTAGGACATGTTATGCTTGGCCAAAACAAGAGATGCCAAGCTATGTACAGCCTCTTTTGAAGGATTTGGGGAAGTCATCGGTGAAATTTGTTGCCAATCACCTCTGCAAAAATAAGTGTATGCACTAGCTTATTTTTGTGTAGTTGGATCAATTAGCCCCAGGGACTACGTTGCCAATGACTCCTAACAAAGAATAGTGAACAAATGTCTGAAGGCTAGAAATTGCCCATATGGCATAAGAATCAGGAAGTATGACAGTCTGAAGAAGAGCACTTTGGACACTGGTAGCATTTTAAACGGCATGAAGTTGTATAGTATGACTTCAGGATCCCTATTTTTACTGATTCTGGTAACACTCACTTGCTAAGAGGCTGAATAGTTGCTCTACAATTGAAAGACTTAAAGGCATGGTATGAAAAAGTTGAGTCTGTCCATGGGCATCTATATAAGGTGATTTTAGGAGGTGGAATCAACGAAGGGGGAAAATGTTTCCCACTCAGAAAAGAAAATCCTTCCTGACAGCCTTTGGTAGAGGAGTGCATGTATGTAGTGCTTAGAGTACTTCTTGCTAGGCATTCCCAGGCTGAAAAGCCAGTGGTGTTTGATAGTTTTATCCCTCTTCAGAAGGAAAATAATACATGGTTTCCATTGAAAGGCTGATCTTGTGGGAATTTTGAAAAGTCATCAGGTGTATGAAATAAATCACAGATGGAGGCAGGCTTTAGATTCAATTACTTTTATATGCACATGCACTGGTAGTGGTTATGCAGGAAGCCAAAGAAGATAGGAGAGAGTGGAGAATATTGCACCTCATTCAAATGGTTTTAAATATCCTTCCTTGACCTCTACATATTTATAATGACAGGGATTTGTTTAATTTTGAAACTGAGAGAGAAAATAATATATTTGAAATGTTCTGGGCATTAGGATTATCTGGTCATCAGTAAGTGTGAAGGATTAAACACAAAACCTCCTTTTTTCCATGTAAAGAGAGAGTAAGATGTGCCTTCACAACAGAAGCTGCAAGACTGTTACTGGCAGTTTTTAAACACACCTTTTCTGTTGTTTATTTGTTTCTGTACAAATGAAATCTGTTAAAAGTATTCTTACAAAATAAACCCCACTTTCATTAGAGTTATTCCTTAAAGACGCATTGAGTTAACTCATCTGAACACCGATGAAAATTGCTGCAGATCAGATATGTTTACTTAACAGGGTGTTTCACAGTAGAGTTGTCCTAATTATGGGATTGGACATATGGAACTCTGCTGCGTGAACAGTTTTTTTTTAATGTTTTCCTTTCAAACTCTCTGAGAAGTGTCTGACACACAGCAATCAGCTTATTCATTTGGAAGATTAAAGTCTCATGTTGGATCGCTGCTGATAGACAGCACCAGTTAAAAACATCTAAGGCTGAGCTGGCCATTTTGATGCAAATGATCTGATTAAATAGGGCATATTGGATGCTGACATAGCCATCTTTCACTGCTGAGGAGCTACAAGCAAGGAGGAAGCCTAGGTGTCTAAAGCCTCTTCATCACTAGGAAGATATTTTGTTTTTGCAATTTCAGAGCAATTGAACATCCTCAGCTTGTTCAATAATGTGTCAGTCTACGCTGTTTTAGTCTATTCCATTTTGACACATAAATGTAAGGCAAACAAATATAAACCAAGCTTAGATAAGTGAATTTGGGGAACTGTTCTTCTCACCCTCAAATGTGTATGTACATCCCCAGTGTGTTGTTTGCCAAGCTGATGATCCATGAACCACCCGTGGGAGCTTGTACTCAGGTCACGGCAACTGTGGTGGTCCCAGCACCACTAGGCTCAGGTGTCTTGGGCTCTGCCTTGTACTGTCCTGTCCTGTGTAGAGAGGGACTTGGAGAGAGCTTGGGGGTCTCTAAACTGCCTTTGGATTGCAATGTAATTTTCGCCATCAGTCGTTAACAGCTACTATCATGTCCATTGTGTACGCTTACTTGCATGCAGGCCTAGCACTGCTCTCCGCACTCTGCACAATGGTGACAGCAAACAGATGGAGTTAAGTGTTTACTTAGAGCAAGGGCAGTACAGAAAAGAAATCCAAAAGCCTTATCTCAAAACGAGACAACTATCAGCAAGCTTACCAGCTGTCTAGTCACCTTCCCTGTGAATATCCTCGTGGAACCCACCTTTTCACTGACCCACCCAGGTCACTAAGTCTTGCCTGATGATCCTGTCTCTATTCAAAATCTACCTCTCTCTTCACAGACAGTGTCTTCTAAAAGCTGCTTAGCCCATTTGATCTCCCTCATTGTTTTTCAGGTTTGTTCTGAGATACTCTTATCTGGGAAAGCCTTGCTTTACCTTCCTGTTTGTTCTTCCAGCAGCCTCCAATGTATTAGCAGAGTAGAGACACCTAGGAAATACCTTACTAGACAGCATAAATGATTCCATCTGTCTCCAAAACAGGAATTTGCAGCAGAGTCTTTGATAGTATTAGGCTTTATCCTCCATAGTCACACATTTCCTCTTCATGTCATGGTCATGACTGCATGACCACTCATTTCATTGACATGCTGTAGCATCTTATTTTTACTTAAACCAATGTGACTTCTGTGTATTATCAAATGCAAGCTGCAACCACTTGCGAAGATGGTTGGAAATCACCTCACCTAAGTTTAGACACCTGTACGCATAATTCCTCTGGCCTATTTTAGATGTGTACCCATGAGTGAGATGAGTTGAACCCCAGATGTGCCTGTTTCTCTTCCCCGCTTCTAAAAACAATCTAGAGAACTAAGACACCGACACTGTATGCATCTAATTTTGGACCAAGACTCCCACCCTTCACATCAATACAACAGACTCCTGCATCACTCCTTTCTCAACTAGCCAGACATTAGCAAGGTCTATTCAGAAAGCCATGTAGCTCTGCTATCATGGCAACAGGCCCAGGCTAATAAACTGTACTGCTGGAGGAATATGTGGCAATAATAATGTGACTACCTGACTTTTGAACTGGAGTGAACAAGCATACAGTCTATTCTAAATATAAAAGAGTGAAAAGGCAACTGTCTGCACATGTTTGTGTACCTTTTCCATATGGTTTAGCCTTTATAAAACAATGCAATTGGCACTGGATTCATCCTGGATTCAGGATTTTGATTTAGTACTTTCTCCAGTGTGCTCATTAGCTAAATTCTACTGTATCACATTAGCGTAGAGCAAGTCGAGATGCTCACACCCTGCCAAATAAAATGTTACCCAGCCTACAACTTAATAACTCTTAAAAGTCTTGCCAGCTATGAAGTGTGAAAAATTCACCTAAAGCACATTGTTATGCCAGAAAAGCTCTAATGGAGATATAATTATATCAGAAAAATATCCTTTGGCTACTGTAGTTTATTTTCTTCAGTAAAAAAAAAAATATTTGCTTATATCTATATTTGATATGCATCTCTGTATATGTAAACTTTTTTTTATATATTGCATATGCCCACAGCAATGGTATAGATAGGCATATGGTATAGATAGGCACACAGCAGATTATATTTAGTGAGTGAAAGGCTGTGCTGGAGGATAATTTCTGAGTATGCCTTTTGGTATGTTTGAAAAAAGTACATTGTGTCTATGTAAGGACTATACACTTTTCCTATTCCTTATTAACAGGATGAAGGTTTAGTGTTCTCAGGAAAGGATTTTTACTTGTTGGGGTTCCTCACACAATCTAATTTATTTAAATTTTCCTAAATGGAGAGAAGTAAACTTCATAGTTTTTCTAGTAAATTTAGAATGAAAACAAAGTATGGTCTGAGACTTAACATACAACAGTTCAAGTATTTGAATTTATTGGTTTGCTCGAGGCTAATTAGGCCCTGATCCAAAGCCCATTTGAAGACAGTGGGAGTCTTTCCACTGGCTTTAGTAGGTTTTGGATCAGGCTTTGAAGGCTGTAGGAAAAAAAGAAATGTTGTCCCAAGTCAGCCAAGTAAATGAAAGCATCTGTCACTTATCATGATTTGAAACTAATTGCATGGAAAATTAGATTTATGTCCCTAGAGATCAGATGGAATCTGAATTCAAACATTTTCTTTCCCTTGGATTTTCAAATATTTCATTTTCACTTTGTTAGCTCATTTTCAAGAAATAATCTAAGTCTCTTCCTGTAAAAAGAATAGCTCTGTCCTGTGAAAGCCAAAAAAAAAAGAAAAAGAATTGATATTCATGGTTTTCCAGAAAAGAAATTCAACTCCAGTTTTGTTATTGTGCTAATTACAAGCTTGTTTTTGTGTGTGAAAAGAAAGAGCGAGCAAGCTGAGTAAACAAGCAATGCAAAAACAGGCGCTGGTTGCCCTTGCATGCAGCACCAGCGCGCGGGCGTGCTGCTTCGCGTGCGCTCGAAGCCCCCGCGCCCTCCCGGTGCAGGGCTCGCGGTGCCCGTGGGCAGCGGCCACTCCGGCCCCGGCACCCAGCACCGCTCCCCAGGCACCTGAAGGGCGGCCACCCGCAGCCCTGCTCCGTGGCCGCCTGAGGATGTTCCCCACCTTGGGCAAGGAAGCAGAGGCCTCTGCATCTCATGCCTGCCAGTCCCTCGTTCGCTCCTAGTCACATTCCTTAAGAAACTTGGATATGTTTTTAACCCATCTTGGATGTGATTTCTGGAAGAAAATAAAGGGCTTGCACGGGCCTTTCTTCAGCAGCCTTAAGGAATGATTTATAAAAAGCAAGAAATAAAACACAGGACTTCTTTCAATCTCCTTTCTTTTTCAAGCAAACAAAACTATTGAGCTCTTTGGGACAGATCTTCAACTTGCACCAAGCAGATTTGCTGACTAGTCTCTTCACTACTCTAAAAATTTATACTACTTAAGCAATCAACAAGACTCATCCTGCCATTTGCATGTTCTCGCTATCAAAGGTGGTGAGCTGAAAAGAACTATATATGAGATGCATGTGGGGGATCCAGGGTGTCCTTCTAACAAACCGTGTTACAACAGGCTCTTTGATACAGGGCCACATTCCAGCATTTCCCTTATGAAAGGGAGACATGCAGCAGCACATCCTCCTGCACATTAACCTGAGAACTGCAGCAAGCTGTTTGTCAGGGCCCTAAACAAGGGATGGGTGAAATTGTTTGGTCTAATTTCCAACCCACTTGAATGTCATGGGTTTTAAAGTTCATCAGCGTTGAATGGTTATTTGGTTTGCATTCCTCTGAGGTGAGGCTGCAAGGGTGGGGCGAAGCAGAGAGAGGTCCTGCATGAAAAATGGGGCAGAGGAGACAAACAAAAACAGAGACACAATGGAAACAGGAGCAATGAGGAGGAAAGGAAACAGTTAAAAAATGAAGCATGGCCTATAGGTATCCTCTGTAGGGTGTCTCATTGCATGAGATTGATTGTGCGTCAAAGCCACATGCAATTGTATTTATGTTTATTAGACTCAGGGCCTTAGGGCCAATTAGGGAATTAGAGAGTGAAAGACAAGGGGTAAAGAGTTAGATGCTGTAGAAACCTAAAATCATGGGCCTTCCCCACCTCGGCAGATTATTTAGTGTATGCAATCAAGCTAGAGATGGGGTAAGGGAAAACAAAACATGAAAGCAGAGGAGGTAGTGGCTTACTGAGCTGGGAATTTAATTCTTGGGAGGGGATTTAATTAGGAGGCAACTAACTACATGGAAAGACAAGGAAAGGAACAGAATTAGAAGAGAAAATCGGTGGCGAGGGAAAGAAGAGGAAGGAAAAAGGAGGAGGGTGGAAGAGGTAAAAATACAGAGGGTACTGGCTGGAAGAAGCCAGAGGAGAGCAGGAACAGAGAGGCAGCAGGCCCATTACGCTGTAGTCTCCCACTTGGAAAGTGGGATGCAGCAGGAGCGAAGGGGGTGCACGTGCCCCGGAGGGGTATCGCTGCGGATGCTGTCCCTGCGCCCTCCGCCCCTCACTGCGGGAGCTGTGGATGAATTCCAGCTCTCCTGCATAATTCGCCCTGCTTGCCCTGAGGACAGTGTAGCTCTGCACCACCCTTGTTGCCAACCTGTACTTAAATAGTACATTGAGTTCTCAGTTATTAAAGAAGGGCCTGCAGGTGTTGTGTGCGCTGCGGGACACGTGCATTGCGCGAGATCGCTTTTCAACAGCAGGAGTGCTAATAGCAGCTGAACTAGTGCTGTAAGGTGGTGAAGTCTTGAAAGAGCGAACACTTTTCTGGCACTCATGGAGCAGTACTCTTGCATCAACAACAGCATTTTGCTTTACTGAAAAGGGAGGATCAGGTGCCTTGCTGTTCTCTACATTGCCTTGCCTATAGCGTGCACTTTTACTTGGCATACCACAGCCCTCTAGTCTGACACCAAGCCTTCACCACCCCCTTCACTTTGCAGGAGTGGCACCATGCACTTGTGCTACAGCCATCAGCTAGGCTGCAGCTCTCTGATAAGATGCTACTGAGAAATGACAGCAGAGTGGGTGCAGTAGCAGAACAAATATTAATGAGATAATAATCTACTTCCATTTTCTCCACCTGCTTTCTATACTCTTACCTTCAAAGATCATGCATTTGTTTTAATGACCTTTTGCATAGGCTTGCCAGACAAAAGTGTTCAGCTGTATTTTTAAAGCAGAAAAGCATGCTTATCAGGCAAGATTTTTAGTCCTTTGCAGCTCCAATTAAAACGTTTGCAGAAAAAAAAAAAAGTAACTATGTGGTAAGATAATGATGACTTGCTTGTGGTCTGCATTCTTTTCTGGATTCAGAAAAAAAACCCACCACTCTCACCCCACATGATAATACCTGACAGACAAGAGTATCGACCCAGGATGCCTTCTACAACTCTTTCAGAGCAGAGGTTTGAGAGCGTCTCATTTTTTATTCAGCTTTTTGAATAAAAGTTGCTAAAATACCTTCACTTACCAGAAACCTTTGGGAGGGCAAAGGAATGGCCCTGCAGAACTCTCTCTTTTCTTTGTCTTGTTTGATAGTGAGTATTTGCACAATATAACTCAGGCTCTTGGTGCCTTCCCTTTCTGATGTATCGGGTTCTTTGACAAAGGATGAACTTTTTTTTTTTAATGAATCACTAACCTTTAGGAAGAAATCAGAGAGTCTCGCTAATCTCCGCCATTAGAAATGGAATGATGAATATTGTACAGATCTGTGGTTTTATAGATAATTTATTAACTAACAGTAAGGCAGATGAATATGGAAGTCCCTCTTCATTATTAATATAGAAACCCGAAAACTGGTATTGCTGTGCAACACATAGTACATACAGTTGGTGAGAGGCAGATCCTAGTGCAAACCCCTTGCAGATGAAATAGGTCATTCAAAGGGCTGGGAGAAAGGAAGCAATGAGAGTCACTGGAGCAAAAAATTATATTGTCAGTCCAAGGATACCATGTGAGTCTGTGCCACAGGACAGAAATGAGGACAAGTCCTCTGAGTTTTTGGTCAGTGCATCCGTCAGATAGTTGTTTCTCTGTTTATTTCTCTATTTACTGCCAAAGCCTGGTGGGGCTTTGGGGGTTTGGGGGTATGACAGCAGGAATACTGCCAAATACTTTGACAGCTTAAAGGCAGACTTGAGAAATCAGGATGGTTATCTGATGATGCTCATTCCAGCCCGTGCTACCTTCTGGAGTTATTTTCTGACCAAAGGCGTTGCCTCAGATGGCTAAGGAACACGCAAGTACTCGCTCCTCAAACTAGCAGACGTCACTTGCTTCTGCCCTCTCTGCCCACTTCCTATTTCTCATGGAAATCGCAGGGGATCATTCCTAACCTATCAGGATGTGTCTGTGGCATCGTTCCAGGCAAGTAAACAACACTAGACAGTTTGGGAATACCAGACCAGGAAGGGTTTAGAAGCACCATCGTGGGCTGTCTCCTTCATTGTGTTAGCGATCGAACCACCCAGTGCTTGTTTCCTCCAAATAGCAGCTCTATAATTGTTTCCTCTTGTCTAGTTCATTTTTAGAACTGTTTTAATTTCTCCTATTGTTGACCCCACTAGTTTAGTCTATAATGCTTTACATACACATGGAAAAAAATAACAGCACCTAACTTCCTGCCTTCCCCTAGCCTCAAGAGTAACTTGCAGGGCAACACACATAAGGAGCTGGGGAAGATATATTTTAAGCAGTGATACCACCATAGCAGCAATTTAAAAGTTTAAGCTGGACAGGATTTAAAATATGAAAAGACAAATCATGCCATGGATTGTTCACTCATATCACAACGCTCTGTGGTCAGTGAGTCTGGACGTACTAGTTTCAGCCTGAGATACTGCCTGAGGAGTAGCTTGTTGCAGCATTTTGGTTATGACCATATCAGTTTGTTTTGATTTTGTTTCATGTATTTTTTTTCCAAACAAAACTCCAGGCTCTTTGTAAAATTCCTGAGATGTGCTGCCTATCTCAGGATTTTATCATACTTGATAGTCTTACCTAAGCTCTCTCCTTAATATGTATTCATCTCCATGTTTGGGAAGAGTTTAGTGTTTCCACTTCAAATATTTTTAAATAATTTCATCTGATTTCCTAATAATCTTCCCAACAATACGTCTTTTTTAGCAGTGTACTGGCTTAATATTGCCTTTGAACAGCTGGACTGTGCTGGAATAAACAGCTCATTTTTTCAGGAGGTTAATGAAGTTCTTTTTTTCAGGTAGAAGGGCAGGGACTTCTTTGATTCCTATAGGCTTTGGGTCCTGCTTACTGATGAACTGAGAATCTCCTTCTAGAGAGTTGAGGCCATATGCATCCATACTGAGTCTACAGCCTGTTAGGTGACCTCCTGCTGACCTTCAGCACTTAATGGTATGTGCTGTCCACTACAGAACAAGGATGTGGAACATTGTTCCACTGTTTATCATCAAGTGGCTGGCTCACATCAATGCTAAGCACTTATTATTTAAGCAGAACCATGTTAAAGTCAAGGTCCCAGGAGGCATTTGCAGTATTGTGCAATGAAGTGCTGCTCCATGGAGCCTGCCTGTGAGTGGGCACCTCACTTTTGGGTGAGGTTGCTGTGCTCCTGTGAGGCTGCAAGGAAAAGGGCAAGCACCTAGCAATGACCTTGCATCACCAAGCATTTGGCAGGACAGGACATCTTAAACTCTAGGAAGTGCTAAAGAAAGAGGTGTCAAGAATATTTTTCTCCTATTTCGACTTTGGTCCCATTGCAAGGCTGGACTTCAGAGCCTCTAACATCTTTCACTACTCAAGGTAGCAATTTTATGCCCTATATTCCCTCAAACTTGGATGAAAAAGTAAGTACTCATGCGCACCTTGTGCATCTTCATCCAGGAAGTGGGAAATCTGGGTTGTACCTTCAGCCTTGGAAGGCTTAACTGCACGATT
The DNA here is from genome assembly GCA_013389825.1 of Crypturellus undulatus. Taxonomy (NCBI): domain Eukaryota; kingdom Metazoa; phylum Chordata; class Aves; order Tinamiformes; family Tinamidae; genus Crypturellus; species Crypturellus undulatus. Next base: position 1,037,990 of record VWPW01000756.1, read on the forward strand.
CCTGCATCCCAAAAGAGCCCTACAACCACCCAGAGGTTGGTATTTCTGGGAGAGAAAAGCATCCACCCTTCCTGCTAGAGATGAGTCAGGCTGAGCCAGGACAGGTCATGTCAATTCAATTTCAGGAGAGGAAATAAGAATGTACCTGGTGCTGCACTCTGCTGAGAAGGGTCTGCATAGAGGCAGATGGGCTATTCCCCTTTGTACTAAGTGCCCCAGGCGCAGGGACAAGCAGCCAGAGTGCTCCAGGTCCAGAGCACTCACTGAGCTCGTTCTCTGTTCAGAGAATGGACTCCAAGGCCAAAGTATTTCAGTTGCAAACACTCTGGTGGGTTCTGTTTCCTTTTTCAATGTAAAATATGTTTTCATTTAACTTTACATTCAGTCCTGAAATAAGCTGTGAATTTGGGGAGTTTATAATACTTAGACCAGCAAGACAAAAAGAGAGGCAGATGATACATTCCATATTTATATACTTGGCCCTATTGTTGACAAAGCAATTTTATCATCAAAAAGAATGTCGTGTCTTGTAACCTTAATGACTTTTCCATGTATACAGTAGAGTGAGAAGAAACATATAGGAAATCCTGCTTTTCACATCTTATTTCTTGCCCAAATCCAAAAAGTGAAATGAAATCCTCATGACTTTTCAACTACATTTTCTTATTCCAATTTTCTTTCTACTTTTGTAACATGAAAAAAAGTCCATGAATGTATAAAAATAATCGAGGTCAAATAGACTTCTGTGAACAAAGGCATGGATGGAAAAGAGGGAAAAAGGAACTCTCTTCCACCTAATGTACCTACAGCTGCGAGCACTGCTCAGTCGTGGTGGGAAAAATGCTTAGCACCACAGGCTGGCAATAGGATCAGAGAAAAGATTGTGTCACTGCTTTGATTAGGAAATGCAGCAACCTTCATTCATTCTATTCAGCCATATAGGCTAGCTAGCAGTCCTTAACTTGCTGCAGTTTCAAGTTGTACGGTACTTTCCAAACACAGTTCCAAAAATATCTGCACAGAAGACGAAAGGACACTTCTTTTATGTGTACCAGGGGTAGTGTTGCCAAACTCTGATTCAACAGTAATGCATGCATTTTTCTGAGAACTTAAGACTGATTTTTTGTTGATTTTTTGTTGTTGTTGTTTGTTAGTTTTTCTATTTCAGGGTGCTGGGTTAATTTATCATGGAGTATGAATCATATGACATCAACATTTACTTGAAGTGCAAGACTAGGTCTGAGAGCTTCTAAACACATTCAGCTTTAAACTTTTCTTTGTTCAGTGTTTGTTTCCCTGAATATTTTTTCCAGTACTTATAATTACTAAATCACAGTATTCAGTATAGCAGTGCATTCAAAGTTAACTTTACCGTTATCAAACAATGCACTGACCACAAGAGCAGAGCATCGAAACAATGAAATAAAATCTTGGAAACTTTCAAGTATTCCCAATGCAAGTTATATTAAAAAAAGGATAGACAGTTTCTCTGCTCGCTAAGCATTCTTTTCCTCCATTGTAACTTGATAGCCTTTAAGAAAGAAGTCCTCTTGAACTCTTCTTAAAGAGAATCAATAACAGGTACAAATTTCTGCATTTCTGCATTTTATTCCCTTATAGCTATTTTTTTAAAAAATGTAAGCATTAACTGAACTGTAATTCTTTAAGCAATTCTGAATCTCCAGTGCTTTATCTATTATTCTGAATAACATGAGTGATACATTGAGTGGAGTGACAGCGTTTGCCAACATTCCCATTTGCAGAAAGCAAGAGGAAACCCAATCCTAAAAGGATCAGTGCTGGTTGCCAGACATTTTGATTTTCAAGGAAGGGAGAGCTAGTGGGTGTTAAATTGCATATGCCTGCATGCTGCCGGTTACAGAATAACTCACGAGAGAAAATCCATTTATCAAGACAGAGACTGCATGCTAGTTTGCCCCAAAAGTAAATACACGGCCTCTTCTCTGTGTTCTCTGGGCAAGTTTATGTAATCACAATACTGTTTACCCATCTGCACAAGACTCAGCATGTTATATGGCCTATGTTATGATATTAAGGCTAGTGCTGTGTCACTCGAATGCCTTTCAGTGCATTAAATGGCACAATGAAATGAAGCAGAAAGAATGATGTGACATTTCTCAATAGGAAGCATTTATCTCTGTTTCATCAGTGTTTAATTGACTTGCAAACCACTCAGGACTCTACAAACATTAAGTGAAGAGATCTTTAGCAGTTAGTAACACTTTACGTTAAGTGTCTTTAAGTACACTTGTTCCTAGTGTAAAAGTTCAGTAAATAGCACATTTCAAATATACACACGCTTTGAATATTAGTTATTATATTTATCTTTGGGTTTCCCTCTTTGCATAAGGATGAAAGGAATTCATGCTTAACATTCTAAAAATAATTATGATATTATAGGGAGAAATCCCTACTTGCTTATATTACTTTGTCTTGTTTTATTCCAGTGCTTTGAAGAGTCTTACAGATAGATCACCAGAAGTTCATAATTGTCATTAGTGCTCTAAGTAGCATGGTTTGTGTCTATTATATCCTGTTTGTTTTCTCATCTTCTCCCCAAGAGAGGAGGCACACAGTGAAATGTTTGGTTTTGGTACAGAGATCTGGTCTTTTTCTGTCTTGCATTTGTGTTTTTAAATATACACATGACCATGTAGGAATCTAAGACTATCCCACAGACTGGGGGAGAACAGACCCCTGCTATCTTGGGCAATCCTATAAGGATGCCTAGCACATGCATTCCACATGTCTCCGTGTACCACAAGCCGCTAGCCCACCACAGAGAAAAAGATTCTTGAAGAGTCTTATGGGACTCTGCAGTGCCACAAGAAGGAAGCAAGAGAAATCAAGAACACTGACAGTTTCCTGGGTATGCTTATTATTTGACTTGCTCAGATGGTACTAGGAAGTAATGCATTTACTCCTCAGTAAAGAAGTCCCCACTGCCTCCAAAACACACATTGTGCCTGCCAATACCACAGGAGGAAAAATGTGCACCTGGTGCCAAATCTGATGATAGCTTTAGGTGCCCAAGACAGCAGATTGGAGCTCCACCCCATCCTGTGTGATATCCTTAGTCTATAGACAGTGTTTAATGCTGCAAAAGAAAGCAAGAGACTATTTAGAAAACAAAACAAACTAGAAGCTAAGTTTGATATCAAAGAGGAGAGGTGGCCTACCAAAACATGAAACCTTTCATTACTACAAGCAAATGAGACACAATTCAACTCATCAACAAAAGGGACCATGCCTACTCCCGGTGCTGACTGCAAGGTCCAGAACAGAAAGGGTGAAGGACTGACAGCTCAAACATTAACTTGTAGTTCTAGGTTCATCACTGTCTTGTCTTGCAATCAAATCCACAAAACTGATTGTGGATCAAAAAGAAATCAAAAAAAAAATTCAATTTCTTGTTTCCACTCTTCTGTTAAGAAGGCATTTCAGAACCTCATTTCAATGGACGGAAAATATTTCTCAATTTATAGCCTAATTAGAAGTGATCGCTGTAGGCAAAACAAGGCCTAAGTAATGGGCCAGGCTCTTGGAAGGGAGCTTAAGTGTAATCCTTAGACTTCTCAGGCGTTCATTCATGTGTCTGACTATCTGTCTTTGGCAAAGATTGTTATCTTTATTACATATAGTTTCACTACAGCTGAAAAAAGCTATTACTGAACATGGTCACCATAAAGAATTAGGAAGTTTACAGATTTTGCACATAATTCTTTGCAGAAGACAAATAGAGCTCGATATTCAGGTAGCCTACGTACTACAGTGCCTTTCTTCAGTAGTTCTTCATACTACTCCTGCCATTTCTTCAGTGTTGAATGCTCCATGCGTGACATTTCATGTACCCCAGCAAGGTGATATAAATAAGCAAAATTAGATCATCATATACTTTGTTACAGAAGAAATGTTATAGAAAATCTTCCTTAGCCAGAAATAACAGAAAGGCTGTTGCATTTTCCAACAATATTTCTAGGTCACAGACCAAATTTACCTATTAAAGTTGCCATGGCTATAAATTCTTAGAAGTATTTTTCACCATCCATTCACACAATGCCTGTCTTGGTTTAATTTCAGATTAAATTCAGAGCGGCTCTTTGCTCATTATTTGATCTTGTACAAGAAATGAGCTGTTCTGGAAGTAATAGTATAGTAGAGTAGTAAAAGAAAAGTAAAAGAAAATAGACCACATCTTTCAGGGGAATGTGTTGGTCATCATTTTTAAATGTTAAACACAGGTTCTGGGTGACAAAAGTCCATGTATATTCCTATGCACGTCACCTATTCAGTGGAAGCAGAGAATTATTCGTAATTTTGCAGGGTGTTTCAATTCCACATTTGGAAAGGCAGATTTTTCTGAATTTAAAATAATAGTTTCAAATAGATGCACTTGTAAATGGCATAGAACTTCTCCAGTCTTACAAGCAGGGTGTTTGGTATGTAAAGGCATTTGGCTATGGTATATTCAAAAGTCATCAGTGTTGACCAGCAAACTATGCATTTTATAAGAGCCAAGAATGCTTATTATCTGAATGAGATAATGTGAATTTCAGTTTAGAGATCACTCAGTGGAACTTTCTTTCACCAGTCAATCAGGATACACTGCATCTGTAAGTCCTGAGCTGAGGTTTGCCTAGAGTGTTAGGAACTTAAAAAGTGAATTAAAGAACTTAAGCAGTGCAGATGGGGTGCTGAGTACATATCACACTGTTTGAAAAGGCAACTTGCATATGCACAGTATTTCTTTGCAAAGGTATTTATTAAGTGCTCAGCGCTCTCCTTAAATATTAAGCCCTGAGGTAGGTTGTAGATACGCAGAGTTGAAGAGAAAAGATGGGATATCTTCAGTACAGAGGATGTAAAGATGTTCCTAAAGTGTAATGTGGCTTTAGCACACATTTTTGAGAGTTTATCGTGATACATCTGTCTGTACATGCTTGCATGCCTTTTGGATTCATGAGTAGTATTGTGGAAAGTTGCGTGTTTCTTAGTAGATTGGATAGAGTTTATATATAGACTATAAATATTTTCAAACTATATTACTCTAAACATCTTAATTTTGCATAGGTTCTACTGTCTTCTTTATTTGAAATAATAATTATAGTATCTCATTTGAAACCTTGATTAAACATTTTGGTTGCCACTGGGAAGAATTAATGACAAAGTCTGTAAAATTCTGTGTACAGACTCATCATAGAGAAATATGATGTTAATAATCTTTGTCTCCAAGATACTTCTATGTGCTTTACAGATCTTCTCTTTTGTTTGCTTGCTTGTTTTTTTTTTCACACATGAAATATTGGTTCAAACACTGCAGATTTTTCCCTCTGTATCCTGCAAAGTGACTAAGCAGTTGAAGGCCATCCCTGGCATATCTGTGGGAAAACCCACGGGAAAAAGAGCTGCACATGGCCCCAGAGTCCCCAGCAGAGCTCCCACAGTGAGGACAGTCTCCTGGTTTTCCCTAGAGGGGAATTTGAGCAGCACTTTATGACCTAAAAGCATATAGTAAATTGCTTTTCTACATCTACTTTCAGCTCCAGGTTAGTGAAGCTTTTAGTAGAGTATGTATTTTCCAATACTTGTTATTTTACTGCAGAGATGCAGTTGCACGTGAACTCCCATCCTATAGCTATGTAGGTCCTTCAAAATAATTTGCAAAGTAGACATAAACAGCTACTTTCTTTTTACTTTAAACACCCTTTTTAACTTTCATTGCCACCAAGACAAAACAACTTCAAACAAAAATCCCACTAAAACAAACAAACGAATGAAGGGTCATGAATCCTCAAAAAAAACAATGCTGCAGGTCTATTTTGGTAAGTCTCTTGGCAGAGTAATATGGAAGCTGCTGTTAAATGAAACGCTTCCAAGTTCCAAGGGAACAGGTCAGAAATAGATTGTTCAGGAAATTCGCAAAGTTAGGGTACGGTTATGAGAAATTAGTTGATTAAAGGCAAATGTTTGGATTTACCCATTAGAGCAAGTTAGAGCGGGTGGACTTCCCCCTCCCCAAGAGGACACTAGCACATTTCTGCTCATTAACCCTTTCTCTCTCTCTCTCTCTCTCTTTTTTTTCCCCTATATTCAATCTCCATCCTTTCTGTAAAGGAGACCTTAGATTCTTTGTGGAGCCAAGGATCGTCTTTTAGCAAAGCGAGGAGAGGACGTAAGACAATAAAGGACACAGAGGTCTCTGTGCTGACAACAGGAAAAGCTCAAGGAAGCAAAGTGGTGCTGAAGGACGTGTGCCAGAGAAGCAGCGGGGCCCCAGAGGCAAGGAGGTGAGGGAGCCCTGGACACAACTATTATTTATTTCAAGAGATGGCACAGATAGGCCGAGAGCAGACTGCAGAGCGCGGCTGCTGACCTCCGCAGAGCTTCATGTTACAGCAGCCGGCAGCAGCAAACGCGGGCACCGCTCGTCCCTCCTCGGGGCACTCTGGGACACCCCCTCGCTGCGCCCCCATGGTGCTTCCCTCGGTTACAGGCAGCACTTGCTCGCTGCAGCTTCTTATTTAAACCCCCTGCGAACCTCACAACTATTCAAGAAGGCTTAGAACTAGTAAAAATTTGCCACCCCTGTATTGCAGGGGGAGCATGCGTGTGTGCCCATGTAGCTTCACACTTTGTGGAAGAAATCCCTTTAGTAAAGTCCCTTTAGTAGGGACTCCTACTATAGGAGTAAAGACTTTCTGTTCCTTTTTTAAAATCTTTTTTTTTACAGCTTTTATATCCTCTTTGAAAGATATGGAAGAGAATAGATACTTCTTGTTATTTTCCTACTTCAAAGTTTATCTAAATAAAAAGTTTAGCTGTCTTCTGTCCACTTCTCCCTGTACATGTACATTAAATTGGGAATAGACATAAAATGATTGTCATTGCAAAGGTTTTTACATTAGTTCTAGAAAGAAAATAGCACATTCAAAAATGCTGCTGTGTCTTTAATTGTAGAAAGATTACATTAATGAGGATGTTTCCTCCCAAAGGATCCTAAAACATTTTCGAAAAAACCTCCAAAGTAAACTGTGATATATTATTGACATCCAATCATTTTTCTATTGAAAGTCAGCACACTGTTAGCAGTAACACTGCCCAGTGGTTTAAGACAGGAAGTGAGCTATATTTAATTTAATCACAGGATTAATGTGTGTGGCCCATGTAATATTTTGATTTGGTATTTGGTCACGTCACACACTTAATAGCCATGTTACTGTGACAAGTGCTATGCTATTCTTCGCAGCCCGAGTGATTTCAACATCATTTCATGGTCAACATGATTTCGTCTGACTGATGGCAACTCCAAGAGCACAGTGCTAGCCTGAACATCAGTTGGGAACCTGTGTCAGTGCTGCCTCCTGTTAACCCCGCTGCTAACGCTGTTAAATTACCAACATCACTCTCAACTCAACGTGAGCGTTCCTCAATATCTGCTCCCCAAAACAACGTCCGTGATTAAACTTGTTAGTTCTGTGGGCTGGAGAAGTGTGAGCATGTAGGGGGTGTCAAGGATTAGACTTTCTACTCATTCTAGTTCAGGTGTGCTACTCTGGGCCAAGTAGACCTGCAATACAAAATCAGAATAGAAAAACAGTGAAAGTTCTGCACGATTTCAGCAGAGATTTTATTGTAAGCTGGATAAATCCCTAAAATAACTTTCACCAAAGACTATTCTCTTTCCCAGAAAGCTTTTCACAGAGCTCGCTTTCCTGAAGCAGGGGATGAACAGCAAGCTAAATCTCACAGCTAGACAGAGCGAGTCTTGCGTGGCGCCACGAGGTCCCCTCGGGCGAGGACGCCGCGCAGACATGCACACCGTGTGGGCACACGCACACCGCAGCACCCGCCACAAGGCACAGCACAAGCCCCGGGCCCTCTGTCAAAGGGCACATTGTGTTGGCTGCTCCGAGGCTTTGGGTTCCCTTTGACCGGCCTGTTGTGCCGGTGCTGTTTGATGAGGTATGTGGGGAAGCATGGCTTCTTCCTCACCTTCCCCCACCCCGTCTTGTGAGCGTAAGACAGGTTAATTGTGCTTGACGATATGGATGACCCTTTCAAGTCATGTAAAACGATATGGCCCGGCTTATCATGGCGGGATAACCATTAATATTGCACGTACCATCTGTGGGAAGAGAAAGGGGCTTGCTTGTTTTGTGTGTTCCCAAAGGTAGGAAACAAAGTCTGCCATGGGCACATGAGCACAGCGCAGGCACTGCAGCCATGCAAATGGAAAATAAAAGCCAGGAACCTGCAATAAAAATGGGTGAAAAGCAAGACCCCGGCCTTTCTTTACACTGGAGCTAAGCCACTTCACTGCAGTGCGCAGCAGTACAGAATTAGAGCCGCTTCATAATTGAATTCAAGCAGAGCACTTGGACACAACTCTGTCTTGGTGGACTACCATTTTTATTGAATGAAATCTTTAATTCTTTCTTACTTTGGTGTTGGTTCATATTTAACAAAATATCTTATAGTAGTCAGCATCTTTCAGAATCTGAGTCAAAAATATTTTGTGTAAATAAGAGCCAAGGGGAAATAGAGACTGAAGCTTTTGCACTATGGTAACATTAGTCATTACTCAATAGTTAAATCTCAATGCAAACAACATATCTCAGTAAAGGGGTCTTTATTTGAAAGCCTAGGTACCACTCAGTTTATTTCACTAGCAAGGCAAAGGAAGGCAAAGAAGAAATGAGACAGTGAGGGGAAAAAAAATAAAAGTTTAATTTTACCTTAGCAAAAACTTATTCATACAGCACATGACTTTCAGCTTGACCCAGTCTTCTGAGATCACTGAGCTTTGTACGTAGCCCTTAAAATTCTTATTAAAAAAAAAACTCCCTACAAAGGCTGAATGTAAAATGTACCTATTCCTTTGTAACATGTAACACACATAGCACTCTGAGGAATCACATTTTTAAAATCAGTGGAAAATGTCTCGTCATCTAGAACTGACTTTGGATCAAACTCCAGAAGGTTTTTGAAAAGACATGCCCTGTGTTTCAGACAATTTTATTTTCAGAAGCAGAATATTACAGTATGTACTATTAGTTTTAAATTGTATGATCTGCTTTGTATCATTTGTCATCGTCATATTAAATAGAAAAAATATTTTATATTCCATTTAACAGATTCTGTGTTATCTATGGAAGGAGAATGGAAAGTATAGAATTGCCAGGCAGTCAAAGAGCTGATTGAGGAAAGGGATCTCTCAGCAAAGCTCAGTGGAAAGCTGGTGCTTCAGAGAATAATGAAAATTCCAGATCCCAGCGTCTCTGTAGTCTGCAGTAATTAGGGGTTCACTTACTAAGGGTCAGATCATCTCTGACCTCTAAACTTTCTGATCTTTAGGAACCTCCTCAAATCAGGCTAAAAGCAATCATCAGGAAGATGCACTCTGCTTTCTTTGAGTTTTCAGGAAAAGAAAAAGATATGCGCTCTCTAAAAAGATGCAAAAAACCCTTTTCTGATTCAAATAGCCAAGCGATTGTCTCAGATGAGAAAAGGTAACATACTTCTTATATCTTAAGGAGAAGAGACACATTTTGAAAACTACTCTAAAAGAAAATTCACCACCACCGCTTATAAAGCAACACTTATTTGAAGCAGATATTTTTACATTCTGACCTTTGCTTTTTATTGTGGAAACACTATCAATTTGCAATTTCTTGGAAAACACAAATTCTGAGGGAGACAATCAGACTCAGGAGGTTTGTTTGATTTGACCTTTCTGACATTTCTCAGCATTAATTATTCCATAGATTTAAAAAATAGATACATATAGATATTTAATGTATGGTTAGTATAATATGCTGCATAATGGAAATGACTTAGAGTGATTAAGTAGAAACCAAATGAGAGAGGCAAAAGTTTCAATACAAACTTTTTCATATGAATATTTGAATATTTCCTATGAATACAGTAATTAAAGTGCTTTGAATCATTGTAATTTTGAAAGAAAAAAAAAACAAAAACAAAAAACAGATCAATCATTCCCTTTAGTCAACAAATGAAAACTTCCACTTGATGGTGTTCAAAATACTGGTTAACATATGTGTGTAAAAAGAGACATGAAAATGATGGAAATAAATGCTTCTTTAATGGTACAAAAGCAGAAATCAAATTAAACACTTGTTGATGGATAGCATGTGTTCAGTCCGTTGATAAGGTTGATAAGGTTGCAAGCAACGGATCACGAAGGATATACAAGGCAATAGGATCTAATGTTGTTACTTAGTGTTATATTTGAGTAATAACCTATTATAATGGCTACATCATTTTAGTTGATTTAGCATGAGACACTAAAGATTTTAGCTTGAAAGAAATTTATACCATTACATGCTGATATTATTTTTTGCATGTTACAGAATAAATAGATCTTCTGGCTTCCTTTGGACACTGCTGATACTGCCTGGAAGGTTCCTCCTGCTCAAAAAAAATTTACCAGTATATAAAATTACTCCAACAACACAGTTACCTTCTTCTGCTATTCAGCCCCAAACAACTAATAAAATTGAATATTAAATAAACAGTTTCTCTGCTACCTTGAGAGGAACATTGTTTCCCAAAAGAGGAAGGCAAGAGAAACAAAACGAAATCCCCTTGCTCTTACTACTGCTATTAACTGTATGGAGAAGCCACTAAGGTTCAGATCTCAAAGATATTCCCTCTGAATTCCCTTTGATATTCCCTCAAAGCTAGTCCCTCTGAAATCATGGTACTTGTGTATTTAAATGGTATTTACACCGCAGTGATAGGCAGTAATATGAAATTCTTGGACAGATGGCAATGCTTTTCCTAATTAGTGAACTAATATAAATACCATCTCTCTTTGCATTCTAAAGTAAAATCTTACTGAAAAAATAGTTTTAATGTAAGCTTTCATTTTACCCACAGATCAATCCTCAGATATTTTGCTGAATGCTTTAGAAAAGGCTCTTCTCACTTACTATAACCTACATGGAAAATAATTTGCAAGAAAACACAGTGGGCATAAACTTTTAAGCACTCATAAAACATTATGCACTGGACAAGGGAGGCTCTATTATATAGAAAAAATGGACTCTGTCCATAGAGTTATCAGTTAGGTTAGTGGTTAATATATAATCTCCAATCTACAAACCCTGAAAAATGAACTCTCTGCACTCCATATCACCTGGAAAAATGTGTGGATATAATCACTTTCCATGATCTCATAATTTTATCACCTGAAGAAGAACTGCCCTCCATCCATTTTTCTGCCATACAGACTTTTCATGATTAAAACAAAAAGAATGGTTCTCCTGTTACATGCAGGTTTTTATTACAGCATTTTACCTATATAGAATATTGAAACTATTTTAACACTTCTTAAATCATATGACCCAAAACTGTAACATACAGATATAAGAATCCCTAGGAAATGCATCTCTGCTGTTATTTTACTTAAGTTACTCAAGTATCGAGGTTAATCTAGATCTCCTTATATAAATCTGATCCTTACTATTTAAAAAAAAAAAAATGAGCAAGGCACCCCTACTTTTAAATTTTGAGATTTATTTAATACATTCTGATCACAAAGCATGAGATGTGCAGTGCAGACCTCTGCGGATATCTTTATAACTAGTTTGTCTGTTTCTACTGTACAGTAGAAGTTCCCTAAACTTGTGAATCTACAGCAAGAATGGGACTGGCTATACTATTTTCCTTCAGAATGATCCATATTCAGAGGAAGCTGAATAGAAATGAGAAAACTCTTCACTCACACACTCCAAGATTAAGGGGAATATTGTGTTCCCAAAATAAAGACCTGGCAAATCCTGCCTCAGAAACTACTGAGGAAGTGACTGAACTTTTATTGAACCTCAAAGTTTTGGCTTATCTCTTAGGCAATGGCTGGGCTGGTTCTTATTTATATCCCTATTTAAAACAAGCAGATTAATTCTTGGGTTTGCTTTCAAATTTAGTCACACATGGAATGTCTTAATTGTTTGTTAAAGGAACAGCAGGTTGTAGTCAGGGTCAAATACCCTTGTACTCAACAGATTTTAACTTTGCATAGTACTAACTCTTGAGACTATGATAAGGCAGCAAAGCAAACCTAGAAGAAGATCTCCATGCTGTATGTGAGGGAAGTGCTGAGTGTGCAGGTATGCAAGGGCAAGGAAAACAGAGTCCTGAGAGGGACCTGAGTCCACGAGACTGGCCATTTTTTATAACACTGGGCAGTGCAGCATGTATTGGCAAGGAGATTTTTGGTGCAAATACTTTGGTGGGTATGGGATTCTGCAGGATGAGTAGTAACAACCCAAGATGTCCTAGTTGCAGAGTTAACGTGTTGCCAAAAGCTTGTAGGCATAAGAGTTAGATTCCTGGTTCTGCATGTGTCTAGCCACTAGCTTACCTGCTTTATAGTGATGGTGCAGACTAGACCACTGACATGTTGATGGTCCTCCAGAAATGTAATTCCAGAATTTTCTCTATTTTCCTGGGTCAGGTAGGCTCCCTTATGAGTCAGTGAGATAGACCTAGTACTTTACTCCATTGAAGTCGAAAGAATCATGAGATGTGCAAAACCCAGCATCTCAATAACTCATTAAGGTATTACAAAATGGCTTGATCCAGGTGTGAAGACCCAGAGCCAGCCATTTCAGCTCATCACACAGCGAAGATACCCTTTGGATTTATGTGAAAAAAGACCAGGCAGAGTGACAGAGTAATAGTGGTACCGCAGTGCAGCTGTAGGTCTGAGCACATTCTAAGCGCCACGGTTGGTTGTATAGTTTCTAAGCAGAGCCCCAAGGACCTGCGGACAAACATCCTCCGCATGGCTTCCCCTCTGTCCTTGCAAGCCTGATCCCCCCTGTTCAGGGACCACCTACAATGAGGCCTGGGATTTGGATGGCAATGGGAGAAACGGTGAGAATTCTCTTTTTCCGTGGTTGGTTATACCAACCAGGTCAGTCAGTATAGCCCTTTCTGTGATCACCGAGTCCTTGCCCCCAGTGGTGAGCAAATCCTCCCAAAAAGGAGAAGTAGCAGGAGTAAATAAGGAGAGGTCTAACCCCCACTACCATGGGCTGGAAGAAGCGGACAGCTTGGCAGAGAAATCTGCTGCACATCAGTGTTTGGCTCAGGGCATGTCTTGCTTGAATGTCAGGCAACCTTCGCCTACGGGGAGGAAGACGGGTTATTTTAACTCGGTCAAACCCAGCTTCAGCTCTGTGCACTCCAACGAGGAGAAGGAAGAGGTTTCTTCTTCTGTGTTTGGGACCAAGGGACTGTTCTGTTTGTTTTCCCTTGGAGAAGATGGATTGCCAACGTTTCCATCCTTGGGAACAAGGGGACTGGCTTCGTTTATTTTCAGCACCCTCCAGGAAATGAGGCTGCTAGGTTTATTATCCTGGGGCTGGGGCGCTAGCTCAGTTCCATTGGCAGGTGTAGGGACACTGTTACTAAATTTACATGAGCTTTTTCCAAAAGATTGAACCTTGAAGCAACTCTGTCACTCCTCAAACCTACTTGGTGCCCCAAGGTGTCTTTGGCTGAACCTGCCAATTTGAATTGTGACCTGCCGGCACAAGCAAAGACCTTTCACAGACAGCAACCTTCAGTTAGTTCTGGTAGAAAAGAAATCCTAAGAGCTGGTTAAAAAATCTAGCTACCTACATGTGCCTACTGCTGAATCAGTTATGTGCAGTGAATGCACAAGTGAATAAGCAAGCTGTTTTACAGCAAGCCTGGCTTGACACATGCCAGTCTCCTACGAGACAAAAAGAAAATCCAGGTAGCATTACACAAGAGAAAGGTACATTTCTTTCTCTGATCTGTTTAGTGCTTACAAGATTTAGATAACACGCTTATCATGAAGCAAACGGAGATATTTTGCAAGTTTTACCTGGTGTGGTAACACTATTACCCTTTATACCTTTGTAAATACCCTGAAGTTCACAAGAGTAAGGGCAATAAGTAAAGCTAATAAACACAGCTCGACTGCAAGTACCTGTTGGCTTTTCACATACATATATAATTAAATGGTGAGGATGAATTTTTGAGAGGTTGTAATAAAATTCAATTATTTAAATAAATATCTAAACAAAATAGTCACACAGCTAGAATAAGTTACCATCATATTTTTAATTACTGAAGTAAGTTCTGGTAGGAGGGAATGAATAATATTAAAAGTTTTAATTAGTGAATTCAGAGAGGGTTATTTACTACACTAACATCAACAACATAACATCTAACATAATTAGGGATCAAAAAAGCCTACTACAACATTAACATCTAACATAATTAGAGATCAAAGAAAGTACTAGACAAGCAAGACCCTTCTTGTAGGAAAAGATGTGGTCTCCCAGTCTTTAGTTCTTGCATTTCACCCCCTCAAGTTTCTGTTCCAACTACTTTTATTTCCTCTAGAATATTTAACCATAGATAATTAAATAATTTTTGTAAGGAATCAAATAACCTGCAGCAGTGAACTTTAATTCTTCAGAAGGTAAAAGTTAAAAATGGTTGCTGAATACTGACGTATTTCACTACATATGAGAGGGATGGGGCAAGGTGAAACAGGACATGTCAATAGGAGTTAATACAAATGCTAATTAAGAGCATTTTCCTAACATGCATAAAGGGTCCTTCTAATCTGGGTAATTTGTGTGGAGCTTTAGAATTAGGTTTGCCCTATAACCATGGTGTTGCAGGGCAGAGGCCTCGTTTGACTCATATTTTCCTTGTCCTGTGCCTTTTGATGATTCTCAAGCCTGTGCAGGATTTGGAACAGGACTGGATCTCCTGCCAGGAGGTAAAAATACCCTTTCTCCTTGAATGAATTAGATGAAAGTTTCTGAGTTTTTTTCATGGAATTTTCTTCCACCAAAGATCCGTCATACATATTTCTGCTCTTTAATAAGTAAAACCTTGACCTGCTCCATATTTCCTGGCTGTACTCAAAAAACTATTCCAATCAGTGGAAAGGACATCTCCTCCTCTTAGACTGAAGCCAGCTTGGTAGTAAAGGAAGAACAGCTAATAATGATGCTCGGAAGAAGAACTTCTTTTCACAAATTTTGTCTCAATTCTTCCTTCTCCTCATTTTCTGTCTGAATTCCAGACAGAATTTTCTATCTACACTGTAGATAGGAAAAAAAAATGTGGGAAAAATGTCACAAAACTTTCTAATTAAAGAAAAATGTTGCTACATACCTTTTCTAGTATATTATGGAACTTTTAAATTCTTGTATTAGTGAATATCGTAAAAGGAGATGGAAATAAGAAAACACATAAAAGACACCCATTTTCAGTAACATTATTTTAACTTGAGAATAAATTTATCTCCAAAAGTGATTTCTGGACTAGCTCCAAACTAGATTAGAATCTCCATCTTAAATAGATTTGGTAGTAGAATCTAAAATCAACCCGGTATTAAATATTATTATCATATGCCAGAATAGAGGAATAATATGTCCTAATTTTTCTCCAACTCCAAAGGGCTTGTTCCTCCTCCTCTCTTCCTCTCCCTCTAGAGACCATACCCCCTCTCCAGATAAGCCCATCTGTAAACACAAACTCAACTACTTACACTGATGACTCAAATCCACCCTTATGGTCCCTTCTGTCCAAACTCCAATCTCAGCCTGCTTCTCCGAATGTCTAGCCATCGGCTCAAGCTTAGTGGGGCTTGCTAGAGCTCTTAATCTTTATTGTAAGCTCTCTTTGCTGCTGCTTTTCCCAGCGGCTAACAACACTGCCCCTTCTGCTGCTTATGCCTTGAACTCGCCAGCACCTTTAGACTGGAACTTTCTCTGCCTCAGCTTGTCACATCAAGTCTCTGCGTAAAATTTCAGGGCATAAAACTTAAAATCCATGACCCTCCTCATACATCCATGCAGTCTACTTCACACTCAGTTTTCATCCTTTTGTGTTTTTGTTCCCTCAAGCTTCTCCCTGGTTTTGACAAGGGATTCTTTCTGCCCTTGGTTGGTAACGTGATTTTTCCTATACTGCCTTTCTAGCCTGGGAGGCTCCCCATAAATATATGCAACACTTAACTGTGCACCTTCAAAATTTCCGTGAGCTTTCCTTTTCCACACTGCCTTCAAGAGCCAGGTTCCAGATGTGGTGCAAGTGTCATGCTCATGGTGATCGATAATATATTATTGCTTTCCTCTGCTTCCCTGAATAAAGCTACCTGTTGTTTCATGCTTTCTTCTTTGATCTGAATCTGCTTTGATTATAGGGCACAGACCATCTCTACAGTCTGGCATTGTATGAAATAGGACACAGAGAAGTCTGGTCCATGTCTAAATTACATGGACACCACAATACTAGAAGTTCAGAGACTTCATATTCAGTTATATAAATACTAGGAATGTGTTATTTAGCTACAGGACTAGATTTAATTCATGCTTTGTCAGATGAGATATCTTTGAATGTTAAAAATCAGCTTTGGATTCTTGACAAATATAATGTCATTATTTGGTGTCCACAGGATTTTTCCTAAGAGGCACCTCTGGAATGGAAATCTTTCTTCTTATTTATTGTGCAGTGATTTAAATGATTTTTTATATAGGATGGCTAAAGCACTACTGTATATAGTAATCTAGCACATTATCCAATATAGTTTGCATTTCTAATTCAATGGTCACTGAACTGTATATAGTTTTCCTGACCTTCTTTTTCGTATGAATTAAGGGTTCTTCTTGAAGGTATGTGGAAGTCTAGTTTGGGAATAAAACTGCAAAGTTAATTTGTTTTCTACAGGGATATACAGTCTCTATAGCATTATAACGTGAACCAAATGTTTTCTGAGGCACAATAGAAAGCTCTATTTCTAACACATGTATTCAAAATGAATTCAGCATGGATAGAAGAAGACTACAGAAGAAGATATTTCTAGATGTGGAATCTTTTAAAAGGAGCTAAATCTGCTTTCCTTTCCAAGAAAAATCTATCAGTTTCCCTACATTTAGTGTATTTCAAATTCTGTCATCAACTCATAAGCTGTTAACAGGAAGCTGCCTTCTGTTTCCTTACTGCCCAGATTAGGGCTGACATCCCAAGCCCCTTTAAATCAGTGACAAAACTTCCATTGACTTCAACAGGGAGAAAATTTCATCCAAAGCAAGAAAACGATTATCCTTTCTTGTCCAGGACAGAAAAGAATAAAAAGCCTTCTTCCAATTCATATGTATCTGCACTTTCAGATACTGCCATGTAAGAAATATTTTTTGGTCATTTTTTTCACTGTAAAGGTTATGTTAATTCCTTTTGATGCCTCAACCATGGAAATAGATTATAAAATACTTCTGCAGCGTGCAACAACAAAAAAGAGGAAATTAGAAAGGCAAAAGCAAATACATATAAAAATAAACACTTCTATTCCATTTCATTAATACAGTTTTTCTATCTTTCCACACAACATTATGAGTATAATTTCATTAAGTAGAAAATAATGCTTATGAAATTCTTTTTGCAGTTTGTTTTTGATGTATGGTGAGAGAAGGTGGAGAAGGCTTGACTGAAAGATCACTGAAACCGGTGGAAAGAAACAGTAGGTGAGGACACTCCTGTTGACTTTGTGGGGCTTTGTGTCATACCTCTGCACCACTGTTAAGCACAGTGTAGCAGCCAAATTTCAAAAACTTCCAAATTTTCTGCAGTGGCTTTTTTCAGATCAACATCAAAATACGTAATATGAGCCATGGAGTCCCAGTTGAATTGCTAGAATAGAATTCATTGCCAGAAATGTTGATGTGAGTGTAGCTTATTGTCAGGAATACGCTGTGATCCGGTGGCTTAGTACACAGTGCCAAACCTTGCAAATTCTAGAGGGCTGCCTCGTAATTAACGAGTACATCAAATGGCATCAAATTCCGTAGACATGCAGTCCTTCAATTATCCGATTGATTTATAAGTTTCATAATTAAAATGTGCGGTAGATAAGCATACTTTAGAAATCAACAATTCTCTGAAAATCAGTAGGACTTGGGTCCTTGAGTCAGGTGCTTTTGAAACAGAAATCCAGCAAGACAGACACTTTCAGATTCACATTCCTCTAAAACAGGAGTGCTCCTCAGCACAGATAAATGTGTTTAATATTTACTTGATGTTAGTGAAAGACTGAGGTTTTGCTGACACCTGTTGATAAATGTCTGAACAGCAGAACTAAGGTCTTCCAATTATGAAAATGAATCTTTAAGAAAGCAAGAGTGGAGATACAGACCTGAATTATTTCTACAGCAGAAAAGTTTCAATTCCTTGTAGAGTCATATTTATAGAATGAGTTTGGGGAAAGGATGAAAAGGAAAAGTAAAGACAAAATTTGCTGTTGTTTTTTTGTCAGATCTTCCCTGACAAGGATGATGAGGTCACTTCCTACCAAGCCAACACGCTTCTTGCAGGGAGTTACCGTGGACGTGCTGACTACGCTGAAAGACATTTGCTAATGACTGGATGATCAGCAGAAGCATAATTAATGGCAGCACAGAGCAATGTACGTTTTTCAAATGATCAAATTCATATTAATACGGGGACATGATAAGAGGTTAAAGACTGCTGAGAGGTTTACAAACATCTGGAAGCTTTTTTTTTTGCTCACTCAGCAACCTGTCCTCAAAACTCAGCAGATATTCTGATATTCAGTAGATATTCCCTCTGAGCTCTGATGGGACTGTTTAGGCCTAATAAAAGAGTAAAACTTCAATAAAAGTTTTACAGGCTGCTACAGCACTAAATAATTAAGCTAGGCTCCAAAGTTTAAGCTTTGATGCAGTCTTAATATTAGCCACTTTTAACTTTGTGTTGAACAAACTTACTGAAGGAAGGAGAACACTGATATATCATTTGTAGTATTTCTATTGACAGGCTGCATACCGCACTCTATTTAACTGAAGGTGTGCATAGACACTTGTAAGATAAACATGCTTTGGAAAATGTTATGGACACTATGTAACCTATATTAACTGCCTTTCTCATAGAAAAATATCAGAGTAGAATTGCTCTGTTTGTTCTTGCTCACATGTGAGGCTTCCTCCTTCTCTTCCTCCTCTTCCTCTCCCTTCAAAGAAACAAAACAGAAATTTACAGAAAAAAGAAAATTCACTTTCTGTCCCTGGTGATCACCTTCAAAAGAAAATTATGCCTTGTGAAATACAGGCCCAGTCAAAGATCTTACCTAGGATAACCACATTTCTTTGCATATTCCTGTATCTAGGATAAATTGAAGGGTAGTACACCAGATGATTTCAGTGATTACTAGGTGCTTGGCAGCCCATTCAGTAATTATTGTGCACTGGTTTGAACAGGTTGCTGAAATCTGAAAAATCCAGACACTATTTAGGCCAAAGACGTGTAGTTAGTCTGACCTCTTCTGGCAGACCGGAGTTCTTCGTGTGTGTGATGTACGGCTGCCCAACACTGCCAGCACACCACAGCTGGGCTGCTGTTAAAGGTGATCTACGGACACACTGTGGGAGCATCTAGGATATCTGGGTCTATGGCTGCTCCATTGGATCTACCAGCAATCAGTCTGAGCTGCCTAACATCCAGAAATTCCGGGAAAAAGTAAAATAGTCATTCATCCAGGACTTAGTTTTCAGGCTGAAAATGAAGACATTTTCTTCAACAAAGGGTAGCTCTGAATCAGATGCGAGTGCTATGCAAGATCTCTGCTATGTACGAGGCACGTTTGCAGCTGAGAGCAGCCGAAACTCTCAGATTTTCTGTGCACATGCAGCCTCTTTGTGTCGCGCAGGGGGAAGCTGGGTGCTTCACAGAAGTATTGAGCTAGATTTGCTTCTGATGCATGCTTACATGCCTATTTCCGTCTGGGAAACTCTAGTCAGAAATGGTAGTTTTTGACCGTCAGCATTTATCTGAACACGTTGCTGGGACAACTAGGAACCTTTCATCGGCACTGGGCATGTCAGGGCATCGCCATTACCCGCTTGGTTGGTCGTATGTTCGTCCAAAGCACCAGAAGAAAAGTTCTAGTTGGCAGCTAGCAGACAGCTCTGCTCCATCCTTATAAAAGCAATACAGTAAAGAGGGAAAATTAAAAAAAAAAAAAAAAAAAAAAAAGACCAAAAGGGAAAATAAAGAAGGAGCAAGGACGACCCTAGCCACGTATGTGTTGTTTAAGTTGAAAGCAAAGCTGGTGTCTGGCAACTGCGATCACTGCTGGACAAGCGTGTTTCCTCGCAGGTACCCCACGCTCAACCTCCCCCGAGTGATCGAGTCAGAGACAGCAATTCCTTTCATTAAGAGTGATAAATCCAGAAACGCTCTGGGTCTGTAGCAATGAACAGCCAATTCCCTTTCTGGACTACTTCAGATCACCGTCACTCCCACCTGTTACTTTGTTAGTTAGGGGAACTGTGAATATCCTGTGGGTGATTTAACCTCATGGGTCAATCTAATTGTCTCCAGGTTATTCAGAAAGTTTAAAACACTTGTCCCGTCACACGCACTTGTCCCGTCACACACACACACAAAGTTTATTTGGGATAAGTTCAGACAAAATCCACCCACTAACACAGCGCTTCAGTGAGGGCTGCTGGTGGCAACCTCGAAGCAAGAGCCAAGAGCCATCCGGAAGAGAAGCGCCTTGGCCACACTGCTCGCCAAGGATCCTCCACGCGCTTCCTTCCTTCCCGCGGTGCCGGAGCCAACTAGGTCACCACCCGGAAGGAAAAAACGGCTGGAAGGTGTCTGACGCCAGCAGCACAGCCATAAAACTCCCGGCTGAGGAGCTCGACGCCGCGCAGGGCTGGGTGCGCTTCCCAACAGAAAAAAAAAGAGAAAATAATAATAAAAATAAATAAATAAATTGTTAATTTTTTTAATAATTTCCCCACGCGCACACGAGGCCCGCTCCCTGGGCGGCGGCGGCGCTGGCGGCGCTCGCCCTGCAGGGGGCGCCGCGG
>VWPW01000756.1:1059011-1178409 GCA_013389825.1 Crypturellus undulatus
CCCGCTCGTGCCGCCGCGCGCCGCCGCCCGCCATGCAGGCCTTCCAGTACCCCGAGGTGTTCCGCGACGAGAGCGCCGTGAGTACGGCCGGCCCGAGCCCCGGCGGAGCCGCGGCGGCGCCGTCCTCGCCGGGAGGGAAGCGCGGACGGCGCGGCTGCCCGCGGCGCTTGGGGACTCCTCGGCGCCCCGGGCTTTGTTCATCTTAACCGTTAACTGGGCCCATGGGGAACGGACAGGACTCGTGGCAGCCGCGGGGTCTTAAAAATCGCCCTTTGCTGGCGATGCATGAGCAGAGGGTCGCGTGCCCGGGACGCGCTCACGGCCATGGCCGGGCCGCCCTGCGCGCCGCGGGGACTGCGGGCCGCGGGTCGGGGCCCTTGCGCGGCCCCGAGGCCAAACCTCGAGCTCCTAAGTCAGTATTTTGGTGGGGTTTTTTATTTATTTATTTGATTTTCTCCCGGAAAATCCGGGCGGTAATCTAGAATGCAGAAGAGCAAACATGTTTAGGTGTTTATGCGTCGGTAAAAGGGTTTCTGGCATCCCCTCCTGACAGCCAACGTGGTAGCCGAAGGTTCCAGCGGAAGTTTGTTTAAAATCACTTGCTCCTTCCTCCTCCTTCACAAAGAGCTGTGTGCGAGGCCCAAGTCCAGGGCCAGCAATTTACAGAGCTCACCTTGCTTGTGATCCACAATGCACGCTGCTAGCGTAGGTGGAAAGGTTTCATATCTACTTTTATAGCAGAGTGAAAGGCCGCTCCTAACGAGGGATCTCCAGTGTTAATTTGTGTGTTGGAGAAAGGGAGTGGGTAAAGTTAACCGCACAGGTTAATCTTCTGTTTGTGCCATATTTATGTGCTTTGTTTATATGCTTCTGAACAGGAATAGTGGGAAAGCTACAACCTTCATTGTGTAAATAGAAACAACATTTTAGGTGCTTCCAGTACTCAGGTTTTGTGCTTTCATGTGAAAATCTGGATTTGAGGAAGGCTTTTTTAATTTCTTTGCTCATGTGGCTTTTCAGAATAACTTATGTTGATGTTCTGGGCTTCCTTGGCGTTCTCTGTGTGTGTATGTGTTTGTTTATTGTTTTGCTTTCTTTTGGGGAATATTTCTTCTGTCTTGATACCACCAGCTAAAGAATGCTAATATTAGCCTCAGCTGGCAACAAGGTGCTGCTTTTTATTTCCTTTGTTTTTTAGCATTGCACATTGCTGTGAAATTCTGAGTCCCTTTCATTTTGATGTGGAGCATTCCCTGATGAGTAGAGTTTGCTTGGTGTGTATGTCTTTTTTTCTTTTTAAAGTATCATCTCTTACTCTCCAGGTGTTGGATTACCATGGGTGTAAGATAAGTGACCCATACTGCTGGCTGGAAGACCCTGATAGTGAACAGACAAAGGTAAGCTTTCTTTGTGTGAGAATGGCTGTTCTTCCTTTCGGAAGTGTGTGCCAATAACTTTATAATTCACCATTGTAAGTACAGATGTACAATGTGGTATCTTACAGCAGCAACAGAACAGTACTGTTATCTTGTACCCTTGTGTTAATGCGGGGGGAGAACTGGAACAGTTCGGAAAGATACAATCTAGAACAGAAATTGGAAAACTTCAAAAAGGTCCAATTTATCTTAGCCATTTTTTTCAGATGATTCAAATGTTTGGGGTGGTATCATCACACTGAATGTAAAGATGCTGATTTCAGAGCGCTGTAACTACTGTCCTAGGAAAATTAAAATTGCCCTAACAAGATAGGTAAGAAAGCATGGAAGAAAGCTTCTTTCTTTGGCTTGCCTTCATTGTACAGTGACAACTGTGTGAGAATATCTTTTTTGCTTCCTCCGCTTCTTCCTCTTCAAAGTAGGCCCTAACAGCATTATTGCAGATTACAGATGTTGCAGTGTTTGCAGCCACTGCAACAGCCCATATGACTAGACTCTATGGCTGAAGCTGGTCCTTCATGTTGCACAGGAGATTCCTGAAAAACAAGCAAACAAGGCAGTGAACCAGTTCTGATATTCATGCAACACAGAGCTGAAAGAGTGATAGAAAGCAAAAGGAAGGTAATGACCATTCTTCTAGAATGGCTCTTAACTTTGTGACAACTGTAATTCCAGATCTAAAACAGTCTTCTCTCCCTGGTGCATGATCATGTCAAACCAAAGTTAAAGAGCAGGATTTTTTTGTTGTTGTTGTTTTTTTAATCCTACCAGGTAGCCTTCTGTTACAGAGATTTCCTTGTAGGTTTTCTCATATATGTGCTTGCATAGAATGTTATATTCACTCTAAGATAAACTATGCACTATCAATCAGGATCATGTTGCCCGCTTACAAATCCTTTGACCTTTACAAAGACTTGTCTGGATTAAACAGGTTCATTTGGGTTCATTTTTTAGTGAAGTATTCTGCCATGGGGTTAACAGATTAATACGGAAAATTAGACATATGATAACTTTGAAATATTTCTTTTTTATTATTATTATTATTATTATGGGATGTGGGGAAGTATGGTTATGTCTTTCTTGTATGGAGATTTTACCAGTACCCATAAAAATGCTTTTGGTTTTTTTTTTTTAGGATGCCATGGGAGATCTGGGTTAAAAAAGCCAGAATGTGACCTTTGGTGTCCCCATGTTCATTACTTTAATCTCATGCTGAGAAAGGTGGGGGAGAGCAGCTGAGAGAGAACCTCATTCTCCAGAGGTCATAGCGTAAGGAGGCAATTTAGTGATGGAGTGAGGTAATGCAGGAGACAAAAAAAGAAATGGGGAATTTTAGCATCCTTCTAAAAATGTAGCAGCTCAGACATCAGGTGTCAGGTGGTTGGAAAGAAAACACTGTTAAATCTCACCTCCACAGAATTCACAGTGCTATAGAGTAGAGACTTACAGTACATATAAGTTCCTGGGCACGTGATCTTTTTCCTAAGTTACAGCAGTTACTGAACAAGAGGAATTAAAATATTTTGCTGTCCTACCTCTTTCCCAGAAGACAGAGATAGGAAAAATAAATGTGGAGGTGCCAGGTTTGTCCTGTGTGTTTTATCCCACAGTGTCTTGCGGCCTGGATCAGAGGCTTCTGGCAGCTATTCTTTTTCTTGTGAGCTTTTCTTAAGAGTTTTATCTGAGGTTCTTGAGATGTTTTGCAGCTCTCCTGCAGAATAGCCATTCTGGACCTACCACATCAAACAGTAATCACATTGGTGTAGATGTACTTGAATGGCTGTGCCCTCTTCAGAGAAGAATTTGGCATGTGCTTTGTAGGCTGCATAAGTCCTTAAGTCACTGACCCTGACATCTGTATGCTTCCCTGTTCTTTTTCCAAGTTATTCTATCTTTTTGTGCATTTCTTAACCTCCCAAGCCTCCATCTGTTTTGGAGGAGGGTTTAATGCACTGTGTATATCCTTCATCAATAGGCTACCTCTAATTTTCTAAATATTTAACAGAGCTAGAAGAAAAATTCCCCTAAAATTCATACTTACCTGCAGTGAAGGAGCAAGATTCAGCTCTTCTGTGCAATATGCTGACTTGATCTATATATGTGTAACTGAAGTTTCTGAAAGTTTATTATAAGAGTGAAGACTAAACTTATTTGTGCAGTCAGCAAACTTCTTTTGCACGTGAAGTCAAAAAGTGTTTGATGTGTACAATTGAAGAAAGGACAAATACAGTAAAATTATATATATATATATTTGCTTTTAGGGCCTAGCATAAATGTTTGTGTTGAGTATTGACACGGTTAGAAAAAATGATGATCTTCACTTTGTTTCTATGTTGATGTGAGTTAATTAAACATTGACTTTAGTATTTCTTGAAGCATTCAGAAAGGAGCACAGGGAAGTGAGATTAGTTTTAACTCTGAAATTTGCATTTCAGTTTGACTTCTTGTCTACTATACAAGCTTGTAGTTAGGACTGACAGAAATTGTCCAGAATAGTTGTGAAGAATCATATTTGTTTTTCTTTTTTTCTTGTGACTAGTTCAAGTGATCTTTTGGGGTTCTAATAGAGAGCTAGCGCTTTACAACAAGTAAAAATAAGGGTGGGTTCTTCTTTGTTGTTGTTATTGGTTATTGGGTATTTCTGGTGCAGGATAAGCATGCATATGTCAGTGTATCTGATCCAAAGTAGTTAGCGGGGTTCCACTGAAGATGGGTGTTTTTGTTGTTCCTCTCCCATCCCTCCCCTTCTTGCACCTGCTCGATGTTTGTGTGGGTCTTGTGTAGATTTAGCCATCTTATAACTCCAGGGTGAAATTATGGGGATGGAGGCTTTGGTAGGTTGGTTTTCTTTTGAACACAGAAGTGTGTTCAAAACACCGCTTAATCCAGATTGCTCCAAGACCACATGGTAGTTGGATCTAATGCAGGAGGAGGCAGAGGATGTGGTTCAAGAATGGCACATTGCCTTCTGTAGTGGCACACCATCTACTTTTAATTAGGCAAGATTTCAACCAACTCTAGATTTTTTTTTTTTTTTTTCAACCAAGTCACTAGGATGATCTTATTTTATAGCTGCTATAAAAAGAAGGTTATTTGAATCTGAAGCCAGAAGCAGAAGGGTAAGCCGGCTTGTTTCTTGGCATATGTGTTCTTGGAGCTGGTAAAGCCAATCATCAAGCCACATCCCCTCTACCTATTGTAGTGAAGTTAACTGTTCAAGAAACACCTTCCATATTCATGATCTATGTGTTTTATTTTATTTTAGTTTATTTCTCTTGGATTTGGTGGATGTAGTTATGCAAAGTTAAAAGTGCACAAAAATTCTTTCCTTCTGCCAAATACGTAAACAGAAAGTGAGCTCCTGTTTGGATGAGGGAATTCTTGACTAACTTTGGAGAAGGGAGGTGTAGAAACTGGATTCATGCTCTAGTAGTGTTTGGAAGTACACACTGACTACTAAGACAGTTAAACTGATGGAGCTTACCTGTCACAGTTGAAATGTTGTGGTAAATAAAACTGGCAAAATGATTCTTGTGGCCACACATAGGCCACAGCTGCAAAAATGCCCTTTTATTAGTGTCTTGAGTTTATCTTAGCTGGACTTCTCTGTTTTGTATGATGCTTTGTGGAAAATAAACACTTTTTTTTGTTCTGCAACGGTCAGTTGTAGAACCATACTGTACGGCTACTGTATGTTTGTCAGACCTATACAATACCTTATTGCACTAAAAAATGTGCAGACAGGAATGCAAAGCTTATTTTTGACGTAAGAGATATACGCAAGGGATGAAAGAGATCGTGTATGAAACAAAGTTGAGTTGTGGTGTTACGTGAACAGGGATGTATTTGGATTAAAAGCAGAACCGCAACTCCCAAAAATCTAATTAAATGAATTTGTAGTTAAAATTGACCTGTGATTCATTCACAAATGTTTTATAGCTTTCCAATTGTACTTTGATTTTTGCTTTGATAAAAGCTAAAGCACTGCTAAAGTAAATGCTAAAAGGCAGACTGCCAGAAATCTGCCCAGTTTTATATTGTATTGTTTAACACAAGATGTACTCTGTTGTGAGAGTTCCATTGAACTACCTTTCAGTGGAAAGATATAAAGAGATTATGTGGTATCTATTAAACCATGAGTTCTTTACAGATTAATAAAGACTGATAATTCTTAAAAAGTGATGTCTATCATAAGACTTGTTCATGAACCTTATACTGTGAGTGCATCTGACAGTTTTCTTGGTTGAAGGTTATCTTGCGAGAATAGCATACTAGCATTTAGAGAGCTAATGGATTGTAACAAAGCATGGTTAATAGTTCTTGTGAGGTTGTTTCTTTTAATGAGATTTGGATATATTTTTTTAAGTAACAGTTACCTGCTTAGGGGGTGGCTGAATGTCTCAGTAGAATATCTCTGATTTTACTATAATATTGTAGAAATTCTTTTGCATTCCAGAATGATTGTATTTTCTGAAAGTTTGTTTTTATGGAAAATACGTAAGCATACGCCTTTCAGTTATGTATTGCTTTTTTACCATGAGCACAACCTCCTGCTCAAAAGAGTAAGAAATGTGTGTTTCCAAACTGGACTGACTCTCTCAGCAGAACTCTCCCAAACCAGCAAGTCCTAGCTCCTATTTTGCATAGCATGGCCTTCCCTTTTGTGAGTAGTCTTATAATCTCTGATGCATTCTAGATGGTAAAAGAGAAATTACATTAAGTTCCTCTAAAAGCTAAAACAGTGGTGATTCAGGAGCGAGTGCAGCAGGGGGTATGTGAGGATATTGATGTGCAGTAGGCACTTGGAGGAGGGAGGACACAGTAAGTGTGTGGCTGGGAATGTGGAGTGGAGAATACAGGGTTCCCTTGCAGCAGTGTTACTGTTTTGGCCATGTTACTGATGAGTAAAGCAGAGATGTTTGCTGTCTTCTGTCTACTAAACAAAACTGAAAAGCACCTTTGCCCTTTCAGAGAAAGTCTTGCAATCTCCTGTACAGTGTTTTATACATTACAGTGTTTTATACGCATCTTTTTTATAAAGCGTCACAGCATTTTGAACAGTCTGTGTAGTGTGTTCTGTCCAAATTTTCATGTATTTTCTCTTTGAAATCCATGTGATTCCATTTGGAGAAAACAAATTCAGTTATTCATAATTCTTGGGAAGATTTGATCAGCCTATTTGTCACCTGATGGGAGTCTGCACAGGTCACAGTGGTACTGAGGGCTGCATCTTCCTCTAACTGGAGCAATGTCTGTCTTGCCACTGGGATGTGCTGTGCTGCCGTACAGGATGCTGAAGCCATGGAGCCAGTGTGATTCTCAAAGGGAGAACATGAAGCAAAAGGAATCACATTCCCTTGGCGATGTGTTCACCTCTTTCCTTCTCTTTTCTCAGGGAATTGTTTCCAGACTTGATCTGCAACTTTAAGTAAAGTTCCAGATATTCTCATTGTTCTCCTTCAGCATCTTTTTTTTTTTTTTTGGCCACAGAGCTATTTTCTTCCATCATGCTTGAATGGTGCCTTGGCATAACCAGTACACGAGTTTTTGAATGAATGTTTTAGCTTTTGGGAAAGTGCTCTTGGAGCATTACTAGTTTTGGATTAGATGTTTAAAACTTATGAGTTTCTGTATACTTTGTTAAACATGAACAAATGCATCTCAACTGAAGATGGATAATAATTAATGCACTTTCTCATTTACATTTCAGCATGACAAGTGTCTGAAAATACAATGTGGCATGCAGCTTTTGGGTATATACTGCTGTGTCACTAAGGCAGGAGGTGGAGACAGGGCATAGAAATAGAAGTTGTGCAATGTGGTCAGGACTGATAGAAACAACCCCCTTTAAAGAGAGTAGGGGGATGAACATGTATAAGCAGGAGATCAGAGCTGGGTTTTAGGCTGAAGGCCTTGCTACCTTTTTGTGATACCTCTTTGGGTTCTGAGAGTGATACTGCAACCATCATTGCTAAAGCTGGCTCTGCTATACTGAGCATCCTGTCCTTTCTACTTTCTAATAGAAACAGCAAAGCAGTCTGTTCCTCTGCTGTGGTTGAGCTGTTATTTTACGATGCTCCAGTATTAATGCTCGTCACTGTAAAAACAGATGGTGAAGAACCAACGTTGTACAGATTTTCTGTCCATGCCATTGAAATAGTAACCTCTTAGAAACAACTGGAATGATTTTGGCCATTTTAGTTAAGTGTTTGTGACTATGAGGTAGCGTGATCTTTAAAAAACCTGATTCTTGACAGAGGTTAGATATTCTTGTCTTTTGTAACCAAAAATTGACCTACAGACAGTGAAAACATGCATCTCTACTGGCAATGTCCAATATTTTGGCCTTTCCAAGAAATGCTGCCTGCGACTAGCCTTATGTCCTATATGAATACGCTGAGCAAGTGGTGGAATTTGATATTATCTTCTACCTGTTCACAGCTCCTGTGATGGTCTTTTTCTGTGGGCAAAATGGATTTCCTTTCTGTGCTCCAGCCTCTTTCTGTTTTATTCATAGTAGAGTATTGGAGCACAATATATTTACTGTGATACAGGTGATGCAGTTAAGCTAGTAAGCTAGTTTTATAGTTGACATTTATGCAAATATAAAGACAGTCTTTGAAAGCAAGAGCTTTGGGGATTTTTTGATGGAGAATGCAAGAATCTGTTTTGCTTTTGGCCTGACTACTCATTAGTCATCTGTGGACCCTGGAAGGAAATTATGAAGGATATAAGATCAGATCAGAGTCTCATTACAGTAATGTAGCATAGTGAACCTTCATTTGTATTTGAGACTCTTCTGGTGTGATGTTATGCAGCCTGGGGGATGGAGGAAAGATGTCTGTGATGTACTTAATCAGAAAATAGTGTTTCCTCTAGGATGTATGAGTTTCAGCTTGAGTTCATATTTCTTCGGGGGATTGTTTTCTTTTAGGCATTTGTGGAGGCTCAGAACAAGCTTACGGTACCCTTCCTTGAGCAATGTCCTGTCAGAGGGTTATTCAAAGAACGAATGACAGAACTTTACGACTATCCGAAGTACAGTTGCCACTTCAAGAAAGGAAAAAGGTACGTGAGGAATGTCTTTGTAGATGGTGATGAACCTGAAGCAACTCAAAAGTAACCAGTGGTTATAAGAAGAAGAAAAATTGGGAAGGTAGAAAAAGCTGTTTAAACCCATGTTAGTATAAGGCTGTGTGGTATAGAACAAAAGGTGCTGGAGTAGCTCTGATTCCAAGGTGTGTTACCTTCTCATGCCTGGTCTTCCTTTCTTCCTTATAAACAGAATAATGAAGGATGTTTAAATTCAAATAACCTTGTAGAAGAGCTTATAATAAGGAAACACTAACATTTTAAGAGCTTTGTAATGGTTGCATGGAGTTTATGGAGTATTTAGAACTTTGTTTGAAACACATTGCAGCAAATTCAGCTTTTATTTGTAAAAGACATTTTAGGTGCATCCTATAATATTTCCTATACAATCTGTATTTTGTTGAGATAAAGCTGCTCCCTTCTGTCTTGGCTTCCTCTGTGCTAAGGTGAAGAGGGAAGCACCTTCAGAGGATAGTAAACTCCCTGGTAGCCCTAAGGGAGGTCATGATTCCTACTCTGTTGAGGAGCTTATTTTTCCCTTGCATATTTGTTTGACCATTACTGGTTTCTTGACAGTTTTGCACAAATTTTGCTTGCTTGCCTAACTGAAAATCTAATTCTTCCTACTTTCTTTGCCCTCCTCTCTTTTTGTAGGTATTTTCACTTTTACAATACAGGACTGCAGAATCAACGAGTATTATATGTACAAGACTCCTTGGATGCTGATGCCAAAGTTTTTCTTGATCCAAATAAGCTTTCTGATGATGGCACTGTGGCTTTACGAGGTTGGTGAGAAAGAAATTCCTACTGAACAAACCTGGGTCTTCAGCAGAAATTGAAAATGGTTTGCAACTCTTCACCTGTCGAAGTATGGTTACAGTGGCTTGTTTATATCCAGATAGTCGTGATAACCATAGGTAGATTTCTGAAGAACTTCTAATCCTACATTATATTCACAATTAATTTAGTTCAGTTTATTGGTCTCTTTTTCCCATAGTTCATGATTTTTACAACGGTGGAACAGGTTTCCACTGAAACATGGACTAATTTTGAGGCTGTTCTTAGCTAGGAAGGAGGGTTTATATATTGGTCACTTGAAATAATTCACTTGAAATTCTAACATATATGAATCAGTTTGCATTTTTAATAGAAGTCAGCAAGTTGAAGAAAGAGACTGTGAAGGAACGTAGTGTTATCTTGTCAAAATGACTTGTGTTCACAAGGGCTTTAACTCATGCTAACTGTCCTTTTCCCCACTCCTTGCTATCTTCCTGTGGTAGCATGGCTCTATGATGTGATCTAGCTAAAAATATCTAGCGTGATCTAGTTAAAAAGAATCAGTATGGCTTTTTTAGAGGTAAATCCTGCCTTACAGAGTGTATATGAAGGATTGAATTCATATAATCTTGCTCAATTTCTAAAAAGCTTACAACAAAGTAACTTCCCAAATGCATTTGGAGAAACTTGAAACAAGAGGTAAAGTTGTATTGATAAATAGTTGATTAAAAGACAGGGACTGAAATAACTGATCAGCTTTCAAGTGGGAATCACCACAGAGATGCAACCAGAGTCAAGGCTGGTACTTCTGCTGTTCAGTATGTTCATAAATGATACAGAAGAGGGAGTGATTAGTGAGGTTGCAGAGTTTGGTGGTGGCACAAAGTTACTCGAATAAAGGCCGAAGGCTGGTTGGAAAAATTTCAAAAACCGAGTGAGCAATCAATCAACAGGTACAAGTCAGTGCAGATAAATTGTGACACACAGGAGACAAGCTTAATTTGTAGAGAAATAGATTCCCAGCTGACCATCACAGCTTGGGAACAATTCTCAGGTTTATGATAGATGGTTCTATGAAAATGTCGCTTGTTTCTCAGTAATGGCTAATAAACATACTGAATGTCAGAAAAGATTGGAAGGCAAGAGAGAGCAAAACAGAAAATATCATTAGGCTGACAACTCAGGATTTTATACAGTGGCACTGAACATTGAATATAATTCTGGTCCCCTCAGCTCAGGGTATAATCTGGAGAAGGACAACAGGAATAATTAAATGTAGAATTAAATTTATAGAGCAAAGGTCAGGAACAACTAAGTGTGCCAGGACCCATCAGTTTGGAAAAGGGACAACTTAGCAGGGGCGTAACAGAGACTGCAAAATAATAATAACATGAAGTTTTATGGAGGGAGTGAATAAAGGTTGAATATGGATTGTCTTTCCAAGTGAAAGAATGAGGGGATGTCAAGTGAAGGCAGTGGGAGTGAAGTCCAAAACAAACAGAGGAACATGTTCTTTCATACTGCAAGAACTTCGTACCAGCAGATGTTGCCGCTGAGGATTATTTATCAGTATTCATGCCTTTGTAGGGTCTAGATTTCAGTGACTCCTGTACTGGAGTAGCAGCTGCTTTATTTGAGAATGCATTGCCTTCATTGCAACTCATGTTTACTTCTTTGGTAGTGTTACTTATTTTCTTAAGAGTCCTACTTTGTGGCCTCAACCTTTGTGCATTTTCAGTCTCTACTTGCTCACAGACTCAGAGAGCAGAATTGTTATTCAAGTCATAATTCAAATAATGGGCATAAGCAGTTTTGCTAATGGTGCTTCCTGAATATGCCTGCCTAAACTCAGATATGGGAACTATTTGAGAAATCGACAGAGTCTTTGGAAAAGTGCTGTGAAATCCAAATAATAGTAAATGCACATTTTATTTTAGAAAATAAAATCTCTCCTATCAGTGATCAATAATACAGTTCTTTTAACTGCTTCCCTATTTTTTCCTGTCCCTTGGGATTTGGCTATCATGTAGTATATTCTGAAAAGCTGTGTGATGTTATAACCAACACATTTTGAAAATGCTGATTTCTTGTGTGGTTTCTTACTTCTGATTTGGTTCTGATTTCCCAGGTTATGCCTTCAGTGAAGATGGCGAATACTTTGCATATGGCCTGAGTTCTAGTGGTTCTGACTGGGTTACTATAAAGTTCATGAAAGTGGAAGGTCCTGAGGATCTTCCAGATACTTTGGAGAGAGTGAAATTCAGTTGTATGGCATGGACCCATGATGGAAAAGGCATGTTCTATAACTGCTATCCAAAACAAGATGGAAAAAGTGATGGTAAGTAGTGATTTGTGAATACAGAATACTTTTTCCTCCATAAATCAGTGTAACAAAGTACAATGTAGTTGGCTGAAAGTGGGTGTTTGGTGTCGGTTCACTTGGATCTGTGCCCCTTGCGAACTTGCAGGTCAGTTGACTTGGGAAGTTGATCTGATGAAGAACTACCTGGGACACAGGCAAGGGTTATTGTTATGTGACCAGATTATTCACCTGTGCTTCACTGCATAGCAATTCCAAATGTTTGTCCTGGGAAAACTTAGAGAGTAACACAGGAAGGAGAATATTTAGAATATTTCACTGGAGAGCATCAATAGGGAAGGAATTGAGCAGCAGGTTTAAGATGACAGTGCTGCTGAAAAGTTTCTGTTTGTTTGTATTTTAATTGAGTTTTTCATGTGCTATGTGTTGAAGTTAGCTTAGGCTTTAGCCCTGTGTTAACTCTTGCAAACTATGTTTTTACAAAACTCACATTACAAAACTCACAAACAACTCACAAGTCAGGCATTAATTTGTGTTACTTACCTTTAAATGTGCCTGTGGTTCAGAAGCTGAAGTGTTGCAGTGGAAAGTGTTGCAAGAACAAACCCCCAATCAAGAAGTGTTTCATGCAGCATTTTCAAACACCTCATTTTGCGTTTTACCAAATGGGAATATGGATGTGTATGATTGTTAATTAGCAATAAGCTTCATTCCCCTTAATTGCCTCATGCGAAATGGAAATATCATTAAAGACTGTTTTTGTTTGCTTGTTTAGTGTTTCTGGAAAGTGAAGCCTAAAATGTCAAAGCCTCACATTTAAAGATTGCCTTGCCTGTAATACAGGGAAAGGCTGCCTTGTGGTTTGGAGATTGTTTTGGATGGTTTTGTCAATACTCTGTGTCTAAGTCAGAATGGTTGAAGGCTCAGATTAGTCATAGTTCTGCCTGCTGATTGACTGCTCTTGTATGCAAGAGGAAGGTAGGCAGAAGTTTGTGAGGGATATTGCGGGGCGGGACGTTTGTGAGTGTTTTGAGCAGGGATTGTTTTGTGGTGGGGGGGGAGGGGTTTTGAGAACTAATTAATTTTAACATTTGTATTTCCCTAGGCACTGAGACCTCCACTAATCTCCACCAAAAGTTGCATTACCATGTATTGGGAACGAGTCAGTCGGAAGATATCCTGTGTGCTGAATTTCCGGATGAACCAAAATGGATGGGAGGAGCTGAGGTATAGTACAACTCCTGAAGCTTCTATATTCTGGGGCTTTTTGTGTTTTGTTTTGTTTATCAAGATTCTAACAACTGGCAGTAGATATGAGAGGAAAACATTTCATTAAAACAATGCTTTTTATTAGGTTTGGGGAGTTAATCATTGAACTAAGAGTCATAAAATAAAAATTGCTGAAAGTAATACTCGTCTGCTTTAAATCAACTGCTGTCTGTAATGACATAATCAGATGTTTTTGGTTTTGTTTTTTTCTTCTTTTGGGGCAAAGCCTGATGTAAATTCCCATATAGGCAGAGATCATTTTTCAGTATTCTGTTTTCTTAGTGTTGAGCCCCAACCTTCATTTCCCGCACAAAAGCTTGTCCCATTAATAAGAATGTATAAATATTCAGTCACTATTTATTTTTGCAGTATCTTCAAAAGAAAATATATCTGTTTAAGTTTAAGTTCCCCTGTACTGGCTCAAATGTACTGTGATGCCAGGGATGGAACAGGAAACTGCTGGAATTGATTTCTTAAGCTTACTTGTAATTCACAAGCATATACTGGAATGTTCCAGGGAACCTTAATGATAGATACCCATACTCTCTTCTGACTTCCATTAATTAATCAAAAGACCCTGAGGTTTGTAACTAAGGTATGTTTTGCCCTTCTTACTAGGTTTAACAGAGCTTTGTTGAGTACACTCTTTTAAGTGCTATTGGAATGGAATGATCTTTGTATTAATAAAGCAGCTGATATTTTTCCTAAGGATAGTATCCCCTTGGAATTTTTTTTTTTGCACTCTTCTGGCTACCATGTTTAATCAGTATGTTTTTGCTTGTATATAGGGTCTCTTTTGGGCTGATATTTGTGGTAAATGTAGAATACTTTTGCCTTGATTGGGCTATTCAATTCCAATAACTACTTGTTTTGAAGAGTGTCTTTTTAAAAATGTGCTTATAAATGCAGCCCCACTTCTCAACATGTCAACCCATGAAAATATTTGGGTTTAATTTTCTTTGGGCTGACAGAAAACAAAGATTCATTTGATTCATTGAGGAATTTTAGCAGTCAAATTAAAAATCAGTGGACCAGAAAGTGAAAGACTACTAAGCAAAGAGACTGCGTGGAGCTTTCTTTTTACAAATCAGTTTAGTCATGGAACCTATAGATAAAAAGAATCTTTTTATGTTGTCTATTTATGAAAGACAGATTCCATCCTACCTAAACACTATTGTAAACTTGCAAATGATTAAACTGGCAATAACAATGGTATTTGAAACCATTATCGTTATTTCTTTCCAGTTCCGCAAGTAAATGTGCTGCTTTTTCTTTCTGTTGGTGAAAGATGTTGTGTAGTGATGTGTCTGTTGATTCACACAAATGATGCATGTTACCGCTTGTAGTGTCATGAGATACACTCCAGATGTTGTGAAGGCAAATTCATTTTCCCTGAGGGAAGAATATTATTGTCTGATTCATTAGAATATACAGCTTTTTAGGATAGTGAAACTTTGCAGTCTTGGATGGTACTAAATTGCCTTGAAGGTTGTCTCAGACTAGATGGAGAGGTATGCTTGGCTTCCAGAGTCTTGTTTCGCTCTTCATTAACATGATTGCATGCTCACGACCTTCACGTGTCCATGCTGAAGAAGCAACGTCTGGAGCATTTCAAGATCAGAAATGCAGAAGTGAATGTGAGGAGGAAGAGATTTCATAATACAGTGCAAGGAGTTAGCCTGACCAGGGCACAGAGGAGCAGCAGTCTTGTTTCTCCTGACTTGTCACTGTGAACGAAAATCTTGAGACAAGCTTAAACATAATGAAGTGACTTTTTTTGTTGTTATGAAATGTCTCAGGTAGTTTTTATGTGGTTGATGAAAACATATAACCCTTATATTAAATAATGAAAAAAAGTTGGAGTGGGAAGATAATAGGATAATTATATAATGAAGGGCAGCTACCAACTCCAAAGTCACCTTAGTTGAAACACCCCATGAATGGAAAACACTTCAGTAGGAAAGGAGGGATGGTAGTAAATGGAGAAACATTTCACTACCATGGAATGTTGGTTAATAAACTTAATTACGTTGCTCCCTGTGACTGCTTCCTTCATCTCCAGGAGGCATAACCTTCCAGAAAGAGGTTAATAATCTAAGAAGAAATGTTTTTTGATTAAAAACAAATTGGTAAGGCAGAGATGCACCTTGATAAATAATTATGAGTTTGTCTAAGTGAAAGAACTTTATTATTGTCTAGTGAGCTCCAACTGTAAAATGTGGCTTTGTGAATCCTGATATTAGCGAAAGAGAGATTTTAATGGGCAGCAAAAAAAGTGCTTTGCGATTTAAAAAAAAAAAAAAAAAAACACGAACAACTTGCAATTAAAAATGTGGTTTTGCCCTTTTGGAGTAGGTCAGCACTCTCTCTTTAGGCCATACCAATGAATTTTCTGGTCATTTTTTAAAGTAGAGTTTGAGAGAGTGGAAGACCGCAGAATAATTAGAAAAATTGAGAGAGTTTTAATAATAATAAAAAAAGTCAAATGATATGGCTTAGCGGCTTTTCTGTTAGATATTCTTGCATTGATGTGCTGCCACTGGTTTCAAAATATGGCTTTGCATAGCTAAACATTTTATGCAAGTCTACTCCCTTGTATTCCTGTCACACTAATAAGCAAACATTTTTATTGTATGGAGCCCAAATTGGCAGAAGAAGATGGATATCTCATGTATTTTATACAAGCTCCAATGAAGACAATTAGTTATATGAGTAGTCTAATATTAACTGTGAAACCTTTATGGAATGGACAGAGCTTCCATTTCCAGGCTCAGATTTAAGGCAGGTCTGATAACTGTGGGGTAAAGAGGAGATGTACCTTGCTTGTGGGTGAAAAGCGCCCTAAAAGCGGGGATACGTGGGATACAGTAAAAGTAATGATATGGCTCTCATACTTCACTGAGGCAGTGCAGAAAGCTGGTGTGCTGTGTATTTTCAGTAGAGAGAAGAAAGCGGGTCACTGATTAGGAAAAAAGAGAGTAGAATAAATGTTTTTTCAGTCTAATACATTGCACAATACAAGAAACACACAATAAAGCAGCTTTTTTCTTTTCTAGTTACTCATTCAACACCAGCACTAGTAGCTTGATTTAAACAAAATCTGTGATGCTGAAAATGGTTTTGGCACAGAAATGTGGATGTATTTTCAGCTCCTCACTTGAATGAGTTGTGTGTGAGGGAAAAAATGGGTCAGGCTTTATAGCTAGATCATTTTAGAAGAAGCAACCATCAGATCTCTTCATTAGTCTAGAAAATATATATGTTTTTTAGTCGGGTGGGGAGTTGAAGGGATGGAACCTATTTGAATAACGTCCCAGTAGAGGGCAGTCTGGTATGAAGATACTTAAAACCTTTGCGATGTCTCAGCTGCTCCGTGAGGAGGAGTGTTCTTGGCTTCCACCTCTCTGTTTATGGCATCTTCTTGCCTCCTCTCTGCACTCATATAGCATATATCTCTTTCGTGGTAAGGCTGTTTCTCTCAAAGTTAATAAGTTTAGTAAGAGCCTTTCACAGTTGGTAATGTTAAAAGTCTGTAGTGGCAGGAAAGTAAATGGGAATAAAAGAAGAGAGGAAAAAAGAAAACAAAAGTCTTCCCATGTCAGTGCTCAAATAACACATCATTTTATGTTATCTAACACACACTAGGCACAATTCCTAAATTGATCAGAAAAGTTTAGAGCTGTCAGTTGACATAAGCAATTCACAACGGGAGAGATGATCTTGGAAATGAAATTCAGAGCTCAGAGGAACAAGCTCTGCCAGACGTGGAAGCGCAGCATCCACAGGGGAAGAATAAACAGGATGCAGGCAGGGACTTCAAAGCACTTTTAGTTTGCTGCAAGACTCATTGAACAAAACAAGGCTGCGGGCTGTATTTTGTTTGATTTTGTAAAAACATATGTGATCTTGTTCAAGGCTGAATTTGGAGGAGTAAAGCTATGGATATTTTCCTTTAGCCTTGGCAATAGATCTGGAGAGTTTTGCCACCACCGAGATGATCTTTCTGGCTATAAGTGAGGCTGAAGAAGTTACTGTCTTGTAGAGCCAAGCTATGTCCTGCTGCTTTGAGACTTAGCTTACAGTGCACAAAAAAACCAAGCTGCTAGTTTTGCTCTGCTAGATTTTAAGAAAGGGATCATAGGCAAACACATGTGCTGTGTTGTGGTTCTGAACAAGGCTCTTCAGTGTCCTTGTTCCAGTTGGAATGGTTGTAATCATGATGATCTAGTGTCAAAATCCCAGTTCTCTGGTTTTGGTAGGTTTCCTTCAACCACAGGCTTAGCAGAGACTAGGAAAGATAGGAATGTTCTTTATACTGGCATATTCTCCTTCATTTATTGTATTTGACATCCAAGAATGAAAACGCACCTGTAAACAAAGAATTGAATTCATGTCCAGGGAATTGAGTTAGTCTCCAGAACAATTCATCTAACTCGAAGAGTGGACGGAGAGAGCAGACCTGCTTCTTGTTAACATATAACAGGCCATATAGTGCATAACATATGTCAGTCTGGCTCTTCAAAATGTAGTTTTTCTTGGACCTGATCCTGAAATCCTGCGTATCTATGATCACCTATAATTAGGTCTTTTTAAATCATCGTTAATGATTTAATGCTACAAATAGAAGACAAGAAGCATTTTTGGTTATGGAGTATCAGCTTTGGGGGCCTGGACTGTGCAGATGGACCAAGAGGTTGCACTGATCCTGGTCTTCTCAAAAAACTTCTCAAAAGCACATAAGAATGTGCTAGTTGCTCCATACAGCTTAAGTTGTTTTTGCACACCACTCAAAAGATAATTTCAGATCATAGTTTATACACACTTTTTAAAAAACAAATAAAATCATTTTACCTAGTTTAGTAGTAATGAGTTTAGTAGGAGAGCGCTAATAGAAGTGGACTTTGAAATGCTGGAAGGTGAGTGGGCTGTTGACTGTCATTGTGCAAACAGAACTTAGTGGCATGGGTGCATCCTCACGTCTGTGACATTAGGGCACTTGAAGCTGTTTAGACAGCATAATTGTGCTCATCTTTTGCTGATCAAATACACTGACAATTCTTTTATAGAAGGGTTGTTCAGGGTTTTATTTTACTTGTTTGGTAAGAAGCTTTAAAATACTCATAAACAGCGTAAGATAGGTAATTCCTTCGTCAGTCTAAAAATATCCCCTTGCA
The DNA here is from genome assembly GCA_013389825.1 of Crypturellus undulatus. Taxonomy (NCBI): domain Eukaryota; kingdom Metazoa; phylum Chordata; class Aves; order Tinamiformes; family Tinamidae; genus Crypturellus; species Crypturellus undulatus. The sequence goes on from VWPW01000756.1 coordinate 1,077,080, forward strand.
GTCAGGTTCTCCTGGGCCCAGCTGTGTTCAGGTTCAGTGTGACACACATTTAAAATTTGGGAAGTAACAACTAGCATTGGTCCATTTTACAGTGGTGGCTGGGAACAATCTTCAAATGAACATTTTAAAGAAATCGATTCCTGGTCAGTCATTCCAGGTGGTTTAAAGCTGCTTTGTACATAGTATATAATGAGCTGGCACAAGGTTATAATGTATCTTACTGGTGCTATGAGGTTTTCAGCCTAGAATCTTTATTGCCACGCATCTCGCTTTCTGAGGAGGCTCTATCTTCCCTTGACTACTTTCTGAGTACACAGAATCCAGTTCATGATATGACCATTTGACTCTACATGAAAGCTTTGATTCGTTTGCTGTGTTCCATTATAAATGCATTAGATAGCAACGGCAATTACCTTATTTGATATGCAGAGGACACTAGTCTGTGAAGAGCAGTAGTTTGTAAAATAACCATAGATGAATGTCAGGATGAGGATTATAATAGTGATAATGTCTGGAGTTGGAGGAGAGGACAATTTATCTTATCCTAAACACAGCAAGTTCTCTAAAATGCATAGTTGTCTTAATATCATTCAAAAGATCCTGTTTGTGAGCTAGAAGAACTCTTTGCTATCCTAAATCTTACAGTGGTTACTACCAGGTGGTATTCAAAGAACTAACATTAATATTCACTGGGAATGCTGTCATACCTGTTTACTTAGAAACAAAGCGCTTTAATATCTCTCATGGATGTTTTAGCTGATGAGTAATGCGTAAAACCAGGAAGTTTGAAAAACCTCCAGTCTTCTCCTGTTCATGCTTTTTTGAATTATGTATGAAACTGTGGTCTGAAATATGTTGGTAGTAGACAAAATATTTAACATAGGATTTTTTTTTGAGGATCTCACAGATTGTTACTGCACTGTGAATACAGAAAGCGCAACTCATTTTGGCTCCTTATATTATTTGCATAATGATTTAAGAATATTTTGTAAAGAAACATTAGTTGGAAAATTCCTTTTACTTGTACGCGCTGTTTAGACTATTTTTTCTTCTTTTGGTATTCATAAATCTATCCAAATCACAGGTAACCCTTAGCATCTATGAATACTTTTTTAAGCAGATATTACTCTTAATGGAAAGGCAAAGGACAGATAAAATTGAAACAAAATTGCTAACCAAAAAAAAATAGCTACTAAAAAGTAGACTCTTTACAGAGAAAGCTTACTTAAAAGGATTTGATCCTTGAAATATTAAACAAAATAATACTTGTGAGCACTGCCATCATACTGGTACTTATTTGTAGGGTCCAAACATGGTCACAGTGACTGTTCCAGAAATAACAGATCTAATCCCTTCAAACTGCCCCTTGGCAGAACAGCAACACGACTGCATCCTGTATGCCAGCATTAACTCTCTGAAATGTTCCTGAGCTCTGTTCAGGGTTCCTGTGATGGTGCCTGCTCTACCTCTGCCTAGTTACAGACTGATGCCAGTATGATCATGATTTTGCTGAACTCTTTGAAAAGTGCTTAAGTATTCAGGAGCTTGACTGCAGGGTTTTTCCCTGACCTATTTTGGCAGAACATATTGGGGGTTTTGGGATGTTTAATAGCTGGAGAACTGTCTTACCTTTTAGCAGCGTGTGCTGTTTGAAATGATAAAAATTACTTCACTGAGAGAAATTTGCACTGAGTGTTCCAGATCTCTCACAGAAACTCTTGAGATGTTTCCCTTTCAGGTTGGATTTGGGAAACCAGGAGAACTTATTTCTGATCCAAGCTTTCGGTTCCCAAACTGGAGCCATCTCTCTTAAGTTGAACCATGAAAGTGTTATAAGACTTGAGTGAGATGCTGGTGCAGAATTTGAACTTCTAGCTTCATGGGCCAAGGGAACCTCATGAAGAACATACAGCTGTCTAAGCATAAGCCACATATCAAAGAAACAGTGTTTCTTTTCTTTTTGAAACCCTGACTCTTCTGTGTCGGTAGCGTTCAGGCTGTGCTCACACGTGTGTCAGCAGCACCATCTAAGCTGCCTTAAGCAGTCCCTGTCCGTATTATTCCTGTTTCCATCTGCTTGCTGCAGTGTCAGCTCAGACATTCGTGCAGCTGCTCCCTGAACTGAGACCTGGGAGGGTGCAAGTACCAGTAGCAGAAGGGAGAGCTAGAGGTGGAAAGCATGTAAGCCGGTGAAGCTGAATCTGCCGGAGTTTTGGCTCATCAAACTGTACCTTTGCAATGTGGGTGTCTAATTCTGCAATGTAATATTAAACATTTTAGCATGCTACAGTCAGTATTGTGTCCTGCTTCTGTCAAATTCCTTTGGGTTTTAGAACTCACTGATGTAAGAACAGCAATAGTGATGGATCTAATGGGCATCCCGCCAGCAGCGTGCTTTGGGAATTCCCGCTTCAAACTCAACATAAGCGGCTATCAGCTCTTCACTAAGCCATCTGGGAAGGGGGAAAACCCATTAGATGTGCTCAAATTTGTTGTCATCAGAAGTTTTGAATGGCCTTTGCAACAGCAATAGAAATTTTGTTTCTTTTTTGCCATTAAGTTTTATTTCTTGGATAAAGCACACAGGCTTCTTTTAACCATTAAGTGCATTTGGTGGGTTTTAACCATGACTAAAGGACTTTTATGCATCATATGCTGAGTTTAACACAAATTTATATGGGTATGCAGCATTCACTGGTAATGCTCTACAAGCCGGTGAGGAGAGGAAAAGAACGTATCAGGAATGTTGCTGTGGATCTACCAAGAGAAGGAAAAATAATGCTTTTGGAAGTCGTTTAAGCATCTTGCAGAAATAACTAGTGTAGTTAAAACTGAAACCTAGCAAAAGTGAAGATACTTCTTTCAAAAATTATTGTCTAATTTTGATTTTTTTTTTTTGGAGGGTGGGTATAAACTATCTTGGAACGGATAGGAAAGATGTCTCAATTTTGCAACCTGCTATATTTAGCTATTTTCTTAATGTTGTTCTCGCTCCCCTCAATCTTAGGTGTTTTTTTCTTGAGTGACTGCGTAAACTTTCAGATATATGAACTTTTTTTTCAATAGTAGTTTTAGTTGCTGATTAAAGTGTTTTTTAAGAAGACAACTTGGAAACCTTTGTTTAAGTTTTAGTTAACTTTAATATATGGAAATTTGACACTGTCTTCTGCTAAGTATCCTTCCGCCGTTCTGAGAACTGTGAATCTGTTTTAATAGCAGCATAGATGGTCTAACTCTTCTGATATTAATTTTGCATAGCTAATGTAATAAATACTTTGCACAATTAGTGTTATGAATATTCACCAAAATAAATCTAACGAGTCATTGAAATTCCTAAATAAGATACGTTTTTAAAAATGTGATTCCTGCTTTGTGTCTATCAGTAAATTTAAATTTCTTTAGAGACTGTCATAGGAAAGGGTGGACAGAGAATAGCTTCCTGCACGAGTTGTCAGTAAAGCAACAGAATCTGGTAGTTCTGGAATGTGCTCAGAAGAGCAGGGCTGGGAGAGGGAAGCTTTAAACTGATCATCTGTCACTTCGTGCTTTCCCTTTGCAGACTGGCACTTTCCAAAGCTTTGCCAGGCTGTGTTTGCCAAGCTGCGTTGGAGAAACCCGGGCAGAAAGCAGCTTTCCTTGGGGATTATATGTGTACAGCAGAGACCATTTTGGAAGTCACTTTATCATGTGTGTACATCCTCATGCAGAGGCAAAACAAGAAGCCTCATCTGAAAATTTATGATACAGGTGTAACTCATAATGTTCATTTAATAACAGCCTTCAGATTTTTTTTTTTCTGTGTGTAACCTAATAAAAATGGCAAAAATGAAACATTCAATTTGGCCTGGTGTGCAAAGGAAACAAATCACCAGCTCAGTTGTTGTCTTTTGTGCTGTTTCGTGACAGAAACAGCTGGTAAACTAATGCCATCGCGTGCAAACTTGAGAGTCTGCTGTGAGTGTAGTGTCGGCCTTTCAGAGAGTCACTCTGAGAGTGACTCCAGAGAGTCTGCGAGACTGAACTGCCGGCCTTGCCTTAGCTCTGTGAGACACGGACTTGGAGCAGGTAGCCCTGGAAGATCCTGGGAACTAAATGTCAAAAATCTAAAGCTGGGCTCTAGCCTCTGGCAAATCTTTCTGGAGTGTGTGAAGCCAAGAATAACTGAACCCTGAACTGTAAATCAGGGCTCCGGAGCTCCCCAAGCTGTGCCTCTCTAGGAGAAGATTGTAGCAGAGAACCAGTCTCTACTGGTTATTTAGTGACCTGAGAATTAAAAATCAGCACTGTAAGCGGGAGTAGCCTTAAGGATCTAAGGATGACCAGGATCCTGGAAAGCTGAGCTGAATGAAGCTACTTTTTAGCACATCTGGAATGTTGAAGGATTCATATACCAGCCCTTTTGGCCACTGCCAGAGGAAGGAAGCCTAGTGACGAGACCTTCTGGTGTCGTGGAGGCAGCATTTCTTTTTATATGGAATTAGTATCTTGATAAAGAAGTTTGGAAGTTCAAGTTCAAAGGTTTTGCTTTATCCTCACAACAAACTCTGAAGATTTGTTTGGCCAAAACCACTGTTAGCACCCTTGAGTCTTTAGAAATATGTCTTTTTTTCTTATTGTCATTGCTCTTATTGTATAATTTAGCATTTGATTTGAATGTTGATAGAAAGTCAGTGATTAGAAAGAAGCATCATCAGATGTGGCTACCTCATCTTTTCTTGGAACTTTGTGAAATTTAGTTTTCACCATGTGAAGTTCTTAATTGGTGTAGGAGGGTTCTCTGGTTACTGTAGTTCAGTAGAAGCCTGGTAATGCAGCTGATCACAAGATTAAGCTGTGCTTTACATTTGACATAATAAATTTACATCAACTTCTTCATCTGAATACATAGATTGTGGAGAGAGAGATGAGAGAGACTTTTAAATGTTTCTTTTTCCTGCCAGCAGGCTTTACCTTGGCTGTTTATACCAAGTGTGTTCTCTGCTACTAAAAAGTCAGGTTAGTGCTGTAAGCTAGTTGTAAACATACATCTATTTGAAGGGCAAAAGAACTGATGGCTTCATTTACCAGTGTTGCTGCAGCACAGCAGAGGAGTGCAGGGCAAGTGAGGCAGTTTGTGGTAACTCAGGTGGATCATTCTTCCCTAGTGCTTTCTGCAGGACATACAGATAACCACAGCAGGACCAAGGGATTTTTAAAAATTGCAGGAAAAAAAAGTTTTAAGTTGGCATTTAAGGAGCTATTGTATTTCAGTGAGACTGTGCTCTCTGAAGTGATGATGACATTTTAAAAGCCACAAGAATAAAGCAGTGCTGTCAGAACACCAAGTATTAGTCTTATATCCTTTGCCTCCTACGTTAGAAGAAGGTAATAGGCTTTTCTGAGAGTTTTGTAGCCATACCTGTATTTCTGTACTATGCATTTCTTTTTGTAGCTCTGGCTGGATAAGAAAAATGCTGTCAGTGTCCAATGTTTATTATTGTGCTGCAAAACTTCAGTGCTATTTTAAGTGTAATGCCAAGTCCCTTTTTGGTTTTACAGTCTTCTAACTTAATGCTAATGAGAAACACATCAGAAATCTCCTCTGAAATCTTGGTCCCACCTGAGTAACCCCCTGAATGCTGTCTTTGATTATTTAGGTTTCAATTCAACATGATTTTGTAAAACAAACAACAATTAGCAGAAGTCTAGTTTGCCTTCTAATATCCTACAGTTTTCTCTGATGCAGACTCATCTAGACCCCTTCTCTTTAGTTGAGATACTTTTGTCTTAGTAATTGTAGACTTTTAACTTTTTAGTCCCCGAAGGGGAAAACAGTTTTTTTGATCTCTTGAAATTTCAGCAGACTGTACTTAAATTATGTGGAGATGCAAGTGGTCAGTATTTTTGCTGAATTCTGGTAGTGCCTGTGCATCCATTTACTCAAGTACCTACCATCAATTTTTTGCTAGGACTAACTTTTCAACTGTGATTTTTTATTATTATTATCTTTTATTCTTTTTTTTCCCCAAAGAATGGATCATCTTAATGTTTTGTGATTTTGTACAGGTATCCGATGATGGTCGATATGTCCTGCTGTCCATCCGAGAAGGGTGTGATCCTGTGAACAGGCTGTGGTACTGTGACCTACAAGCAGAGCCTCAGGGTATATCAGGTACATGTCTTCTTGCTTTGTAACTTTGTTTTCAGTTTAAGACAATGTAAGATTTGAATTATTTTTATATATACTTTACATATTATATAGATGTAATATATAAATAGTTATATATGATGTAATGTATATATTTCTTAACCTCCTTTTTCAATGCATAGTTTGTGTGAAAATGCACAGTGCTAACTTCTGGGTTCCTTTGCTGTATATCAAGGGATGGAAAAATCCATTCTTAGTTCCTTAGTGTGTTTAAAAAAATCTTAAGGAAAACTGAGATAATGTAAGCAGTCCTTAGTAGTATTTCACTTTGTTTTCTAGATCACTAATACTTTACCATTTTATTTTTCCATGTTTAAAAAATATTTCATGCCTTTCCTTGGATGTAGTGGTCTTTCTTCCTAAAAAGATACCTGATTTGTCTATAACTGAAACCTATTTGAGGTTTCAGAGACTGACTACTAGTACTGATAGCACGTCTGGAATATGGATTGTATATTTTGCTTCTTCCTGTCAAGTGCTCTTACTGTGCCATGTGGTTGTGTGGTCTTGCCTTAATTAGTTGGTCAGCGGACACTAGCTTGAGTTAAACTTAGTGATGACAGTTTCAAATGAAATGGATTAGTTAATGCTTTTAAACTTCTTGGTGGGCATGTCACTCTCCTCTTCTACAAATAATATTTCTAACTACTTTAGATCTTGGGCAACTGAGTAGCTGCTTAATGTCCTCTTTAAAGCAGAATATGTCAAGCCTAATGAATATTTTTAGGATGCTTTCCATGCTATTTTATTAAAAACATAAAACAGTGTAGATAAAACTGTTTAGTGCAGTGATGAGACTGCAGTGAAGCATTTCTCTAAATGATAAATTACATTGTCATTCAAGTTGACATTTTCCAGTTAGATATAGAATGCACAAGAAGTGTAGCGCTCTCCTCCCTTTCCCATGTTCAGCTTCCCATTTATAGATGCACTGGACCACCTTGACAAGAATATTAGCACAGAGCCTTGAAAGACCATGGATAAGATAATGAAGCTTCTATTTTGTACTGCCTGGTCAAAGGTAAACCTACAGCTTACCCTTTTCCAGGCTTTTCCAAGCAGATAGCCTCAATTTGAGGTTGTGTTTTTCTATACAGTGACTTATTTACATTCCTACTTTATTTTAGTAAATATTTAAAAGATTAGATAAATTTTAAAATCTTTAACTGAGACTTCATAAAACCCCAGGAAGTATCACATTCGAGTTCTTTGTTCCTGGTAACTTCCATTCTACTGATGTTAGTTTGAAGTTGCCATTTTCTTTATATGGATTAATACTGCAGTACTTGCACAAATTAATAGTGCCATGTTCCAGCTTTGGAAAGACTACTTTAAAAATTTCTTTTTTCTGAACCGGAGTCTTTGAGTCGCCCTTCCACTTTGCTATTGGGCTGCATGGGAGTTTTCCTGTCTCTCCGAACTCTTCCTTTTTTTTTTTTTTTTTTCCCCTTTCTCCTATGAAAGAAAACATCTTGGTGTAACTGTTCACACACATTCTGTATTTTATGAAGTTATGAACTCTCCACATCTGTCTCATCAAGTTGTCAATGCATTTTCAGACTCTTATCTTTACCAGTGTCTTTCTGTCTCCATGTTAGTAAGCACAGACCTAAGAGTAAACATCTGGGATGTTTAGTAGAGATGGTCCTCCATTCAGTTGTAGAAATCCTGAGCTTGGGCTACGCTGGCCTTTGGTCTAGAGCCATAAATTTGAGCAAGCTGTAAGATGCATAAGCTTCCTTCTTGGCTTTTATCAGTCTAGAACACAGGAGGGACAGTTTCAATTCAACTTGTGTTTTTTTGTGACAGAAGGAGATCTTGCTTCTGAAGCTAGGAGAAGTAAATGCCAAATTATGTTATGTGAACTGTTTTAGACAAGCAACTAAGCAGGTCTAGAATATGACTGAAACTGAGTTTAATGTCTCTATTTTTTGAATTAAGACCTGCATTTTTGTAGGTCTTAAAATTGCTATTTTGTACAGACCACTCAGTAATATCTCAAAGTATGTTCAAGTGGGTTAGAATTGAAAGTATCTCATAGTGGAAGCACCTGTCTTAACAAAAGTGTGCTTTACAGGAGTACTGCCTTTTGTTATGATATTTATAGAATGCAGTGTTTGCTACAGGGAACAATGTAAGTGGTAAACAATGCCACTTGTTGTGAAGTGTTAAGAAAATAGAGACTCTTTTCAGAAAAGTGTCTGTATTTTTAAAATATGTGGCATCATCCTTCCATCTTTCAGAACAAGATTATTAGAATAAGAAGATTTCACACATTTGTTGTTAACTAAGATACTGCTTACTTTTTTCCCTGTGTAATATTGAATGCTTAATCTGAGCCTTTGTACATGGTTCACAATGACTTCATGTTCAAAAATCCATTCTAGTCTAAGAATAGAATTTTTTAAAAAAATAAAAAGGAGGGTAGTTGATGCTTTTCCAGTGTTCTAGATGGCATCTGATACAGAAAAAAAAATCAGATATATTTTCAGATATATTTTCCTTAGTTGCTTTTTCAATCCAGGATGATCCAAGAATGTGCTAGTTCTTAGCAAATTTTCTTCTGCTTGTGGTTTTTAAGTCTCAAACTTTTTTAGACTTATTCAGAAGACATTGAACCTAAAAAGCAATGAGGCTTTTTGAAAGGTAACAGGTAATGATGGTTTGCATGGCAGTCATTACTTACATCACTTATTTGTTTGAAAGGAATTGAAAACTTGTAGGTGAAGGGTAATGGATGAGTTCCTGATTGTTCTGAGGCCTGTGGTGAAACCCTAGTCACAGGCAGACGCACTTCAGCAGATTGTTTTTAATGCTTCTCTGTAACATACCCTGTTTGTAGACAACTTTTCAATTATAAAGTCGTGAATTTCTTGAATCATGAATTATTTTTAAGTAATTGCTTTCTGTCTCAGGGTATATCTTTCACTGCTTTATTTGAAATGCTGCCAGGCAGGCTGTGAGTTAAAGAATTTTCTGTGACATAGACAGAATTGTACAGAAATACAAAGGACTCATTTGGAGCTGTGATTTGTTACGGACAAAGCCTGTGTCAGAGTGCCATGTTAACCAAGTTAGGAGGCACCTTCCTTGATTTTGATTGCTAACAGTCCATTCCTTTGCTATGGCAAGAGGTTCCAGACCTCTGGGTTGTATAACAATTTTCTCTGAAAAGGTGTTGTCACAGTCAAAAGGTGAGCACTAAAGAGCGAATTTGTTTTCTCTCTCAAGTGTTGAGGGCCTGTGGAGTTAATTGTAGTTACTATTTCTATGAGACAGTGGCAACAACAGTAACTGCTGGTATTGCCCTGTTTACTAACAAGTGGCTGTGAAAAGGTTATAAAGTTCAGCGCTGCTAAATGCTGAAATGACAGGTTTGTCAGAAAGCTGTAGGAATGCATGTAAAACATGATTTATTGGGAGCATGGACCAGGATCATAAGACATCCTCAGTCCTCAAGATTATAAAGTTTGTTTTAAGAGTACTGAATGTGTACTCAGGATCTGCTGAAGCTTTAAATGAGTCAGTAGGAGCAGGAGAAGTTGAAATCGTAGGTTCTTGAAACAGTCCAACCTTTCCCAAAAAGAAACATTCAGATGCTGTGTTCAGTGAAGGCTGCACAGAGACACTTCTCTTAGTAATAACAGAACTGTCATCAACACATTTATTGAACAAAATGAGATTTTTTTTTCCTACTCCAGAGCTGAATGATTAATTCTGTAGGACAGATGAGTATCTTAAATTGATTTAATCCAAACTGAATTTGTTTAGTAAAGAGATGTTTTCATCAGTGTTTGCACAGTGTTTGCAGATTGGTAGATTTTTTTATTATCATTTGTTATGTCATACTTTGTCTGGTAATCTGTCTTATTAAAGCAGTGAAAAGTCCAGTAATGGTAGTTCCCCCCAAAGGTAGATCCAAATCATCTGCTTTCTCAGTATTTAGTCTGTTTTCAGAGTTTGTAATTATGGTTTGATTTTCAAAGTGTTTTTATTCCTATTTTATGGGAAACAAAATCCAAGATAAAAAGCACCAGATGTTAGCGAGTGATGAGAGATTTGAAGAAAATATCTCTTTAAAGAATTATGTGCTACATTTTCATGGTGTGCCTCTTAATCAGTAGCAATCTTCAAACTGACAGGAATCCAATTTCCAGGGCAGTTGGGTTCTAATTATCCTAATAACATTTCTGAGTGCAGCTAATAAACAGATTCTAGATAAGGTTTTACAAACAAGTAGCATAATTAATTATTTCAGTACTCACATGTTGAGAAATGAGCTGAAGGCTGGTAAAAGGCAGCTCCCACCTTATGTCAGTGAATTACCCGTATCTTTTATGTTGTATCTCCTGAAAAGGGGTAAGCAAGTCTGAGATGTTGTTGGCACCCCTCTATGAATGTCCCAGTCAACACACTTCCTATTACCTTTTGCTGTTGGCAAAACAGAGTCCTCGTGCAGAATTTGAAGGCAAAGAAGGGGAAGGAGCAGTGAGGCATCGTTGTGTTCTTCTCAGTGCCATCCTCCTGCCAGAAGTACCTTCCTCCATACTTTCCTCCATGTGCCGAAGCTCTCTTCCATCCAGGACATCAAGACTGCACCCAGGCTGCCTGTTGGAAATGATTTTGGCACATGCTGTCCCCAAAGGGTGACCACCGCTTGTCTGCCATTTGGCACATCAGTTGTGTGACGGGGAGTGAACCAAGAGTTAAGCACTGTGAGCGGTCATGGACCATGCTCCAGGCCTGAAACCCAGGTGTGAACAACAGTAGCATGGAATGAGATAACCTAGAATAACTACTGGACTATTACCGTGATTTCCAAAATGGACCTCTATGTATGCATGTCTTCTGTTCCCTAGCTTACTTTCAGGCTGTTTTCTGTGTAAATAAGAGGTGTTTAGTCCCCTGACATAATTTGTTGGTAGCCTTACCAGTGCTTTTTGAAACACTGGCTCCCAATTTCAATCAAATGCCATGGAGAGGTAGGAGTCCCAGCAGTGCAGCCCTCACAGAATGGCTGCGAGGTCAGGTGTCAAGAGAGGACTTGTTCAGTGGATCAGACAAGGAAAGGGTAGCAGCATAAACTTGGTCTTGTTATAACTCAGACTCACTCAGGGGAACGTCCTTATGGATGCTTCAGGGCTGGGAAGAATTTTGTAGGAATTTTGCCTTTGTAGACTTAATATAGTCTTAAGTAAAGAGTTGTTTGACGTATGGATTATCTGAGACATGAAAGTCAAGAGGAGTTTGTCCTTCTGTTGTGACATTCATAATAGCTCTCAACTATGTCAATTGATAAATACACAGATGAGATGTTGCTTGTGCTGAATCTTAATGTAAACTGAGCTAAGGTCAACCAGCAGCTCTTTGCAAACCTATATATCAGGCTCCATTAGCTCCAGTGCTCAGAGAACTATTTTTTTTCTTAAGCCTGTAAATAGATGGAGCAAGATTGAAATGTGTCTTCTCACTGCATAGGCAATTCTGATTGTGCTTTTTAATTTTTTATGTAAGGACATGTTTTTTTTGCCATTTTTCACCAATTACATACATTGAAATATCTATTCCATTACCTTGTGAATATCCCATTTGGTCTTATGGATTAATTTTGAGTTTCTTAGGTAACCTATTTTAGGTAAGCATTGAAGAAGATAAGATAACAAATGACAATGCAGGAAGATTCAGATAGAAAAGTTTAGAAGTAAATCTAATTCAAAAACATAACATTTAAAGGCTGGTACAGGAATATGACTTTTATTAAAAAGTTAAATCACTGACACAAAGGAGAAAAACAAGATTTGGGAAAATTTCAAAAGCTTCTGTTCTTCTACAAAGATGAATTAGTGTGTTAGATGAGACAGTTCTCCAAGTTACCATCAGATATAAATATTATAGCTGGGAAAATGCACTGGAAACTGATACTAATGGAGGGTTTGCTACTGTGGCAATCTGTGATTTAAAGGACATTCTGAAATAGTTGTGCCTGTGCTTAGATGTGTTTGCCCGTTTTCTTGAACTAGATAATAAATGGCCTGTTGCTAAGGTTAGGTTTAAATTGTTCTAAATTTCTACTGATTTCAGGTGATTTTTTTTTTTAAGCTTGATCCTGCAGCAAGTTGTGTTGCTGCCTGCAGTGAGATCTGAAGTGTAGATGGATGGTTAATGTACTGTCTTAAATTATACTTCACTGCAGGACTTCAGTCACTGTTGAATTCTGAATCTCTTTTAGACCCTAAATGTATTTGAGGAGATGCAGGCACATGGAGGACAAGAAGGTGCTCAAGACTAATCAGCATGGATTCATGAAGGGGAAATCATGCTTGACTAACCTGATAGCTTTCTATGATGGGATGACCAGCTGGATAGATGAGGGGAGAGTGGTGGATGTCGTCTATCTGGACTTCACTAAGGCTTTTGACACCGTCCCTCACAACATCCTCCTAGACAAGCTCCGGAGGTGTGGGATGGATGAGTGGTCGGTGAGGTGGATTGGGAACTGGCTGGATGGCAGAGCTCAGAGGGTGGTGATCAGCGGTGCAGAGTCTAGATGGAGGCCTGTGTTGAGCGGAGTCCCCCAGGGGTCAGTCCTTGGTCCAGTCCTGTTCAATTTACTCATCAATGACCTGGATGAAGGCACAGAGTGCCCTCTCAGCAAGTTTGCAGATGATACGAAGCTGGGGGGAGTAGCTGATACTCCAGAGGGCTCTGCTGCCATCCAGAGGCACCTGGACAGACTGGACAACTGGGCGGTCAAAAACCTCATGAAATTCAACAAGGCCAAGTGCACAGTCCTGCACCTGGGGAGAAATAACCGCCCAACCTTCTGGAGAGCAGCTCTGCAGAGAGGGACCTGGGCGTCATGGTGGATGACAGGTTGACCGTGAGGCAGCAGTGTGCCCTCGTGGCCAAGAAGGCCAATAAGATCACGGGATACATTAAAAAGAGTGCCTCCAGCAGGTTGAGGGAGGTGATCCTGCCGCTCTACTCAGCCCTGGTGAGGCCACATCTGGAGTACTGTGTCCAGTTCTGGGCTCCCCAGTACAAGAGGGATGTGGAGCTGCTGGAGAGAGTCCAGCGCAGGGCCCCAGGATGATCAGGGGCCTGGAGCATCTGCCCTATGAGGAGAGGCTGAGGGAGCTGGGCTTGTTCAAAGGGGAGAAGAGAAGAGAGAGAGGGGATCTAGTCAGTGTGTACAAGTACCTTGTACAGGCAGTGAGGAGGATGGGGCTGGCCTCTTTTCAGTGGTGGCCACCGACAGAACAGGAAGAAATGGCCACAAACTGAAGCTCCAAAAGTTCCACAGAAACTTAAGGAAAAATTTCTCAACAGTGAGGGTGACAGAGCCCTGGAACAGGCTGCCCAGAGAGGTTGTGGAGTCTCCTTCTCTGGAGATCTTCAAGAGCCACTTGGATGTGCTCTGGGTGGCCCTGCGTGTGCAGGGGGGTTGGACTAGATGATCTCTAGAGGTCCCTTCCAACCTTAGGCATTCTATGATTCTATGATGACAGTCTGAATTCATCGGTTTAGGCCATTAGCTGCATTTCCTCCTACATTTAAATTCTCTCTCTGAAGTTTTTAGGCAGGAGTCTGTGTGAAATAAAGACTTCTCAGGATGACTGAATTCATGTTAAATGCAAGTAGCTTACATCTCTGTACACTCTGCGAAGGGCTCCCATGTCAGTGGGACACTTGGCTCACGTGCTTCTAAAATTAAAGGGAAGGAAAGAAAAGGGGAAGGTCTACACCAAATATGCACCAACTGGCAAAGAGGGAATGAGGAGAACTGAAAGATGAAAGAAATGTTAAATTAGTAGCCCAGAGTCTAGCAGATAACATATCTGATTTAGATGCCCCTGTATGTTTTAAGGGCAAATTGCTTTGATAGTGAAACTCCATTTAGTGGCTTAGAGTGACTTAGAGAGTGGAGAGCTGTCAGATTAGAAACAGGAGAGGCTTTGATTGTTTCATACAAAATATTTTTATATCCTGGGGAAGCTCGCTGTAAAAAGACGCGTGCAAATAATTTAAATTTGCGTCTGAAAGCTGCTATTTGTTTATTTATTTTAACACCGTGTTAAGAGGACACTGACTGAATACTTACTAGATTCCTAAAGGAAACTAACTTTAGGAAATTAAAGCTCTGCAAACAGGCCACAGATGTAGTATGATTTATAATGAGGAAAAAATACGAACAGAGTTGGTAACTGAAGGAAAAGCTTTAACATGCAGTATGCTGCTCAAAGCTGAACAAGCACAACTGGATTTTGCTGTGCCAGATGCCTGGCAACATAAATGCAACTCTGACATCTGTATCTCCAAAGACATTTGTTTGGACTTACCTTTTAAAATTTGACAGGAACAAAATTCTGTTACAGGTGTATCTGTTATCCCATCAAATTCCTCTAAGATTTATCAGAATTTCGATACTGTTTTGTACAGCGGGTCAGGCGAGTCAGTATATACCAGAGGAGTAAAGCCCTGATGCCACTGAGGAAGCCGTACCAAGTCCATGCGCTCAGCCCATCTGTCCTCAGCACCACCCGGGCAGTAGCAGAAAAACTGGAAGACTAATAGGGGCAAGATCTGACTTCCCTTGTCTAGATGAGGCAAGATAGAAGGTACAGCTTTTCTTCACAGGGAAGGGATGAGGTTGATGAACTGAAACCATCTTTATTTTTAATCCAAAACATCCTATAGCTGCATTATATGTTGCTCCTCCTTCCTTTTACTTGACCTACGCCCTTCCTTTTACTTGACCTACACTGTTTTGGCTTCCCAAGGCCTATGGGAAAGATACTTGTGTTGCCATGCAATGAAATGGTTTATGGTTCAAACCCCTCTGATGATATATCGTGCTGCTCATGTAAGAAATGATAACTGATTTTATCGTTGTCTCATTTTAAGATGTCATTAAGAAAGTAGGCAGGTAATGCAATAAGACTACATTATACTGGATATACCTGGGAGTTGGGAGGTGCCAGATTTCACAGACTCACAGAATGGTTGAGGTTGGAAGGGACCTCTAGAGATCATCTACTCCAACCTCCCTGCTCCAGCAGGGACACCTAAAGCACGTGGCACAGGACTGCGTCCAAGCAAGTTTTGAAGATCTCCATAGAAGGAGACACCACAGCCTCTCTTGGCAACCTGCTCTAGTGCTCTGTCACCCTCACTGTTGAGAAATTTTTGCTTAAGTTCCTGTAGAACTTTTGGTGCTTCGGTTTGTGGCCATTTCCTCTAGTCCTGTCGTTGGTCACCACTGAAAAGAGGCCAGCCCCATCCTCCTCACTGCCTCCCTTGAGGTACTTGTACACACTGATTAGATCCCCTCTCAGCCTTCTCTTCTCCAGGCTGAACAGTCCCAACTCCCTCTGCCTCTCCTCATAGGGCAGATGTTCCAGGCCCCTGATCATCCTAGTTGCCCTGCGCTGGACTCTTATCCACGTCCCTCTTGTACTGGGGAGCCCAGAAAAATCCCCTCTCAATCTTTTCTTCTCCAGGTTAAACAGGCCCAGCTTGCTTAGTCTTTCCTCATACGATTCCATGGCGGTGTATGCGCCTTTAATTATTCCCTTGAGTGTACAGACACTATGATAGCTTTTCATTATTATACTTGTTACTGGATTTTTTTGTTTGTTTTGTTTTGTTTTTTTTAACTGGCCCCCAGTGATATTTTACCTCTTTGCCAGCTGATGGACACAGAGCAAGGGATTACCATTTTATGGAATATTTCAAGTCTGGTTGCCAGCTTTGCATTGTTTTGAAGTTACTTGCATTGCAGTATCAATAGTTTAGAAAGTTCCATTATAATTTCTTATTATAACACAGTAAATACAATGCACTTGAAGAGAGGTTAGAATTGAATTTGCATTTTTTGTTTGTTTTTTTGCTTTTTTTTGCTATGTTGTTTTTGGAGAGCCTGTTTTATGCTGATGTACTTAAGAGACCTGTTTGCTCAGTGTGAAGTTTTATTTTCTCATCTGAAAGTCAAAAAAGATCATCCCTCAAATAAATTTAGTATATGGTTATGAATTATTTTGTTTCCATTTTCAGGATAGAGTTGAGAAAAGGAAATAAAAATCTTGGGAAAATAAAAAAGAAACAGGAATGTAAAATGAAACAGAAACACTTACCAAAGATCTGCCTGAGAGAACTCGGAAGATGACTGAATTCAGGGATGAGTCAGCTGCTGTGGGAATTGCTGCACAACATAGCTCATAGAAAGCTTACAGGAGTTTAAATATTTCCTTTCCATAGCAGATGGAGGAAATGTACAATTTTCCCTTTTTAATTTTATTTGTATGTAAAGTGTTTTATAGCAAGAAAAAGATTTCTTTTCTTGAACACATCTCATTAGATATGTGTATCCAATTGATTAAAAAAATATGAAGCTGTAGAACCTTTACTACTTCCTTATATTGTAAGCTTTTTTTTTCCTAATTATGTTGAATTATTTGCCCAGCCTGAACCTCATCGGATATCAAGGCTATGCAAATAAACAAGTAAATCTGCTGCTTTTGCATACTAAAAGTTGAAAGAAAAGATCCAGATTGTCCCTGAAGAATCTGTAAGAACTAGAACAGAATTAAAGTTCACCTATTTCTGCTAACATATAAATACTAGGCATTAGTGTTTATTTCCCTTATTTCCAAAGCAACAGCATAATATTCTGTTCCTTTTTCTCAGCCCAGACAGTGCTTTTTATTTATTTTTTTGCATCCCCTTTACAATTTTCTTTGCTTCACTTACCTGATTTTCTGACTAAGAGCATCTGGCAGGCATTGATGCTAAATTTAAGTGCTTCAGATTTTAACTGTGAGTAACAGGAAAAGCTGTCTCAATGTGCCTGACTTAGGTTTTACCTCACCTGACTTCCTCTGTGTTTATTGTTTAAGTTCTAGATTTCTGCAGAATGGCCTGGATGTAACAACACTGAAATATTTCAATCTTTATCTTTCAGGTTCTTTGCTAACACATGGAACCCACAGCCCTAAGCTTTATTTCTGCTTTATAAACTGCAACAAGAGCCAGAGTCCACAGAATAGGCCACATGATAAACCTACACACTGAGCTAAGGAAGTTAGGAATTAGGCAGTGCTGATGTGAGAGGGACAGATGACACAGGATGCAGGCAACTTGTGTGTGTTTGTATTCCCCAGCTGGATTCATCTCTGAGATTATAGAGTATATAAGAAGATAGCGTTTTTCTTATTTCCTTTGGGTTTTTTTTCCCTCATCAGTTCGATAAGAAAAGCATTTCCCTAAGTAATGAGAGTCTTGGTTTCAGCTCTCTCGCAACCTTCAAGGGTCTGATCTTCCACCTATCAAATAACCAGTGTAAATATTAGGTGGCCTTGTTTCTCCTTCCAAGCTGTTTTCTTACGTGTAATCAAATATTACTTGAGCCAAAAGAGAGACTCTGATTGCTGCAGTACTTGTAAGTTTAATGCACTGATGACTGTTCTCTGGCACCAAGGCCAAATGACTTGTAATAACCTGTTTCCTCAGTGTTCAAGTCTCTTACCCTGCTGAATTAGGTGGCTGCATCCAGACAACCTATGAGGAATGGTCCCTGTGCTTTCCCGTTACCCAACCTGGAATTCCAAGGTGGGGTGTCCAACTAACTAGTATGGGTGTAATCTGTGC
Source organism: Crypturellus undulatus (assembly GCA_013389825.1). Classification (NCBI taxonomy): domain Eukaryota; kingdom Metazoa; phylum Chordata; class Aves; order Tinamiformes; family Tinamidae; genus Crypturellus; species Crypturellus undulatus. Next base: position 1,094,913 of record VWPW01000756.1, read on the forward strand.
AACTCGGTAGCAAAGGTCAGTAGAAGGCGATTTGCACTCCAGTCTCTCTGTAGGTGTTATAAGGAGCGGCGAGATCAGTGGTAACAGTTGAAGTGTCATGTAGATGCTGGGGAGAAGCTGGAGTAGACTTAGATCTCCTAATTTTGTTTTGTTTTGTGTGTGTGTGTGCGCATGTGTTTGTTTTGTTTTTCGATTGTTACCAATGTGACCATGTTAATACTGGCTTAGTCTTTCTTTGTGAGTATATTTTTGTGAGTATATATATTTTTGTGAGTATAACACATTTGTATTAATGCCATCTCTCTAGGCTGCTTTCTCTCTCCTGTATTAAACACATTTCAAAGTACTACGCTGCAGAGCTGAAGGGTCATGATGTACAAAGATCATAATATATGGGCAGGCCTTTTTCTTACCAAATTTACAAATTGAAAGTCTTGTCCTTAGATTATGTCCTGTCTTCTTGCTGATCTTGTATTCAGATATAGTCAACGCATATTCACATTAGTGTTAGCAATTAGCAGGTTAGGACAATGGAGATCTGTGGTGTGCAGGAAGATCAGTAGAGCAATAGAGATCTGTAATGTTCAGCATATTCATAAATGACCTGGAGAACAAGTGACAGAGATTGGAAATGATACAGTTTTTTTCAGATAAAGAAGGTAGAATATATTTGAAGTACCTCAGCAGAACTGTACAGCTTACAGACAGGCAGTAAATCAACAAGTAAAAGTTAGAGTGGATATATGTGAAGTGACATACAGGGGACAAGCAGTCCTAGCTTCCTTTGTGCAGTAAATGATTCTAAGCTGACCATTACCACTTGGGGACAAGATCTTGGAGCGGTTAATAGATAGTTCCATGAAACTTGGCTCCAGCTTGATATTGGTAGTGTCTAAAAATGCATATCAAGTGCTAAAAATGATTAGGAAGAGAATAGATAACAAAACACAAAAAAAAACATGTAAATCCACTTTTTGTTAATCTCTTGTATGGTATATCGTCCAATCTTCTCAAAAGGATGCAACAAATTTAGAAAAAAATCTCAAAAGAGCAGCAGGGTGATTAATAGTAAGGAACAGCCTCTGTATGAGGAGTGATTAAGCAAGTTGCCCTTCAGTATGGAGTGGAGAGGGATGCCTGGGCAAGATGCATGTAGGAGTCTGTGAAAAAACGAATGACCTGCAAAAGATTTGTAGTCTTTTCTTCCATTGCAAGAATGAAAAGGTATCAAATTAAGTCAGTAGGGTGAAGTTCAAAATGAAAGGAGGTACTTCTTCATTCAGTAGGTAGTAGGTTATAGGACTCCTAACCATAAGATAGGATGCTCAAAGTTTGCATGAATTCAAAGGGAGAATGCACACATTGATGGAAACAAAATCCATTGTGAGTTAATATACAGAAAATTATATCTGGCTTTGGAAATTTCCAACTTGAATGTGAGGTCTGGAAGTGTATCAAGGGAAGTAGTGTTTGTTCTTGAGGCTTTTTTACTCTTTTCTAAGTATTTATGCGTGGCTGCTGTGGGAGCTAGATGAATCTTTGCTCTGAATCAGTACAGCTTGTGTCTTTCTGTTTATGTAAGCAAGCAAAGGGGAAAAAATAAAAAAGCTCTTGGAGGAATTAAAGTAGTGACTATTCAGAGTTTAGCTTATTGATTGTAAATGAAAGCTGCTTAAAAGATTGAGGTGATTTTTTTCTGAGACACTTAAGAATTGCAGGCCACATGTTTAGATGAAGAAACAACATGTCTTGCCCAGCCAATCCTCTATAGTCCTCAAAATTTTTATCTGTGACTGTTTATTTCTTTAGGGGGAAATTGCATTGTGCAAGTAAAACATTTTGCTAGGAAAACTCTAAAGCTAGTGATACCCATTCGCATATCTTGCCGGAGACTAAGATTAAACTGATTAAAGAGCACAAATAAGTAAATTAGATAATTTAGTGGATAAAGCTATCGACAGGCACTTGAGTCTGCCAAAGTGTATTCATACCTTCAAAACGGGACCTTGTGTTCCCCCTCTAACTGGTGGATATTTGCTAGTTACTAAAATTGATTCATAAGGTTTTGTTTAAACCACAGTGTTAATTATAGTTTGAAGAAATTGCTTTGTAACTTCTTAATTAAGTGTTTTGTGTGAAACACACTGTCTGACAATAGCAGAGGATGATGAGAAGTGCGTTTCTTTTTCCATGACCTGTTCCTACAGGCTGTGCGCGGCACGGAGAGCACATTCCGTGTCTGCTCTGACTGCAGACGTTGTCTCTAGGGAGGATACTGTGCGCTCACGCCGTCCTTTGCCTTCCTTCAGCTGAGCCTTTTAGCTCGTGGCAATGACTGTCTGAGAAACTGGCAAATGATAGCAGTAGCTCAGTAGATGCTGCGAAATAGTTTTGATCTCTTCTACCCAAGGAGTCTGTTGCTATGAAGATTGTCTTTTGAGACATTTTGGGACTGAGAAAATTGCATAAATATTTAATCAAATCACAATCTATAAAGTGACATTTTAAGTATTCTAGGAAAGCATGTTATTTCTGCAAATCATCTGCTGGCACCTCTCACGGTTCTGCTCTGTGTTTTAACACAACATTAGAGGATATCAGCCAGTCCAAAATAAATCACTTTGTTGTAGAGGAGTCCTCTACCTTAACTTTCTAACAAGTTATCTTTTATGAAACCCCAACGTCATTTACCAAATATTTGCCACTTTGTTATTACATTAATAATATTGAGTTAATACATTGGCTTTGTGTGTGGCTTTCCTTTGCTCCCTTTAAATTCTAAGTGAGAAGATAATGATACCATTAACAACTCTGTGCAAGCGTGACAGTGTGTTAGTTCTGCTGCGCTGAGGGCAGCTGCGTCTTCTGCTTTAATTGATTTTGTTCTGTTTGAGTGAATACATATCAGTGGAAGTTAACATGCCCCATGTTGAGTAAGAAATAATCTTGGCTCTTGAATAGAGATCAAATCACTATATTTTGCTTTAATAAAAGAGAGGAGACTAGCTCTTAAATATTTAAAAATACGGAAGCCATGCAGATTTGTCTGATTTCTACATTTAAGTGTGTCGGCCCTTTGCACTTCATTACGAGTGAATACTAAATACTTTGTAAATAGCAGTATGTTAATTGAACTTGCAATGTAAACTTCTGTAATAATCTTTGTTCGTTTTCCCTCGGAAGACATGACAGTGTTTTCATTTCCTTCCACTAATATCACAGAAGAATCTTCAGCTTCTCAAGTTAGAAAAAATGTCCTTCATGCTTCCTTTGCCCCCTTCACAATCTTTACATGTTATACAGACTGAGTCATTACTCTTCAAACATTCAGTATATCTGGTAGGTTTTTAACTGGGTCACTGTGAGCTATTTGTTCTAAGGATATTCCTTTTACAAATAGGAAATCAAGGTGATAAGTCACTTCTGACAAATATATGCCTATTTTTAACATGAATTTTAATTAAGTCTGAAAAGATGTCTCAGGGATGCTATTTCCCTTCTTCCCCTACTACCACATGACATCATGAATCTACAAAATTTAACCAAATGTTGCTTTTTTTTTAAACCACAAAGCCCTTCCTGTTAGGAATGACCAGGTTGACTAATTGGAATGTCATGTTTACAACTAGCTTAACCAGTTTCACTGTTGGGAAGAAAAAGAAAGGCTCTGTTATCTCACAGCTAAGTATTTTTTGCAAATAATCCATTCTTCAGGATTAAATACATGAGTTCATAATTCACAATACAAGGAGAAGTTCTATTCACAACTTGGAAAAGACAGCTGGGCAATTCTTTAAATTGTTGGAACAGTTCTCTTCTACACCAAGTTCAAGAGGAATGCAGTATTTGGCTTTTCCCTTCATGGTTGCCTCTTCAGTTGCTTAGGAAGGTTTTTGGAAAGATGAGGGAAAACGAAAATGCCAAGCTTCTTGGCATTTTTTCACCCTTATTTGTCAGTCACAAACCTGAATAACATGGTTTACTGATGCTTCATGAAATTCCAGTAGTAAGAGTGTGACCAATGCACACTGAGTTGTGCAGAACTGCGCTGCGGGCTCATGTCCAGAAGGTTTGGCTTTGCTTAGCCTGCCTGCTGAAGCATGGTGGGTCTTTTTGTTTTGGGTTTGTTTTGTTTTTCTTCAAAGTAGAAATTTATCAGAAACTGAACTGTGGGCCGTCAACACTCCAGGTTTCCTTACTCATCTTGCCAAACCACAAGTGAGTTTTTCAAATCATAACTTTTAAATAAGCTTTTAAAATGATCAAATGCTAGGTGTTTCCTTAAAAAGGAGTGTGGGGGGGAAGATAATAATAATAAAAAAGCTAGCTGGTCATTATAAGACACAGTGTTTTTGGTGTATTGAGCTTGTCTTCTAGCATGCTTGTAGCAGTCTGGAGTTGGCATTTACACTAAACCACTCAAGAAAATTTCTATCCTTAATCACTTAACTGGTGTTATCAGTATACCTGGAAATGCGTCTTGTATTAGGTGATCAGCTGGATAGAGAGGGGTCAAGCAGGTATATGTTAGCAAGCCTTCTATTTTCCATTGGACAAAAATGTTTGTGGGGGGGGTATTGTTTTCTTTTTTTTTTTTTTTTTTTTTTCCCTTGTCATTCATGTCTTTTCATGTTTCTGTGTGTTTCTGTGTCTGGCAATCCTGGTTCCTTTCCCTTTTCTCTGGAAATGAGATTGTTCCTTTTCAATGCAGCTGTCAGCCTTGACTATTGTTCTGAATGTGTGTTTGGAGGGGAGTAGCACAAAACTGTAGTGCTACAAGGAGAAATAAATGAAAGTTCTTTAATCAGTCTTGGTTAAAAACTTAAACCAACGTGCAATGGTCAGTTCCTCCTGTTGGAGATGTTCTTGATATTGACGTTTTTCTTTATTTTGTGTTATGGCAGCTCCTAATAAAAAACCCCGTGATAGGTGCTGCTGAGCTGATTTATGAGGCGCTGCCTCAGAGCCTTGGCCACAGCTCCACTTCTTATCTCCTTGAGGGAGTCGAAGCTTGAGCACAGAGGATAAAAAAGGGGGATACGAGCAGGGTGGTGAGCAGAGGAAGCCTTGGGATGCACAGGGAGTACCAAAGGAAAGACTGCAGTGATGTCTGGAGTGACATACATTTAGAGAATCGGCTTGTCGGAAAGCGCGGATGGTTCCTGCTGTGTTGGATTTGTAGGGATGGCGCTGAGTGGAAGCTAAGCCCAGGCTTGTGAAGGGCTTAGGGTGCCAAGAGACTGAGGAGAGAGCAGTGGTATTGGGCTTTGGGAAGGGAGACTTGGGACTGTCCAGAGAGCAATAGTTGTCTAGTGGGAACAGGGTGAGGGAACAGGGGTTGCATTTGAGGAGCACTGGGCTGGGAAGAGGCAATTCAAACAGAGCAAAAGCTAAAGTGCACAGCTCGCTAGTTGCTTAATTGATGGAAGTGCTTTGCACTAGGTTGGAAGAGGCAGGTTGCGAGAGAGAATTTAAGAGCAGGGTTATTGACCATATTTTTTTCTTAATTTTTATTTTACTCTTTTGTTTAGAAGGGCACTTTTTCACCCGCCCCTGCAGGCACACTGGAGGAAGCACAGGTACGTTTGAGGGCAGCGGGAAAGCAACATATTCTTCAGCTGCCTGCTGAGAAGAGATCTCACTGGCCTTTTGTATTTTAGTTCAGCCTTGCCGTTTGGAGGACTCTCTAAAAAAACAGAAAAGCAGCAAATGGTGCTATATACAGTAACATCAAAGGGGCAAGTCAGGAGGTACCTCACAGCCCAAAAGAGTGGATCAAAACCTTCATAATGAAAAAGAACAGAGAGGAAGGAGTGCGAGATGTCATAGACATCTAGAAAGTAGGACATGGGGGAGGAAGGGCTTTTTCTTTTTGAAAGTATTTCTGTGCAAAAAGTAAACTTTTTTGAACAGCTTTCAAAAATCAATATTAAACAAGGTCCTGGTTCCCTCACAAACAGCAAAAAGAAAGCAAGCTGAGTCTTGAGAAATATGTCAAAAGTCTCAGCAAAAAATAAGAAGTGTTTGGTGTAAGAAAACAATTTCATATGCACAACATGGCAACTTGAAACACTTTTGTTTTAGATAGGATTGTTCTACTGGAGGGAGAACATTAGCAGCAAAGTGAAATAGCTTACAATTAATCTGAACAGAGATCTGCATGATGCCAGTGTCCGTCAACCTTCCAGTGAAGTTATTCTTCAGGTTAGGTAGTTGTGCTTTGCTCTCGGCGTATTAGAGAACGTGTGGTGTGCCAGAGATCACCTTCAGCTCCTGTTTTTCTGTTGCTCTGTCCTTCTGTGTGAGGAAATGAGCTATAACTCCATCAAAACAAAGCATATTTTCTCCTTCTGTCTTTTGTGTGATCATCCAAATGGAAGTAAAACAGATGCCTTGAAAATGATGGAGAAAGCGCTGCTCATAAAAGTGCTTGATTTCTTTCTTCTGGGCTAGTCTTTGATATATCTTGACATGTCTGAACTTTTTAACTTGGAGGAATAAATATTGCCTCCTTCCATTTATTTATTTTAAAATTCCAAATACATTAGCTTTCCCTGATCAGTGAGTAGCCGTCACAGGCATGATGAATGGTGCTAGGGGTCATCTTATTACAAACACACCAAAGTTGTGTTCCTCGCAGGCCTGGCTTAATATCTCCCCTCCAGTATTTTCCCTTCCCCAGACATTTATGAGCTGTGTCAGGTTCCAGGAGATTGAGGTCTTAGTTTCAAAAAGAAAAGAAATTGTTTGAAAAGCTCATTTGCCTTCAGAAACCAGAACGTCGCACATTAATTAATTAATGTGACTCTGAAGCAAAAAGGAAGAGGCAGAAGAAAATGAGGGTTTTCTTGCGTCGCTGCCTGGTGCTGAGTGAAGAATTAAGATGAAGCCATCCACTGTGTGATTCAAACCAAAATTAGATGCTGATGTGCAAGCAGATATTTGAGTGAAGGGCTGTTCACTTTGCAGGCCCTGTTATGATCATACCACTAGGGCTCTGACTCTTTCTTCCCCTTTTTAACCTCCTCTGTGCGTGAGAGTATCCATATTAGAATGAATTTGAAAACTATCAACATGGAATAAATAACTGGTTTTCAACATCTTATCTCATTCCTCAGTTTCAAGGATACTTGGTATTTGAGAGTATGCATTTATTCAGGCTGTGTGCCAAAGCGTTATTAATGCATTTATTCACTAATGGATTTTCTAATGTTTATTGGTATACTAAAAGGTATGATACCATCAAAACTCTGCAGTAGTGACTACTGCTAGTTTCTAGGAGCTGGAGATATAGCTTACTAATCTGTTTTATCTCTTTAACATTTAATTTATAAAGTTTTAAACAGTTAGCCCAAAGTTTTCAAAGTTTATTATTTTTAGGCTTGTACTTAATTTTGCAAAATTTACAAATTGAACTTAAACATTCCACATGTGTTCAATGAGCTCAAATTGTCAAATGAGAATCATGCCTCCTGCCTTCTTCCCCTTTTGCTGCTCTGAGACTCCTAAATTACAATGATCAGATGTTTATTCTAGTCACTATTCATTGGAAATTGTATAAATGTAGAGATATTGGCTAGGAACTTCGCTACTGTCTTCATAATGTGGCTGATGGTTGAGATTTAAGTAAGGTGCCCCTTTGGTTATTTGCCAAATCTTCAGGGTACTGAGGATCATCTACTTTCCTACAGCCCTCTAGACTCAAAGGATGAAACTATTAGCATCTTTCCCAGAGAAAGATGAGGCCTAGGATGACTACACCCTTGTTACGGATTTTCACTTTGAACTTTTGTTAGGTGACATGAAAATGCTTTGAATGTGCTTACAATACACACAGCTAGCTTGCCCTTCAGACATACCTTTCACCAAACATGAATTGACATGCTATATATATGTGTGTGTGTGCGTATGTTTAAAATCTCGTTTGTTTTGTTTAAATACAGATTTATTTATATAGGCACAAAAATGTGTGTTCAAAGAGATTAATAAAGATTTCATGGAAAAGTAGTAACTCCAGAGCTGGCTCATAATTTCAGAGGATTTTTGTGGAAAAGTGTCCAACAGATAAGAAATACTGATCAAGTGAGGATGCATTGTTGATCTAGCTGCTGATAGGGGAAGTAGAAGAGATTACCATCAGTCTGGTGGCTTAGATTTTGCAACTGAAGTAAAACCATTTCAGTTTGGAATAACAGAATTCTTTCCTACTTTCAGGATAGACTGTGAGACCTGGAAGGGTGGGCATATCGACCTAGAGCCATGATCTGCACTTCTCAGCAGAAATTCAACATCCGAAGATGCTGTTTTACACTATTTAAAAACTGAGAGTACTGTAGCTTTGCTCTAGCAAGGGCAGATTATTTTAACATGCTTTAAAGATAAGAAATGCCTGGATTCTTTATTGTATCTAAATATCCAGCAGGCATCAGTATGAGACACATGATGCTCTGTGATCTGATAAGAAATGTAGGCGGAATACACCAGATAAATACCCATGGTAGCTTGCAGCCTTGTGACTTGGTAGAGTTGAACATTGTCACAGGGTAGGGTAGGGGAAATTAAAGGAAGGAAAAGAGAAAATGTGAGAGAATTCTAAAATCAGAGGGATGGATATTAGACGAAATTGCATCAGGCTTTGCTTCTTCCCATTATGAAAGGCTTTATGTATCCTGTGAGGAAGAGGGTGGTCAGGTACCTCTAGCAAGTGCAAGAGATTTGCAGTTACAGGTAGATAGTTCAAAGGCAGAAGGTATTTTTCTGTTGTAGTAACAGTTTTCAAAAGTTAACATGTATGCATGTGTATGTGTATATATGTGTGCATGTTTGTGGATTATACATGTGCCTATATGAATAGGCATTTAGAGCTATCTTAAATGCTTTTTTGAATGTTAATATTGGGAATAGAATGTTTAGGGAATGCAGATGCATCTTTAAAATAAAGTTTTGGAAATAGGTGTTTTTAGTTCATAATATTGGAAGTTGTTCTTCAATGAGGAATGTAAAAAGCAGAAATGATGAGATCCATCTTCCTAAGACTCAAAAAGCCAAGTAATCCCTTGTATTGTGTAACAGAGTTAAAGTACTGCTTTCCTTCTGAAACTCAAGGAGTAGATAAAGACGCTGTGAAATTTACCTTAAAAAGCAGTGAGGTTAGAAGGAAATAATATGATTTTGTTAAAAATAAGATTTCTCTCTTTACATATGAAACCTAACATGGACATAATTCTTTCTAAAATCTTCAGCAGAGCATGTACTTCTTCAAAACTAATAGAGGAAATATGGAAAATTAAAGTGAATCCTTTAGGACATACGCTTTTATAAGGCTATTTGCAATGTCCTGCTTTTGGAAGGCTGAAGTTACTGTTCTGTTACATCTTACAAATATGTGCTATAGTATAGATGTTTAAGTTAATTGATCTTTCAGTAACAAAGTATTTTGCTAAAACACCTTTTTTTCCCCCCCTTCTGCCTCCAAGTCTGGTAATACCACCTGATTGATTGTCAAATATAGGAAGTGGCTGTGTCATAACTAATATAAAATGTATATAAAAACACTTGCTGTAAGTTTAGTTTTGTGTGTAGCCACTCATGGTAAAAGTTACAGTTTGTACCTGGAATAACAAAATCAAAATTCACTGTATTTAAGACTCTTTTATTAGCAGATTAATTTTGGAAAGATTTTTGTTTTCATTTGTATTTTCACTCTGTTTGAAGACTTAGCTGTTAAGATCCAGTAAACTTTATGTTTTAAATGAAAGACAAACTGAATTCCACATAACTGAACTGCTAACTCAAATTAGAAAGTCAGACTTATAGCCAGGTGGGACTCAGCTATTAAAGTTCAGAACGACTGGCTATGTTTAATTATTTTTACCAATCTTTTTAAGACTCTGGTTAAAATACAGAGACAAGCAGTTTATATCATTATCTTTCACTGACTCTCTGAAAAATCAAATTAAAATCCAAGTGTTGAAAAACTAGGATCCTCAATAAGGATTCTCACTAACTTTACCTGTCTAGTGCTTTAATTCCTTAATGAAATTCCACATAACTCTTTGTAGTAGGCTGCTCCATCATGTTGAGCTAATCCTTTTGGTTCCCTTTCTGAATGTCCTCAGCACTTCCCTGTTATCAGAGAAGCTCCTTGCCATAAAAAAAAAATAAAAAGTACAATTGACAAAAATAGAAGATAACTTTGTGGAGATTTACCTGCTAATGTTTAGCTGTTGGAGCACATAAAAAGGGCAACTGAAAGTTTTCACCTAGTCCATAAAAACTTGTTTCGTGGCATCAGAGAAAAAAAAATCCATTAGCTGATCAATATACCCTGTCTCTCCAGCAGGCACAGTCAATATGTTTGCCACAAATGGATCATATTTGGCATTTCCATGAAATATGAAAGGAATTACTGGGAACAGTTGTGAGCTGAACAGTGACTTTTGCTGTATCAGACCTTGCTCCAAAAGAGTGATAGCAGGTTGGCTGTGGTCATTCTTGCTGCTACAATCACAGCTTGCTGATTTTAACCACAGTTGTCATTCAGCCACACAACTACTCTGTCATTGAGCAGACCAATGAACGTTTCACTATGTCTACAGGTCAAAACAGGATTGAGGCCTGAATCTGCGCTGCCTGTTGACATAATGTCCCTTTTGGTCTTGTGTTTCTAAAGAAAAAAAAATGTTTGAAAATTCTGCCTGTACACTCACTGTATGTTGCTTTTGGCCTGAACATTGCGGAAGGGTCAGCTCTGAATGATTATGATTTTCTAATATGTGGAGCCAAGTTTATTGACCATCAAATAAAGGTTATAAATCTTCTATCTCCAGTTCTTATTGTAGTGCAATTGCTTGATGATGGATAGCCAGCTAGCATAAAAGACATAGGCACAGGCATGTATAGTTCTTCAGTACCGTGTTTCGGTGGGCTGGCAGAGAAGAGGGTTAGTTTATAGCTATGGTATAGCAGTACTTATCCTCATGATTTTTCCGTGTATAATATTTTTTTCTTATCTCCGGCGCAGGTGCTGCCATGAGAGGAGAGCTTGTCTCTTCTATTTTCTCATGTTCTGAGATTGCTTTTGAGCCAGCATCTTCATCCCCCTGACCATAAGGTCAGAGGATTGCGCTTGCTACGTTGGCAGAAAGCAAGATCTGTGGAACAGGGAGACTAGTTTTCTGCTGGATTAGCCTGTCTAATCAACTCTACTCCTCACTTGGACAAATGCTAGACCAAGCATAAAGGTGGTGGTGGAGGAGGGAGAAAGGGGAGGGTGCAGTTTTGCCGCAGTCACGCTCTTTTTATGGCTCGTTGCTAATGAAATAAGAGTGTTCCTGCTCTGTCTGTCCGTCTCTGTCTTGTTTATGCGCTGACACTCATCTTCCCTAGCAGAGAGTTGGTTCAGAGAGCTGAAGCAAAAGTGGGGTTGGTTGGTTTGGTTTTGTAGCATAATTTTTTAGCCACTGAGTTCCTTGGAACAGCTCAGCGAGCAGAAGAGCAGCGGCAGGCTCAGGGTAACAGGAGGAAGCAGCACAGTGCTCCTTGGTGGTGCCAGGCTGCTAGGTGAGCTCAGCCGCAGGGCTGGGCTGCTCCTGCAGGCCAGTTCCCTGCTAGCCCAGGCCAGCCTGCAGAGCCCTTCCTGGTGCTGCCGCTCAACAGGCTGAGGAAGCTCAACCAGCTAATACTGCTCCAGCCACTGCCACCACGTTAGTTTTCAGCCACAGCATTCAGCACCACGTGGCTGTGCTGCTCGCGAGGTCCTTAGTCCTGGCCCAAAGGAGAGAGCAAAGCAGAACCATCTAAGACAACACTGGAGCGTCCCTTTCGATCACAGGCCACAACTCAATCAGCTGAAACAAGCCCTGAAGACGTGCCCTACATGTATGATATATATTTTATTGCAAAAGACTTCATCCTCTTGCTGGAAAACAATGGCAAATAATCTACAGAAACAAATGTTACTGGCAAATAATCTACAGAAACAACTGTTACTGTCTCTTTCAGCTGTTTGCAGTTGTCTCGTTGTTGGCTCTTGGCTTAGATGAGATACTGAAGGAATTAACCACTTCACATGGACGACAGTTTTGAGATAATTCATCTTCAGGATTTGTCTTCTAAGGACTATGTGTAATATCCACTTCAAGATGATGAATGCTGTTGATTTTCATAATAACAACTTGGTGTATCCCTGTGGTATATCAGCCATCTCACTGCTTACTGACTGTTCATTTGGGAGCAGATGTGGGAGTGGCACTGCAGAAATGTCAATCTCTGAGGAAGTATTAATGTCCCTTTTCTCCTTAGAACCCAGCTCCTATCATCATGCAGGATACAGGAATTGTACCCATTTACCGTGAAGCAGAGTTTTTAATCAAGGGTCTTGGGATTCCTGTCTATGAAGCCTTGTTCTTCCTTAGTATAATGGCTTCACTCGGTCAGATGTTAAAATCTAAATGTTCCAATGGTGTTATGGCATTACACTGCAATTAAATTTTTATTTACCAAAACACTTGAGCATATGACTTGAGACCTCAAAACAGTTTCACTGTTCTATACCAGAATTCATTCTAGGCTGTTTTTTCTTTGTTTTATTGGGCATCAAGGCAGTTTTTGCTATAAAATGCCACAACAGAACAGCTATTTTTGTTAAGATAAAATAATGGAATATGCAAGATTTTAAACTAGAAGCTTTGAGCAACTTGAGAGACCTAGCAGGATTTGTATTCAGCATAAAATATCTGAAGAAGAAAAAACATAGGACCTCAGTGAAAAATAAAAATTCCACATGAAATCAGTTCTCACAAACAGGATACTAATTTAATGGGATTGTCTAGAAATTTTCTAATGAGATAGTTTAAAAAGTAGATTTTAATTGGCTAATCTATCACTTTGCCTGAAGAGATGGGGAATTTTTCCTTAAAAACTGGCAATTAAAGGGATACAAGCTTTATCAATGTACTAGGCCTGGCTAGACTAACTTATTAGATTTAATGGATTTAAAATGACCCTAGCCATCTCACTGCTTCCTCAGTTATTCTTTTTTTTTTCTTCTTTCTTTTTTTTTAAACTTACAGCTCAGCTGTGATCTACTTCCATTATTCTGCTCAGTTTTTAATGTTTTATGCCTTATGCCTTATATTATAAAGTCTTATAGGCAGATTATGCACAGGTTATTGATTTGTATTTAAAAGCAGAGACACAACCTTTAGTTTAATAAAGAGACAGACAGTGGGCTGTTATTTCTAGGTATAAAAGCTGTATTTTTTTTTTTTTTTAAGCAGGCTGGTATATAATACTTAGTGAGTTTGATGATTGGGTTGTAGCTATAGCAGGCGTATCAGATTTAGGCTAACATCTCTTTCTACTAGCCTCTACATCTGTTTCAAAACAGTAAATTGTAAATAAAAAGTTCTGGAGTCATTCCTTGTCAGCTCTAGGTTGAGTCAGCACTAGCCAGTTTGTGTTTGAGAGTGAAGTGCAGTTCCAATATTGAGTAAAATGTTCTAGAAAGTTCCTAAGGAAACTGGAATTTCACACTTCGCAAATCTGGACGTAAACTTTTAGCTAACTGTCTGTAGACCTTCTTTGGTGGTGAAACTTTGGAAATGCCATTTCTGAATTGTCAAGGAACTCCTGATATTAAAATGTATAGTATTCATTCAAATTGCATTGTTTGTGCTCTGTGGGAAGTATTGGATTTTCAAGGAGGATGGAAGACATTCCACTTAAGGAAAACATAACTGGCTTTTGGAGAAACAAAAAATCACAACAAAGAATGTCCTCTTGAAATAAACATTAAGTAAAAAAAATAAATGTGCTTAAAAAAACAAATACCATTGAGCTTGAAAGCCTCAGCAAGGAGTCTTTTGGCTCGGCTGTGACTCCCCATTCCAAGAAATCTGTAGCAGAGAACTGGGAGCTCAGTTGCCAAGAACCTTGTGCACTTGGCTCTGGTGGCCCTGAGGCAGCTGGGGTGCCAGAAGTGCCTGTGTAGCAAACTTCTGAGCTTTCCAACCCCTCAGAAGTGCTGGAGGAGAGCTAAGCCTAGTTCTGGAAGTATCCTGCTTGTGTTTCGTTAGAAGTTCCTCAATACCATTATATTTCCATGTCCATGGATTGGTGTTTTTCCAGTGCAGCCTATTTCAACTGGAAAATTTCTCATCAGCTCTAATACTTAAGTCTATGTCCAGTTCTTTGCCATATTTACAGTTCTTTTAGTCACCACAGTTGTTGGAGAAGGAGCCTGTAGCAGTTGTCAGGAAAGCCTTGCTCTCGTGCGTTAAAAGGTTTTGTTTCAGGATAAGGAATTCACATGATAATGTGTTTGATCTGACAGGAATTCTTCAATGGGTGAAGCTGATAGACAACTTTGAAGCTGAGTATGAATATGTCACCAACGAAGGAACAGTGTTCACTTTCAAGACAAACCGCCATGCTCCAAATTACCGGTTAATCAACATTGACTTCAGTGACCCAGATGAATCTAAATGGAAAGTTCTCATCCCTGAACATGAAAGAGATGTTCTAGGTAAGAGTATATCTGAAGTTAAATATTTTCCTTCTCTTCCTCTCCCCACACCTAAATTAATTCAGTCATCAGTCTATTGAATGTCTTGCACAGACCTTCTTACTTTTCCTCCATACTTTAAGTCTTTGAAACTTGATATACTTGTCCAGTGATGAAAGGATTTGACTGAGGCTTAGAAACCCAGGTTTCATTTCCATAGCTCGCTCTCATCTTGTGTGGCCTTGGTAAAGTTGCTTAATCTGTCCTTGTTTTAACTCTGTGTTTGTAGGAGAAGAGGGGAAAGTATTTTCCTGCTTCATGTCAGTTCTGTGAATGTTTGCCAGACGCTCAGGGATTATAGTGAGGCTTTGCAAGCAGAAGCAAGAAAAAGAACAAGCCTGGCAATAGTACAGCACACAGTAAACATGAGCATCAGAGTTTGAGGCAGGTTTGTCCATCATGCCTGGGATTAGAGGAACAGATAGTTCAGAAGAGCCTCAGAAAAGCCCAAGAGCATGGAGTTGTCTAGTTGTTAAAGCAAAATCAGAACTTAAGCCCTTATTTTTGAGGCTAATTAAAATAAAGGTGTGTTGTGATAAGCTTCCTGTACTAAGGGTTAGCTTTGGGTCACTGTTAAGATGTTTTTAATACTATATTTTAGGGAAAATCTTTTAAAACTTAGTACTTGACATAATTGCATACCATATAAAAGAACTTCCCACAAGGTATTTTTGTTTGGCAGACTTGATTTTTATTTTATATTGATTTTCAGGTTTATATACTTGTGTATCCTTCATCCAGTGCAAGATTTATCTCACTAGTATAGTTTTAGTTATTTAAAAAGTCTGTGTATTTCTTTTTCATTAATCTGTTTCTGTACAAATACCCTCATTCATTGTTTCCTGTGAAGAGCTTCTCTTTAGAAGTAGAGGGGTGTGAATGTGTATATAAAAAATAACTTCTCTGTCTCTCTCACTAAGACAAGTCTGTTTACTATTTCAAATTCCTCTTGAGATCTCCATTTCAAAGGCACCAAAAGGTTCTTTAAAAATACATTTCTATCTGCATATTTTAGTGTCCTGCATGATCTATGCCACAACCTGGACCAGGTTAGTTCCCAATATGACACAAGGGGAGAGCAGAGCTCCTATAATATGGTGTCTCAGAGATGCTGCAGCTGCCTCAAAGCCAGCTGACCAGACCTGGTGGAGAATGAGGCAGTGCTGGAGGAGGCCTAAAACTTGCGTGACGTTGGAAACACCTGACTCATAATGTTTTAAAACTTTTGATGACCACAGAAATAGCAAACAAAAGTTGGTGAAAAAAAAATCATCATTGTGAGATTGTAAACTCTTTGGATTGGGAGCCATCTGCATCTTGAATGGATTGTCTTCTCAGTCCCAGGCAAAGAATAAGTAATAGTTGTGTCAAATTGCTTCCAAGTATAGTTTCTGATAGTGCACAAATTTGTTGACTGTATGTGAAGCTATGTTTAAATTACTGGGAGCTGCAATATACAATGTGGGACTGAATTGAAGGATTGACTTAAGAGATGGAGAGTGTCCAAATGGAATAGGACAGAAGTGTTTGGGTTTTTTTTTCTCTCATACTTTATTAATGTGAAATATGTTTACCATATGAGAATTTGCCTGGGATTTGGTCTAGCCAGCCAAAAGAGCTTCAGGCACTGGTTATGTATTTCTTCCCTTTAAGAAAAAGGCTAGCCTGCTTTTCAATACACTGCAATATTTATCTCAGCTCCATATTGTTCCTGTCTAAAAACAAAATCACGGAGAGTTAATTTTTGTGCACGTATAAGAGACTTTTTAATGCATAAAATGCTCCTTTAATGTACTATATGTAACCGTCTTAACTGTACAAGCATAACAAGAACTGCAGTTAGAGAATCAAAAACTCAGATAAATGCACTTACTGAGGGCAGTGGCCTCTAGGCTGTAAACACACCAGGCATTCTGCTCTTACACTCTTGAAGTCAAACATAATCTGTCATATCAGACCATCAGACTGGCTTTCAAGTGTCTGTTTTGTATCTTCAATTTTTACTGTGTGAATGTGAAGCAAGAGTAAGCAATCATACATGCACGCCTTTTTTTTTTTTTTTTTGGAATTATTATGTTAAAGAATTGGGTCAAATGAGCAAATGGAAGTGTCTCCATTAGAAGATGAATACTAAGTAAATCTTAGCATCAATGCTGAAAAGGCAATTTTGAATAGTTCTTTTTTTTTTTTTTTTTTTTTTTTTTTGTGGTAGATCCTTGTAACTTAAAGTGACCTTCTCAGCACCAAGGGAAAGGAGTTTTATCATGCCAGTAGGTTAAAGCTCTCAATGAAATTACAAAATATTAATTTGCACTTGATGAAGTCAGAATCCTTCATTCTTAAAGAGTTTTTCTCAGTGAAAGTAGGCAGACCAGCCATTATGTCATCTTCTTTTATTGTTTCCAAGATTTGGTTTGGAAAGACATAATTATGGCAGAAGGCAGTTAATAATTCATTGTCTTGAAAGCCTTGCAGTCAAGTGAGTTTGACTTTTTGTGATCCAGAGATGACAAAGTAATGAATCGCCCTCTGCAAAAGCCATGACTGCAATGATTCAAAGGTTAAATGAGTATTGCTGCTTGTCCAAATGTAATTAGCTGTGTTTGGAGCTGCCTTATAAACACTGTAGTCAGTGATGCTCTAGGTCACAAATGTTTCTTTGTCCTTTTACTGGAATACACAGATACTCAGTCTGCTGCTCTTCCATGATCTCCTTTAGCCATAGCCTTTTTTCTTTTCCAGTGTATTATTTTGGATTCAGTTTTGCAAAGCTGCCATCACATACATATAGAAATAGATTTTATTTGTGATTCAGGATTAATAATAATGAAACTCTGCCAGTGTCTATTAATTGCAAAATGAGAAATTCCATGACGTGTTATACTGCAGTCTCAGGGAATGTGCAATAAAGCAGCTAATGGGGTCTGACCAAGAACTGAACACACTCACGTGCCTCACAGCCAGCGTGTGTGTAATTTGGTTTCACAGAGACTTCGGTGCTCTTTTTGTTATGGATTTTGACCTTTTTGTTTTCAAAACTGTTTTGAAATAAACTAATTTAGGAAATCTAGGGAAAAACAGATGTATTCCTAGCATGAGGTTGTAAGCATACCTCATCTTAAAACCACAAGGGGTAAAGAGCTGTTCTCTTGTATCTCACTTTGAACCAGGCTCCCTCATAGGCCCAACAAGGCTTGCATAGTTCTCAGCAGGGACTTTGCACAGTGGTGAGATAAATATAGAGCCCTTCGAGCTGAAGAGGAAGAAATAAATGGCAACTGTTTTAAACAAGGAAGTTTAAATCCTCAGGATATTTTAGTGTTTGAGACTGATTTCCCCCCTCTGGAGTTTGTTTATAAAGTGTTGCTTTTAATTTTCAGGGAGCTTGAAATGTAATTGTAGGAGAGGTTCGTGTTTAACATTGAATTGGTTTGAATGGCAGCATCACTGGAGTTGGCTATTCTGAAGTAGTTAAAAGGCCTCTCTAAGTCTTAAGTGTGCCCCGAGCATCGTGGCTGTGGGGACTCTGCTCCTTGGGCACAGGAGAAACCTGATGTCATTAGGATGGTAAATGGTTTTGCAGGATGTGTTCTGGATCACCATGATCTGCTTGACTGAGGTGTGCAGGGGGTGACCAGCACTGTCACGTGAGTGATGTGGGGACGACCTCAACAGAGCATAGAAGTGGGGGAGCCTCCAGACATGGAGTGAAGGCAGCTTGGAAGACACTGTTGTTATTCAGCCCTCTAGTTAGGATAATGGAAAGAAAAATAGAATGAGCCTCTTGAAGAAGGAGGTGCTACCTGAAGTGCTAAGAAGTGAGCAGTCATCCTGAGCGTATCCAGGATGAGTGAGTGACCTTGAACAACTCTTTGAATGTCTTCACCGTTTAAAAAGCTGGAGAAACTCTACAACGTGCCTGTGCCTTGCAAACATGTGCACATCAAAGCACCGTGAGTGTAAAGTACTACCTTCTCCCAAGCTAGAATGTGCTATCTAAGTGCAAAACAGTATTTCTTCTTCATACTTCTAACCAACTAATTCATAGATACTTAAGGCTTTGGGAGGGGGTGCTCATACAGCTAATTGTCATTATACTCTTGCAATGTAACAACTAACTGCATTTCTACAAGTGTAAACTCTCAAGGCATTAATTAAAAAAGAAGTCACCGTCATTCTTACAGATTTTATTTAATTCTTTTGAACATAGGTTACGCTGGAAAATGTAGTGTGGAGACAAGATACTAAACACCCATAATCATCAGAAATGTTTGAGATCAGTAGAGTTGTCTTTTGGCACTGTAGCAAAGCCAGGAAAGAAAATCGGTAATCAAGATCACCAGGTTGTTGTTCCTGAATGAAAAGGATGGGCATGAGTGTGAGTAATCCATCATGCTTATCTCAGTTGTCAGAAGACTTGTGCATTCCTTTTCCCTGTCTTGTCCTTAGCTTTACACGGTGGGGAGTTTGACTTTCAAAGTGGGGGAATGAAGAGATTCCTGCTTTCAATACTAGTGTCTCCAAGTATGTCCATCACTCTGATGCCTGAGCCAAGAGATTGGAATAGGCAGGTTCTTCTGTTTCTCGTTTATAAAATAAGTTCCTTGCCAGATGTGCGTTGCAAATAGTTGTAAGTGTGCTGGAGAACGATTGGTGAGTATGGGGGAACCTCAGCAGGAGAGAGGGAGAAGAATTAAAAGTAGGACTCACTGCACTGTTCATTAATACTAACTGGAAATAAATAGACCCTATATATTGGGAAGGTCCCAAATGATTAGCGTTGGTTTTGTTTGTTTTTTGGTCTATAAGACTGGAGATAAACAACGCAGAGGGCAGGTCACAGTATCCTAGAACAAGGGATCCGAAAGAATTTCATTCTAGAGCTGTCCATTTCTGCCCATTGTCCGCTTGTAAAGGGAGCCTGTAGTGAAGATCAATTTTGAGGTGAAGATGAAGGCTTAGCCGCTAGCCATGTGAAGTTGAGTGGCTTAAGGCTGACAAGACATTTCCAAAAAGAACGATCTATAAGTTCCCTGCAAGTATAGAGGCATGTGGGATGCTTTCTTCAAAATATGAACAAAACCAAGGAGACTACTTGCTAAGGCAACAAACTGAGCAATACATCAAGCTCAGTGCAGAGCATGAGAGTAGCATGCTTGTAGCTTGCAGTCAAAAAATAGCCCTGCTTTATATTTTAGCATTGTTTTAACTTGCTGTATATTAGTGTTGATTCTTCCAGTAAAGTTTTTCTTCGGTTTCCTTTACATCTTAATGTACAGGTTTTCATGTTTGTTTATAGTCTGCATTCCTGTATGTTTTGGAGGCAGTTAGCAATGCACCGAAGCCAGTGATAGTGCAGGTATGCCGTGGAAGCTGTGCTCCCAAACTTCACAGGCACAAACATTTCCCCTGGTCTTTTCATCTGCCTTTCCAGCTTGCTGAGAGCGTATGATTTGTAAACCAAAGGCCTGATGAAGAGTTAATATTGCTGCTTCTTAGGCAAATTCTTTTAACAGAGGGAGGAATCCCTAAATAAACCAGATGCTTTACCTGATCGATTGAACCTTTTTTAAGAAAAGTAACATATACTTCCACTTTCAGTGAAAGTGTCCACTAATTTGCAGTGCCTTATCAAGTCATCAGTGAGGAATTAAGACTCATCACAATTTAGTTTTAAAATAAAGATTTCTCAAACAGTATTTTTGCTAGAGTAGAACTCCAGATTAATATATTTTGAAGCTCTTCTGAGAGAATCTACAGTCCATTTTATAAAATTCTCAGTTAGGAAATCTTAAATATATGAAATTGGAGGTTTTAGTTACAGATATTACTGAAAAAGCCAACTGAGTTAGTGTAAGCCCATTCTTACTACAAAACAGTTCTGTAGGCAGAAATGGCGTGTTGCTCTAGTGTTGCTGTTTTCTTATTTATATTTCATATTAGTAAATAATTATACATATGAATGTTGGCAGATTTATGCAACAACAATAGGATAAATACTCTGTGATAAATGCTGCATATCATCTTTTTATGTATGTATTCAGCCAGGGATGATTCTGCATTTCAAAACATGTAATTGGATACAACAAGTTTAGAAAGTTTATTTTGTTCTCTAGCTTCCCTAAAGAGATTTCAGTCACTGCAGAGCTAAAATTACTGAGTGCTTAGTAATCTATAAACACTGCAGTATTGTACCTACCTTACTATTTCAGGTCATGACTTCATGGTTGAAAATCCAGTTAGTGTGGTACTCCAGGGCTTTGGTGTGAAAGTTCCAAGAGTTAGGCTAGAAGGGAGGGAGTTGGAAAGTCTGAAGAAAAACGATTTCAGACCAGTGTTGTTTCCCAAGTCCTTTAGGAACAAGCTGAAAGGAAGGCAGACTCTCCAGAGCTATTGGGATTCAGAGGTCTTGAAGCTCCAGCTCCTGAACTGTATATGGAAAAGAGCCTGTTAAAGCAGCTAAGCTTTACAGACTAAGGAGTTTTGACCTACAATTCACAAAAAGCTTGTCATCCTTAATGGTGTTGGCACATGATGTATCTTTGAACTGCTGTTTTTGAAACCAAATGCACAATTTGGTTTTTACAAGGCTGTACAGTACAACTCTTTAAACTTGGATTATTTGGTTTTATAAGGTTTTTAGGAAATGGGAAAGAACTGTTAAAATGTGAAAAAAAATAGTTTAAAATAGTGTAAAACTGAAATTAAGTCAGTTTTGCTTGCTTTGTTTTATTTTCTCTGTTTTTCCCCTTGGCACTGGGATTCTCCAAGTCACAGCCCTACTTCGACATTACAGAGTGCCCCAATCAGTCCTTTCTGGTATTTCCTACTCTTTTGATTCTCTATATTTCCTTTTTTTGCTTCTGATAGTTAAGCAAAGACATTGTCCAGGCCTAGTACCTTACCTGTAATCCAGGTTTCCAATCTGATCTATTGGGGAAGGAACATCACGTCTGTGGTTGAAATAATCTCTATACTTCACCTAGTCCCACACATTCCTTTTCTCCTCCATGATCCTTTTTCTTCACTTTTAATCTCTTGTTTTATCAATTTGAATTTGATTTGCAAATCGGTAACTGAGAAGACACTGAAATACTTCTGTTTAAAAGTAGGGTAATCAGTTTCTTAAAGGACAGAAATTCCAGGAGGGAAGAAAAGGTTTCAATCTTTGTCCTGATGAGATAATTATATAAAAATAGATTGGTCATGTGGTTACCAAGTGTCTAAATTAGAGTCAGTGGCTCAAGTGTCATCTAAATGGTAAACCAAGAGGGACTGTGTCACCTGATATATTCTGGAAAGATGGAAGCCCTGAAGAGTTTATTCATTCACTTCACAGGATAACCCTTGCAGGGATTTTTTTTTTCTTGTGCAGTGCCATCTTTTCCTTTCTGCTCTGCAATGCCCTGTCCCTGGAGTGCCCTGTCTCTACTGCCTTAGAGTCTTAAGAATGCTGTTAAACTATAATAATTTATCCTTGAATAAGTATTTTTTGAAAATGACATCTTGAGGCATCCCCTCAGAATAGCCCATTTTCATTGGTGCCCAGTAGAGCTCGCTTACAAGAATTCCCTAAGGAACAGACGGACACAGAATGGATGGTGACCTCTAGACTTGGTACTCAGTGTGCAGTACAGGATCACATGGCTCCTTGTTCTTATCCATTTAGCTTGTGTCTAACTCACAGTGACTATCTCATTTCCATGCATTTCTTTAATTATTGCTGGCAGAGTTTTATGTTTTGGGCAGTGTTGACATTGAAATATGAGATATTTAAGAACAGGATTAATGCACATGTGCTCAAAATGAGACAGAAAAAAAGCTCAAATAAATAGCTTTTTTATAACTATTTTATAGCTTAAATAATTCTTTATGCTTTTATTTACATAAATTAACTTGAAGAGACATGAGTACTGTGTGTAACTTCAGACTTTACTTTTGAACTTATTTTCTGTTTCTGAAAGCAAATTTCTTTTCAAGCCTTAGGAAAATAAATTAAGTAGATCTCAGAAGGGTTGGTGCACATATTTACAGGTCCTAAAGAATTTTAGGGTCAGTTTATATTTGATTTTTTTCACCATATTGTCTTTGTTTTTCTCTTCCACTCCCTGCAGAATGGGTTGCCTGTGTGAGGTCCAACTTCCTGGTTGTGTGCTATCTGCATGATGTGAAGAACATCCTGCAACTTCATGACCTAGCTACTGGTGCACATCTCAAGACTTTTCCATTAGAAGTTGGCAGTATTGTGGGATATAGTGGCCAAAAGAAGGACACAGAAATATTCTATCAGTTCACTTCCTTTTTATCTCCAGGTAAGACTCTTTCGTTTGTTTTTCCCTTAGATATTATTCCTGTTTCCTCAGGATCTGTTTCTTTTTAGTAGGCATTAGGTGTGTCTACGATACAGATAAAATGCGCCCATAGGTAATGAGTGATGGTTACGCAGTGTGTATATAATGTGCCAGCAAGGAAATCTTTGATCCCTGAAGCCTTAACAGCAGGTTAATAGTTGAGAAACCTATGTTCAGAAATTGCTCAAAACTAGCTTCTACTAGAGAGGAAGTTCTAGCATTTCCATAACTCTTGCTTCATACAGCAAAATAAAACTTCACAAATTCTACAGTAGGTCATGCTTATGTTAAATACAAAGATTGCTGCCATGAAAGCAGTGATGAAAAAGCATTATAACTACTTCAAGCCTTAATTATACCATTAATTACGTTTTTTATATTTGGAAGTAATACATCAGATGAGTCATTTGACCCAGGAAATACTTTGAGACAGTAGAACATACATCACATCTAATCAAGACACCAAAACCGTTAGGGATGTTGCTTCAGAAAACAGGTATGTTTTCTGAACAAAAGAAGATGCCTTCATCTTTTATGACAATTATGTTCTGTAAAAATTTGTAAGAGAACAAGAACTTTTATCTCCTCTTTCTGTATCACTTGTGGTAAAGATGGAATTAGGGAACAACTTCTTTTTGAAAATTAATGTCAGTATTAAGATTGACACATTGGGTTAAAATCTAACTTTTTGCCTAGCTACCTCAGTACTCATCCATTAAAATGTGAGACTTACAGTATCAGATTACATCAGAACTGTACTCTCTAAAAAGAGCAGAGATGGCAAATTTATTAACACTTTGAAAGCTTTCAACTAAAAACTAAACTGATCAACTAAAACTGATGTTCTTCTACAGGTGGAGAAAGTACAGCTTATGTTAATAGCATCTTCTGTCTGTTTAAAATAAACCTTTTAGATTATACTGAATAGTCAACATGTTTGTCACTCCAGTATCAGAAGAGACCAAAGTATGTAGAGAGCATATTGTGCATTGACAAACACTAGAGCAACTGTGTGTTGAAGGAGATTGCCCCAAAATAACACAGAAGAGAGTATAAAACTACAAATGAAGGGATGAGATATACACAAAAGTTAGCTTTAGTCTGGATGGGGCTTGTGAGTTGTCACAACTTGTGAATTAGTGCTTGAATTAGTGCAATTATTATAAATTGTTATGATTTTCATCAGTTTTAAAGAACATTAATAAAAGCCACAAAAATTCTCCACCGATATCTTTGTGATTTTTGTGTTGTCTTATTCCAGTATCCTTTTTCAGTGATATTTTATGCTGTTTGGGTCGTTGTAGAAAACCTGCTTGTACAATTGTAGAAGGCAAGAGCTTGTCCAAAGAGCTACATAAAATATGGGTAGAACGCTAATGATTTTGAACAGGGAAAGAGTTTCTATGCATTGTGGAGTTACTATATGACAAGAAAATACATAATCTACTTTGTTGTTTTTTTTTTTTTTTGTAGTGTTTGGGCAGCTTTCACAGGTGGAGAGAGAAAGGAGACTGTAACCCAGAATCTTGAGCTTTTTCTAGTCCTATCAGTGATTGCTTCTGGTTTCCAACATTTTAGATTATCTCATCATTCACGATATACGGTTTTTGCTCTGTTTCTATTAAAGTACAGCCAGATTATAAAAACACTTTTTACCACTTCTGGCAGGTTTGGTGGTTTTGCCTGAATGGCTTGTGTCAAATGTTTCAAATTACAAGTTTCAGATTTAGCAGATAAGAAATGTGAGTGCTTATTGGGCTGATCCTTGGTTAGACTAAGTTCCTGCATTGCTGTCGCAGTACAGTATAATTTTCACTGGTATTAAATGGCAGTATTTATTTTTTCTAAGAAATAGAAATAAATGTAATATGTTAGTGTTTAGTACTTGTCCTGATAGTAAGCATACATGTGAAACAATGAATAAAACACTTCTAAAACCTTAGGCTTTGGTGTCATAAACAATATTTTTAGCATTACCTGAAACAAGGACATTCCCATCGGCCACTCCCACCAGCCACCTGGATGAGCACTAGACTGTTGCATTTATTTAGCACCCAGCAATAGGGTCAGGCCTCAGCATTTACATGGTTCTGGGTACTAAGTGCCCAGATACCTAACAGAAAAGAAGATGCAGTGCAAGGGGTTCAGCTGAACATTGCTGAAACATAGTACTCGACTGAAAATACAGTCCCTGACTCATGTTCAACTGGGGGGTTTCCCCGTGTGCAGGTGTCTACCTGCTCTGCATGTAGCCTTCACCTGCGCTTGGGGATGGTACACGTGCAGAGCGGCAGTGCTGCTGGACACGTCCTGCTGGGTTTGCTCTGCCCTTCCACCCCGCGCTCGGTGTGCGGATCTGCTGCTGCGATGCCTGGCTGCACCCGCCACCCTGTGCTGGGCTCGCTAGTCGTCACTTTATGTGACAAAGAGAATGAAGAGAAAAGATTCCCAGCAGATTAGTCCTACTTTTATTCCTCCATTAATTCACCATTATGGAAAAGGCTTTTGTCAGTTATCAGGAGCCTTGGTTTTCATCTTGTGTTCCTTTGCCAATCTGTATCTTTGATCTTCCACAGTCTATAAAGCTGATTTAATAATATAATCCATTTGTATTAGAAATGTTTCCTGATTATTTAGTGTTCTAATACAATTTTTACATCCATAACCTCAGTAATAATTACTTTTGGTTTCCTGAAGTAACTGAAGTACTTTTGGTTTTCCTATCTTATAATACACACAATATAGCAGTATTTCAGTCCAGTCCTGTCCACCTTCATTAATTTTATTATACTGAGAATTCCTGCAGAGGGCTTGTTTCTGACCTTTTAGTGCCCTTTTCTCTAGTAAATCTTTAAAGTTCTGGAGAGATCCGCTGATTTTGAAGAATAACAACAAAGAATATTTAACACTGTGGTTAGTTCTACACGTCATATCTATAGCAGTACCATAAAAGCATAGGAATTTAAGCTCCTTATACACATAAATTTTCTCATTTGCACGTGCCTTTGAAAAAAATATGGGTAATTCAAACAAGCAACATACCCAGATCTGTCAAGTTGGAAGGTAATCAAATAAACTATATAAGACAGAATTATGTTCAAACATGTAGGTAACCTATGTTAGCTGAAAGAATTTACCAGGTTTAGGCCTTCCAGTAACACATGTACGCTAAGCTGACAACCTTACTCTCCATTTTAGGTATTATATATCACTGTGATCTGACCAAAGATGAACTGGAGCCAAGAGTTTTCCGAGAGGTGACTGTGAAAGGATTTGATCCTTCGGTTTACCAAACAATTCAGGTAATGATATAAATCTCTGTCTTAATATGCTCACGCAAGAGCTTGACAAAACTGCACTTGGGTAAGGGTGAGACTTTTTTTGATGAGCTTCTGGGCTGAGGTCCTGAGCTTGGAGTAGTGTAAAACTCTGAAGAAATTCTATCAATTTTTGCTAGAGATTGGGAGATACCCAGCAGGCTCAATCCTCAGTCTTCTTTTGAGACTTTGTGCTTGTTGTGTTCTGAATTCTTTTCCCATGCTGTGATATTTTTTGCCTTTACTAGTTTAACATCAAGCTGCTGCTTTTCCACATGATAATATTATTCCATCAGGGCAATTTATTATGGTTCCTGTAGGCAAGTGTGTAGCAGGGCAAGGCTGAAGAGGCAGTGGAGAAATAGAGAATATTTGGAGTAGCCAGGCTCTTTCCCAGCACTTCCACAATTTCCAGGGGTACAGTGGGAAGTACTAAGAATAAATAAAACCCACTCTGCTCCTACTACAGCCCTGTAAAAAACAGCATTTTTTTTACCATGAATTGTCAGTGGGGTTCTCTGCTACTAAGAACTCAAGAAGAAACTGTGAGGAAAGAAGAAAACGCTTCCCTACATTCATAGCTGACATCAAATATGCAGATGTGAGAATGAAAGGCCTTAATATCAGTGATCCTTTGGAAGGGAAACAGGAATATATCTAGTACTATTAGTAGAAAACCCATGTTCATTCACACTGTGAAAGAATTTCCTGTTCTGTCTACTTTTGCCTCTAAGGCATCAGAACATAGCGTTTGTTATTGCATCAGTATGGTTACACACAGAGCACCTCACCTGGATTTCCACTGCAGCAAGTATAAGTAACATTCCTTGTGTAAAAGTCTATAGGGAATGACTGCACATGTCTGAGAACTTGGAAGATTAGATGTTTGAACCATTTTGGACAGCATATCTGCTGTTTGTGCACTGATTCCTGGAACACTGATGCAGTATTTAATAAACAGTAGTTTTGCACTTCACTAATGTTCTGCTGTGATTGTTTCCTAAGTTTTTTTGCCTTGTTTTTTTTTTTTTTTTTTGCCTCTAAGGCATCTTGCTTTAGAAGTTTGTACAAGTAGAGTTAAAATGGCAGATGTAGATGGACTATGATCTGACTGCGCGAACTGAGCTTGGGGAGAAATGAGTGGAGACATTTACAGACAACTGCTTTAGCAAGATCACAACTGTAGCTAAAATGGTTATGCAAATATACCAGAGGAGCAGGTCTTGCCACTTAACAAAACTTTGGTTAGCCCCTAATAGGATACTGCACGCTTTGAACTTTAGAGAAAATATTGGACTTTGAGGGAGAGTTGGTAGAATTTTCTTGAAATAACTAGGGATATGAAGAAACCAACCATCACATAGAATCACAGGATCACAGAATGGTTAAGGTGTGAAGGAACCTCTAGAGATCATCTAGTCCAACCCCCCTGCTCCAGCAGCGATACCCAGAGCATGGGGCACAGGGCGGCATCCAGGGGGGTTTTGAAGATCTCCAGAGAAGGAGACTCCACAGCCTCTCTGGGCAGTCTGTTCCAGGGCCATGTCACACTCACAGTAAAGAAGTTCTTCCTCATATGGAGATGGAACTTCTTGTGTTTCAACTTGCACCCGTTACCCCTTGTCCTGTCACTGGCCCCCACAGAGAGCAGCCTGGCCCCATCCTCCCTGCAGTCACCTCAGATACTTGAACATGTTGATCAAATCTCCTCTCAGCCTTTTCTCCAGACTAAACAGACCCAGCTCACTCAGTCTTCCCTCATGCAACAAATGCTCCAGTCCCTTAATCATCTTCATGGCTCTACGCTGGACTCTCTAAAAGCTCCACATCCCTCTTGCACCAGGGAGCCCAGAACTGCACCCAATACTCCAGGTGTCTCACCAGAGTGAGTAGAGGGGCAGGATCCCCTCCCTCAACCTGCTGGCAATGCTCCTCGTCATGCAGCCAGGATCCTATTGGCTTTCTTGGCCACGAGGGCGCATTGCTGCCTCATGGTTAACTTGTTGTCAACCAGGACTCCCAAATCCCTCTCTGCAGAGCTGCTTTCCAGCAGGTCAACTCCTAGTCTGTCTTGGTGCCTGGGGTTATTCCTGCCCAGGTGCAGGACCCTGCACTTGTCCTTGTTGAACCTCATGAGGGTCCTCTCTGCCCAACTCTCCATCCTGTCTAGGTCTCTCTGGATGGCAGCACAGCCCTCGGGAGTGTCAGCCACTCCTCCCAGTTTGGTGCCATCTGCAAACTTGCTGAGGGTGCACTCTGTGCCCGCGTCCAAGTCACTGATGAACAAACTGAAGAGCACCGGGCCCAGTACTGACCCTTGCAGGACACCACTGGCCACAGGCTTCCAATCAGACTCTACCCCGTTTATCACCACCCTGGTGAGGGCTAACCNTACCCCATTTATCACCACCCTGGTGAGGGCTAACCCCATGGTGAGGGTTAACATATTTAATCTCTCTAGTTTATAGAAGAAAAAATGAGGTTGATTTGATTTTTAATAAAGGATTTTGCATCCCTAGCATAAAAGTAAAGGTGACATAGAGGGTTTTCTTTATTTATAACAAGATCTAGTGACTAGAAATAGAACTTAAGTAAGCTTAGCCTTGAAACAAGGTGAAATTGTTTTTTTTTTTTCTTAACCTCTTATTTTAGCATCCGGCACATACACAGGACATAAGTTCCATAAAAGCAAAAAGAAGGTACTGTATTTGTGCGCAAGGTTGTTGTAAACAGCCCCATCTGTTAGTCACTGCATCTGTAGACAGTAAGATGAATTATGTAGGGGACAGTTTGCTAAAAATGTTCTCACAGAGTGTGGGTTGTTGCTGCCTCCCTCACATTTATTGCAGAGACTTCCACAGGATAACTTTATGGAATAGTGAGGTGAAAGAGGGAAAGAAAAAACATTATTTTTATGAAAGAACATAACAGAACAGAATTACAATGCTGCTGTCAAATTCCAAGGGATAGTAATGGAACACAAATGAATACGTAAATAAAAAGAGTTTAGAAGGAGTTGCCTAGAGTTAGAGAAAAGGTGTGTTGGGAAGTGTTTTGTTTTAGTAAATCACATATTTTAAGAAAAAAATGTCTGGAGAATGAAAATCTTATTTTACATTTAGATCAGTTGCATACTGCATTAAAGTGAAGTGATATAACTGCTTTCAAGGAGGAAGTAGACTGTGCTGTGCCCCTGGAAACATTCCCTCCCTGGAACCGCTTCACCCTAGGCTGTACTGAGGTGGAAGTCAATATAACTGCTCTCTGACTTTCACCTCACTCCTGCCCTCCTGCTCAGTAGCAGCTTGAGGGAAATGGGACCTGTGCAGTTACCCGGGGTCTCTGCTCTTAAGCAGCACTCTTGGTCTGCTGTTACCCATTTCAGATCTACCTTGCACCATCCAAAAACTGAAAGTCTTTGCCCGTTACTTTTAGCACATATTCTCTGTGTGGAATCCTCTTAGAAATTAGGTCCATGGAGCAGTTTCTGACAAGCACAGGAAGAGTCTGTTTGCCAGAACCAGGACTGAGTAACCCACCTGTAGTAACCAAACCTGCTGGTACAGAACACCAGAAAAATATTGAGGACAGACAAAGATTGCTAACTAGAGCAAAGATAGCACTATGGAATTCATTTCATGATTTTTGTTTCCATCAGAATTACTAAATGATTTAAAGAAACCCTGTTGCCTGTGCTCTGATCAATGTCCTTGAGGAAAGGCACCCTCCTTTCTCCCCTGCAAAGTTCTTCCATTATTCTCATATAGCTGAAGAAATATATATTAAACTTAGCAATCTTTCAAGCTTTGTCTCAACAGTATATATGAAACATTAATGAGTTGTTGTTCTTCGGCAGCCTTTGAACATAACTGAGAAGACCTGAACTGAAGTATTGAGGTGTCATGTGTGTACAATCCTAAGTGGTGACAATTGGAAAATGCCACAGTGCTTGTTTTTGCTTTTTTGGATCTGTTTTAAAGCGTTCTAGAGATACCTTGTTGCATTAATATGGACCAGTGATAAGGTTTCCTGCAGTTCATAAATTTGTGGCAAAGCAGCTGTTTTATTGTACCTGCAAGTATGCTTGACCCAAGTCAGAAGAAAAAGCCAGCCCAACTTGCAGTGAAGGTGAGCTGTTCCTAAGTACGTGGTGTTTACCTCAGGGTAGGAATGTGCCCATAGGTTGTTGGATTTGACTATCTGAAACACAGCAAGTTTGCAGCCTGACTAGTAAGTCGTACCTGGGCCCTCACCTCACAGTACCTTGTGCCTGGGCCCTCACCTTAAAAAACTCTCAATGTGACCTTGATGAAAGACCGTTTAAAATGCTTGCCACACATCAAGAATTTCCCCTCAGTCTTTTTACTAAATGATGAGTTAAAGAGTGTTAGTAATTTCTCCAAAATGCTTACTGAGGTTTGGGGTTGTTTCTCTGCACACTTTCTTCCTTTACAATGGTAGACTTTATCAGAAAGTAGCGTAAATGCACGATGGTTTTTTTTATTTTACAGAAGAAAAATACTTTTGCAGGAAATTATGAACACCACTTGTTTACTGCTTTAAATAAAAAGCAGAAATTAAATAGAATTGTATCTTTACGAACTTGCCAGCTAAGCTGTTAGGTGCCTCTCCTTATTTACACCTCACAGTGACACAGACTTCTGTCCTGGCTCAGGACGCACCTACTTCTCTGCTGGAATGCAGGATTGCGGTGTTGAAATTGCAACAATTAAAATGTTGTTTGGCTCTTTTTGCCATTCTTTGAATATCTTCCAGTACTGCCCTTAAAATAGTTTGAGATGAACCAAAAATAGATGTAACTATTGGCAGCTGCACTTCGGGTGAGCTCTTGCAAAAGAACTGCAAAACTCATGGCACAAACCTCATTTGCTTTGACAGCAGTTGCTGGTTTAGATACTGTTGCAGAGATGAAAGAAGGGTGAGTGTTAAAAAGATACTCACTTTTTAGGGCTGGGAAGAATTGCCTTCTTTCTTTTGTAAAAAATATTTTTGTAGGAGAAGTAATTTTCGTAAGTAATTTATTATTTTATTGTTCTGCCTTCCACCTCCATCCTCAACCTCTTACAGCACTGGTTTTCAAATTGTGAGTCATTAATAAGGGAAAATGAGCCTACAGTCAGTCTAATCCCTAGCAGAACTTTGTGCTGCAGAGTTTGGCACAATCGCTAATCTGTGTTTCAGGAAAATACAACACTGAGAGAAGATGAGTCAGGCTGGAGATTGATTGGCAGAGCCGTGGGGGAAACTTGTGCACAGCACCTGCGCACACTATTCCTGGATCTTGCCAGTGCTATTAGCATGTCATTTAATGAACATCACATGCACTGATTAAAAGAAATAAAATAAAATAAAATAAAATAAAATAAAATAAAATAAAATAAAATAAAATAAAATAAAGTAAGGATCAGCATGGAATCTCAGTGTCCTGTGAAATCTGTAGTTTGGGCTTATATTCACAACAATAATTTTGGCAGACATGATATTCCCCAGTTGTCTGAAATAGAAGGCAAATCTTTATTCTGGATAAGAGGTTAAAGTGATAGGGTATTGCATTGCCCTCTGTATTGATCCAGTTCAAATTCTCTTTTAAGGTCTAAATGTCTAGGGTAGCTGTTGCTTTACTGTAGCTCTGTTGTTGCAGAGTTTAGGATGTTGGGAGCTTCTCCTCAGTCGAGCACTGAGCATCAGGGCTGAGGTTTGGGATGGAAAAGAAAAGAGCAGCTTTTAGGAAGAATTAGCACAGTGCTAACCCATCCAATGTCTGGTACCAATATTAAAATACCAATCTCACTGTTTATCTGGATCATTGTATAAGCTTTGAGATTCACTAGTTCCAGTGTTTCCCTAATTAGATTGTTTCTTTATTTTGTGATGTGTGCAGGGAATTGAAGAACTTCTCAAATGCTACTTAGGATCTGCAGATCCTTCATACTCAGGATATTATAAAAATGTTTGATTGTTTTATGTATATTGAGGAAGTGATTGCTAGTAGTTGAACTAAAATCCATTGTGAAATATTCTTATTACCCACTTATTAGAACTTTTGCCTGAACTAGTAGTGGCTTTTTTGAGCTCTTCTAATGGATACAGATGCCAGCTGGTATACTTAATCCCAAAATGCATACTGGGCAACACTCCTTTCTTAGAATTTCTTGAAACACATGCTAACATGGATTAAAACATCTGTAAGCTGGCCTAGTGAATCCTTTTGTGTACACAATAGGTTATACCACAAGAGCTTGCACAATCATAATGGCATTTAAAGGATTGTTTTGCACTTCATAGGTCTTAAATGATTGTGTTGTTACTAATTAATCAAAATAGTTTTCATTTTTGCAACAAATGGCTAAATACATTTTGCCACCAGGAGAGAAGATTAGAGAATTCATTCACTTAGACACTTTAAATGAATATATTTGTTTAAACCTTCAACAATCTCAGTAGATAGGCTGTTTACCTACAGATTAAAATGACAATGTTGTTGCTGTAGTGAGAATGTTAGTTCTTTGTACCCTTTCAGAAATTACTGAAGATATTTCCCTTCCCTTATTTTTCTCCGGCTTTCATATTCACTCGGTGATTGATCTCACCTCCAGTAATTAACTATGAACACATTACTATTTCAATTAACTCCCTTACTCACCAGATAAGTAAAATTTTCATTTAATGATTCTCAGTGGGAAATCTTCTTCTTTCAGCTTTTATTCTCCCTTTTGTCTAAGCCTATCATTGTTATTTCTCAAAGGTAGTGAGTATTATTAACTTTATTTTACAGGATGAGAAACATTCAGGTAGTGATTTGTCCATGATTACATGCTGATGAAATGTTCCATTTGGGATGTATTTTAATCCAGTTCACTGTTTTAAAGCCAGTGTTTTACTTCTCTTTTTGCTGATCCGAAGGGTTGAGTCTTCAGTAGTGGTCTGGAAAAGTGTTAATGAAGACCATTAATAAAGTCAGAATAGAAATGGTTCTGGCAGACTGGAAAGTTTATTTATATTTCAGAGCTACAGGCTCCATGCCTCTGAACACACAAGTTAGCAATTAGTTAACACAGTCATATACTAGGCTGACCTACAATTGATACAAAGCGTTTTAAGATGGTCCAGCAGACTACGCAGAAGGAAACAGAAATTGCCCTTTATTTACTTATGTTTATGGCAGCACCTTGGAGTCTTAATCATGCACCACATTCACAAGTAGGATGAGTGCTGTGCAAATGCGGGGCGTAGCAAGGCCCGTGCCCACCACAACTTGAAAACAGGAAAAATTGTATGTTTAGAAGATTAATACTAATAACTCTGAATTAATTACAGGAATCAAAAAATATACTTAGCAAGCTTTATTAACAATGAAAAATGCAGGTGTGTATTTTGTTATGTATTACCACATGCCCACATTGCTACCTTCTAGTATGTGTTAGAGCATCCTCATAATCTTCTGCTGGCTCGCCTCACCCAAGGCCAAAGCTGCCTGGTGCATTAGTATGTTCTCACTTGTTAGTTAACACTTGTAATCACAGTGGAAAACAGGCAAGGAGGGTTCAAGTGGTGAATGTGAATGGAACATGGCAGGTTCAGATGTTGCGGAGATCTTGTACAGACTCGGGGTAACCAAGTCTTTTGTAATCCTGGTGCCTCTGCAAAGCGAATGAGGCTTCGTGGCTACTGCTCGGAGCAGGCTGCAGGTTAAGCAATGGCAGCTGTAAGGTGTTGTGGTGACTCCTGCTTTTGTTGTGAACATGGTTACCTTAGGAAATGATATGTTTTAAGCCAAATTGTCATATAAGAGTTATGAGCTACCAAAATGGCATAATCAAACCCCCTAATGATGTGTTCGTGTTCTTAAAGGCTTTCAACACTATAGTCCACATTTATACTAAGTATAGCAGAGATTTATGCTTAATAATGCGTAAGACAAAGTTAAACCTTTTATTTAATACTTTTTTATCCAGACATTTTTTCCCCTCACATTGTCATTCAGTAGTGAAAAGATAGGACAGATTAAATGCAAAATGCTTCAAGAAGCTTCTAAGCATCTGTCAGCTTTTGTATGTGGAACACTCATATGAGTGAGTTTCTTCAGAAAACTCCTATTTTAGCTTCCTCAGTGATACTAGGAGACCAGAAGTAACAAATATTTTTCAATGACAAAATCTTGATCCGTTTCTCAAGACTGTTTGTTTCAAAGAGAAGGAAGGCAGGCAGCAGTTCTCGTTTCACCCAGAAGCAGTTCAGTCACTGATGAGATTATTTTTCCTTTGGGGAGCTGTCTGCCTGTGATCCAGTACAAATTCATCGGTGGACAATTTTATTTTATTAAGGATAATGTAGTCTTCATTTAGCAACTGATTTGATTTTATCAGCACTGCCCAGAGGTACTGATAGAATATCATCTTTCCTTAGATTAATTATTTCTCCCCTGACCTTGATATACCTCCCAAGAAATTTATGGGACAAGGGAAGCGTTCCAGAGTTAGCATTAATATTCATAGCAATTAGCTTTTTTATTGTTTAGATGAATGATATCAAGAAATAGATTATTTACTTTGTTCTGACTTCTTTTTCTTGCAGATAGGGTAAAAACGATAAATAGTTCTTCCTGCCAGGTATTCTTTGGTTTTCAGACAGTTTATCTGGCTGAAGTTTCTTTCTTTCAAAAATTCAAAATAAATAGTGCACTCTGATCATTGCCAGGGGCTGAAAATAGGCAAGATACAGGAAATGTTTTGCCATCGGGAATATCCCTGTCATTTCCTTCCACTTACCCGCTTCTTAAACTGTTAGAGAACTCACAGAAGTTGATTTGAGTGAGACTTTAGATGGCAGGACACTTAATTGTTGAGTGTCATTATTAATAGTCATCTTCTTTTTGATTCATTTAAAAGTTTGTTGAGTTTTCCCATACTGTTTACCTATTGCCCAAGAAAGGAGCTGTCCATAGTCTTACAGCTTTAAAGGACGGCATTCTTCTTTTTTTCTTCATTTTTCTTCTGCTACATTCCAGCAGTATTATGGGAGAACATCAACACACTTCCTGGCGTTCCTGTTATGAAGCACTTTGAAGTCTTGTTAAGTCATCTGTCTGGGAATGAGACCATGAAAGGAATTTTTTGCTTGGTTGCATTATACTAGCTTTGGTATAATTTTTTTCTCCCTAACTATTGTTACAGGAAGGTCACAAAAAGTCATCATTCTTTTCTGCTTCCTGCTACTTGCTGTGCAATTTTCCTTTGTCTTCTAAGGAGCACTGCAGATCTGAAAACAATAGATAAGCCTGAAGTACTGTCTCCACAGCAGGAGTTGGCCACCAAGAGACAACTGTCGAAATCATAGTGTCTGATCCCTAGAATTATTTTCTTCTAATCTGTTATCCCAGTTTTTAGGTCTCTAGTTTATCCTTTATCATTTTTTTTTTTTTTTAGTGCTGCTTTTTTTTTTTAAATCATGTAGGGGTACAAGTCAGGAATTCAAGCTCAAATCTCAGAAATTAAATTACTTGCCAATGTAAACATTGAGTGAGAAGCCTCAAGTGAAAATACTTCGCATGTTTTTAAGTGACCTGTTTTTTCAGTAAGCTTCTCAGGATAAGTATTCACAGAATAAGCAGTCAGAGGCTGATTTTGAAACATGTTTTGTCCTTGTCCAGTTTAGGCAGCATTAGAGAGCTGCAGAGAAGCTGGTCATTGTTTTGATGCCAGGGCTGGTAAAAGCTTTAAATGAGTCTATATTGAGATAGCCAAGAAAGTTCTGAGCAAATAGCATAGGTTTCAGAAGCAATAAAGTCCAATTAGCTGGTCACTCTGAGTACTGAATATATCTGTTTCTTAGCATGTCCAATTAGTATGTGCAGTAGCCACGGCATAAAGCCATGAATAAGAACAGTTATTATGGAGTAACCTGCCTAATGTGAGTTCTTACTCTTGCTTACCCCTGCTAAGTTATTTCTTTATTTTGTTGTGAACCTCATTAAATCTGAACTGACTTTCAGTAAGGTAAAGGTCAGTGTTTCCTGTTTTCTGATGTCTACACGATATTACACCAAGAGTCTCCTGTCACAACAGTTTCCCTCGTGAAGTAAAGCCTAATTTAATGAAAGAAATTGCACTAGCCAACTGTTACTTATATCCTTATAATGGTATACTGCTTCCACTGAGGCAGTCTTTTCGTTATCCGAAGCTATATTACTCACACTAATACATTTACTGAATGCATAAGCACAGCCTCCATGCTGCGCACTCACTTTAATGAAGAAAATAGTGTGATTCAAAAGAAGAGTTTGTGCCTTGCCAGCCCTGCGGGATATCTGAACTTTCAGCTGTGTGTTTCTCTCGCCTTTCCCCGTCTTCCTCCCACCGCCCTGCGAGCTCCCTCCCAGCAGTCATTTGCAGCTAGACTTGCTAACGAGGGATTTCTTCCAAAGGACCAGCTCCTGGCACTTTGCCTCTGTCAGCATGAGGCTTCTTTCGGTCCTGGTGGGTGGGCGGTGAAACAATTTCTTCTAAAAGGTTTCTTGATTATTTTCATAATGCTTTTGCAATAGTCTGTGGTAGTGTTTTTTTCTGGGTTTTACCTATGTGAATTTTTATTTTGGCCCTTATCCAGTTGTGTATTAAGCAAGCTTTACAAGCAGCGCAGGATTGCTTTGAAGCTAATTTAAGATGCAAAGAAGATATTTGAGGATTCCTCTCTGAAGAAAGAAAACCTCAGATCCTGTGGAGTTGCTGTATGTTAGTAATAGTTCTTTGCTGCTTCTTTTGTTGTCTGGTCCATCATGTATGTGTGAAAACAAAAACTGGTGGTTAGTGAGGGCTCTGTTATACCTGGCTATTGTCTGGGTGCCAGAGTAGTCCATGAGGCACTGGCTTCTGGTGTCACCTTGTGCTTTGGTCTGTGCTGCTATGATGCTATATAGTTATCTTTATAGTCTTGGGCATCAAATCGGTTCTTTTTAATGTCCAGGGTGATGAGTATTGAATGGAAATACGGCAAGATGGAGTCTTGGCTCTTTGGAAATGTTTGCCCTGACGTCTCAAGTGAGGGAGAGGGATTTTCCCTGCTCGCTGGTGCTGTGAGCGTGCGCTCTTCCTGCAGCCGCTGGCAGGGATGTCGCCAGGAGATGCTACCATGCTCGGCCTCGGCACCATTTACAGCAACCCAGAATGCTTACGGTTGGAAGGGACCTCTAGAGATCATCTAGTCCAGCCCCCCTAACATCCGTACCTAACCTGAACACCCTGGTGCCACCATCCAGCTGTGGGCAAGTACTTCCTGGAGAAACTCTTTATGTTTAGTTTTCCAGGCTTCTTTCTAGCATAGTTGTGAAGGACTTTTTGACTGGTGAGCCTTTAACAAAGCATCTGGTGTGTGACTGGGAAAATGAGAGTGACATGGCATTATTTACTAGACATTCCTTATCCTTTTTTTCCCCCAAACTTTAGACCATGAAAGTTGATATATGTCCAATGAAAAAAATGTCATTTCATAGTTAAGAGGGGAAATATTTTATGTGAAACTGGATGCATAAGTTGCAGTTTCGAGAAGGAAAAAAGTAAGTGACTAGAGGTTGTTTTTGAAGGTGCATTTTTACTAGGACCTAGTTCCAGAAGCTACTAAAGACTTCCTTTGGTAGTTACAGGAATTAAAGGTATCCAGACATTCCCTCCGATCAGCTGTGCGTGCTTCACCCATGGCCAGGTGTGAGGCCTGAGCCTCAGCCTGTGTTTCTCAGTGTAACTGTGCGGTGGCTGCCAGCAGAGTCACAGCAGGTTTACGTGCGGGCAGATGTCCTTATCCCCAAGCAAAGAACAGCTGCTACATTTCACAGCATTGCCACGTCTGGTATTTGTTTCAAAAACGGGTTTATCTCAATAAAAAGACATTGGAACAACACTCATTTTAAAGGCGTCACCTTGGTATTGCTAAGTTTAAATCATTGAACATACATTTTTAATAAGGATTAATCAGTTATGAATTTAGATGCCTTTTTTTTTGTTAAACTGTGTAAAAGTCTCTGACATTTAGCACAGCAGGTGTCAGTCTGCTGACAAGTGTAAATCTTACCTGGTTTTGCTCATGCACACAAAGACATGGAAAGAATAGATAGCTCTGGTATGTGGTAGCTGGTCTTGAAAGAGAGGTTGTAAGAGACGTTTTTAGAATCAGCAGTGGCTTTCTGAGATAGTTAGCCCACTGTGGCTTAGAGCGTGTTTTCAAGTCCCAGAAATCAGTAACATTCATGTCCTACCTGCAGGAAATAATTCTTTCTAAAAAGCCAAACTAATTACTTTTAAATTGGATTTTAATTCTCTTTGCCATTAATGAGAGTCTGAAGAAAAAGAAAATGTAAACGGTTTCTAGACATTCAGCTATTGTTCATAGCTTAAAAATATATGCATTAGATATGTTCAGATAATGCCTTTTATTTATTCTGTGTTCTATAGCAATATTTTGAAACTTGTATTGGATGTTACCTTTTTAGCATTAATTATAAATCTGTACAAATTGGGGAGGTGTGCTTGGAGTGTTAAGGTGGTTTCAGGTTTACCTGCTTCCTTCCCCACCGAACAATTGTAGTTACTTTTACTCTTCAATCTCTGCTGTATCAACAGGCAAAACATTTTTGAAAGAGGGAAAAAGTGAAAGTGAAAACTCATAAATTACTGACAGAATTTTTTAAAAATGGATTTTTTTCAGTAGTCTGAGGTATGTTTAGTATATGATGTAACGTGAGTATTCAGGCAGACTCATTTATTACAAGGATTGTATCACTTTAATATTAAAAGATTGCTGATTTCATTGTACTCACAGAAGTAACACATGGTGGATGACTGTCAAATTTATTTTTAATTCTGCGTGTTATTCTCAAAGTTTTGCTATATTATTTCTATACAATGTCTAGCTATATTATTTCAATCTACAAGTGAAAGAAAAACTCTGTCTTCAATCTCTGTATTTCAAATCCTTTTAGCTTTTAAAGTGCTAAAATACTCGATCATCTTTCC
The DNA here is from genome assembly GCA_013389825.1 of Crypturellus undulatus. Classification (NCBI taxonomy): domain Eukaryota; kingdom Metazoa; phylum Chordata; class Aves; order Tinamiformes; family Tinamidae; genus Crypturellus; species Crypturellus undulatus. The sequence continues at coordinate 1,134,172 of VWPW01000756.1, forward strand.
TGCCTACTTGTGGAGAAGAGCTTCTTGTCATTGAGAGGGGGCAGAAGTAGATAGAAATCTTGTGAAAATAGTTCCAAGTTTATCTATACCACTGCCTGATTATTCTCCCATTCTCCAAGTGAAGATTAATGTAACAAATGCTGCATATTTCAAAACAAGGAGTAGTTAGGAAAACAAAGACCTCCACAGGAATGAATATACAGAACTCTTTTTTCCTGCTCTATCCCTAAGCTTACAGATCATAACACTCAGCCTTTAGCTGTATTTACTTGTAGAAATTACCTTGCAAACTGTTTTAAAAATAAACTTCCAATGTCTTTTGAGGTGAAAAATAGGTATATTGCTTTGAATTGCCAAGACTTATATAAAATATATCTCTATATAAAATAAAAATAAAGATACAAATATATATATGCAGCAAAGAACTACTACTAAGATTGTTTCTTTTATGTAGCTTATATAGTTGAATGCAGTTTGTATTCATGAGTCCTTGTGCGGGCAGTGTTGCTGGGTCATGTTAAGAATGGGGGGGGTTATAAATTTTATGCCTCAGATTCCAGCCTCTGAATATAAACTAATTCTTTCTGGCACTGAGATCTCTCTGTTATGTGACAGATAGAGAGGTTAGTGTGGGCTGAAATTACACCTCAGCCATTTCAGGGTTACTGTACAGCTCCAAGAGTACTGCCCCTTCGGTAGCACGGAGGCTTGCGTGCAGTAAGAGTACCCCAACAGCCATACAGCATTGCTGGTGCTCTTCTAGCGACTAAAAATATTATTAGCATTTCCCTCCTCCCTCCCATATTAGTTATATAGAATTTCATCATGTGTATGATCTTGCATCTGAAATACTGTACTTGGTCCTTCTGCCCCCAGAACTGCTTTGTTAGTTTGTCCTCTTCTTCTATGTGCTCCTAGCTGTAGTTGCATTGAGAGCCTTATTTGAAAGTGTGTGAGCAATGAGCAATATAATGTAGCTAGTGCAAGTGAATCACTCTAGCCGTGATAACACAGAAAACAGTAGTACCCTTTTATGACCATTTACTCCTGTGAAAGCTGTCAGCTTCTAAAATTAGGCATGAAACACCATCATGGGAAATTCTTCCCTTTAGGGCTTGCCCTTTCCAGTTTACCTTAATCTTCCAGATAGAAGGACTTCCCTTTATTGGTTACATGAATAAACCATTGGACTTACTTCAGAGATAACACCTAATTTAAAGGTGAGATTGAATCAGTTGTTGAAAATAGTCTATGTGGAGAAGCTTAAATAGCTTCACATATCTTGGTATCTCACTGAATTGATTTTCTCCCCTCCCACTTGTTCATCTTAGGGGGGAAGGTAATCATTATTTTAGCAAAGATAGGAGGAGTGAAAACTTAAATCACAAATGGCAGTGTCACCTTGACACGCGTCTGTTCTTTGTTGCATTTTCATTTAATGGAAAAACACTTAATCTTAACTGACGATGATAAAACCCCTACTGAAGTCAGTTTTCAGAGTTAACAAAGAAAAAAACAAAAAAGTCCTTGGTTAGAAAGAGGAAGGAAAATTAATAGCATCCTCTAATCATCAGGAAATTACTGACCACCAGCAGTAACTTACTGGAAACACAGGAGGGCCGGGTACTCACTTGGTGTAAATCACCAGCAGTGACGGGAAGTGATCGGTAGCTTTTTAGAGCTACCAGTCACTTGAGGCTCCTCGCCACTCGCCCAAGGGTTTTCTTGTCTCAAACAGTTTATTGTTTAGAGTGTTCAAGTGAGTGAAGTCCTGCCATGGGAACTGGATATTGATATTGCATATTATTGTGTATACACAATATTATTTATAAATTATATATAATTCTACATGATATTGCAAATTACAGTGCACATACCGTGTATTATATTATGTGAAATATTTCAGTATTTATATAGTGTTATGTATATACTACATGTTACATGGTTAAAAGGAAAATATTTCATGCTCTACTGTGGTGAGTTCTGATGAGTGCTTGGTGGTGAAAGATGTGCCAGTAGCTGAAGTACTGATTTAATCCGTGCAAAAATTACTTAAGGCTCTTAGTTTGAAGTTTTACACATTACATCTGATGGGGACTGAAGTATTAAAATTTACCTGGAATATGCCTACAATTTTATTTGAAATTTTTCAAATTTCACAAGTCATTATTAAACTAAAATGCAGTGTGACTTTTTTTTTATTTTTTTAACATGCCATGTGGGTTTCTGTGTTTCATGTTGCAGGCAATGCTCAGAATAAATGTGTTATAGAGTATCATATTTCTGTTGGGGTTCGTTAGTTGTAAAAATAGATCCTGTTCATCTTGTGTGCTTCATAAAACATGATCGGTCTTGGTTTCCTTTAAAAGCACAGAGGTTTTTATCATGCAGCAAAGTGGTAAATGTGTTGTTCTGATGCTTCTCCCTTTTCTAATCGGATTAGAAGCTGTAAGTAACAACGCTAAAAACAAAGCAACAAGAAACAGTGGACCAGAGCTTGGGGACAAGCAGTTAACCGTGTTCACCCCCACACGGAGTTTAGCTTGAATGTCAAAATAAGACACGCTGAATCCCAAATTAGAATGTGCCCTAACTGTTTGCAGGCAGCACAGTGAATTAAGCCCTGTGAGGCCGTTCCCGTAGACGTGGGCGCGTGGAATGGAGCTTGTGCGCGTGGCTGGTGCTGCGCCGGCAGCAGAAGGGCCAGCGTGAACGTGCCCGCTGCGCGGCCCCGCGGGGCTGCTTGGTGGTCTCCTGAAAGCCAGCGGGCGGTTCTGCTCCTCGCAGGGCACGTCTGCAGTGTTAGCACTCCTGGTTGTAGCTACTCAGCAATGTCTGGAAATAAAAATGCATATTAGGAAAGTATCTGCTGTGGTTTGTGTTATCATCCTGGGCGAAGGGCAACCTGAGGCAACCTGAAAGGACTGTCTGATGGCTGCGCTCCCAGCAGTGCGCGCTCCTCTCCCAGCAGATGAAGTGGCAGCGGGTTTTGGGCTCTTCCCAGAGTTTGGGTGTCCCCCTTCCCCCTGACAAGTCGTGCTGAACGTGTATCCGATCCCACCTGCCATGACTGCGCTACACTGGAGCTGAAGGCAGCCCTCGGGGGCGAGCGCTGCCACGGGGGAGCAGCGGGAGCTGCCGGCGGAGCCCCCAGCGCAGCCACTGATTGCAGGAGAAGCGTTTTCTGTCACTTCAGCAGTACAAACCTTTAGAGTTTTATGTACTTGTTTGGGAGTCACATAGTCTATTCTTACTGATGTAACCTTTACTGAGGGCTCCCTAAAATGTGATCTGACCGCAAATTTATGTCCTCTCTGACTGGTGTCTGGTGTCTGAAATTCTGAATTTTTAAAAACCAGAAATTCTAAAAAAATAAAAATTTAGATTAGAAATCTGTTTTATTTCTGTTAATTCTCCTTCCATGCTCAGGTTTTGTTTCTCTCATGTCTAGCAAACTAAGGGTTTCTTGAGTTTCTGTAATAGCATTTTTTTCTCCCAGAGTATTGCATGGTTTTTGTAGCAGCTTTTAAATCCCCTTGTATGTGAAACTGACATATATGATGTGTAAAAATTTTACAGTTCTACCCTTCCTATTGTCTCCCTTTGGCATGTTTGCCAGAGATGTCAAACAACAAAATACGTAACATCCATTCTCTGAGCTGGCCTGGCCAAACAGAAGATGCTAGGGAGAGGCTGTAGCAGTCCATGCACAGACTGCCCTAGAAGTTGTACCTGCTGTGTAGCATATGCATGATCACCTCTGATTTCTATTTACAGCAGTAAGAGAGTTACAGCAGTAATAGCATTTCAGATTATTTCTTCTTCTTTCTTAGGTTTTCTACCCCAGCAAAGATGGTACTAAGATCCCAATGTTTATTATTCACAAGAAAGGAATTAAATTGGATGGTTCTCATCCTGCCTTCTTGTATGGATATGGAGGCTTCAACATCTCCATTACACCAAGCTACAGGTAAGCAGCATAACTTACACTTTACTCTGAAACAGTGAGGTAGCTCATTAGAAAAGCTTATAGCTTATACATGAAATGGGTATTTAAACTCCTTGCTTAACTGTGATAACGTAGGAGATTAGTTTGCTTTTTACTGAGTTACACAATTATCCTAAGTATTGAAAGTAATTCATAAATTTAATTTTATGTAAGGAATTAAAATTTAGCTGTATTTTAATAATGTACTTTTGAAGAGACTGAGTCAGAAGCAAAATCATACTGTGTCCTTATATAATTGATAAAGAGGAAAGATGATTTTGTTTTGAAGTGCGCCCAATGTAGGTTCTGCATACACAAAGCAATGCATTGTAAACCAAAAATGATGTGTGCAAAACAGCATTTGTAGTTCTCAAAAAACATAAACTTTGTTGCACAGATCATTATTAAAAGTCTTATTTCCTCAGCAATAAAATTTGAATAGATTTAAGCAAAAGTTGTACTGATTGTCTTAGAGCTTTAATATACGGCAAATACTCCCTAGGCAAGATGGAAAAAACGAAATACAAAGGAGAGAGTGGAGAGCTGTTCTTCAGATAGAAGAGCAGCTCACCACCACAAAAATAATCTATTATTAAAACAACCTATTAAGTATGCATGCTATCATGCATTAGAGTCAGCACATTCCAGGCAATCCTTTGTAGCACTTGCTCTTCCAAGTCACTGTGATTGTATTTCTAAGTGGCGTTTACAGTATCTGGTCCTCTGTAGCAAATACCTTGGCTAACAATGGACCTCCCTTCCTGCATCCCATGATTATTTGAAAGTTTTTCATCTGCTTTATAAAGTTACATTTTTAATTTCCTGTGGTTCTTATGAGATGCAATTAAATAACCAGAATAGTTTTTAAATGCCTTTTTGGACTAGACTCAAGCATTGATTTACTACAGTTTATTAGCAGTGCATAAATCTGTGATAGAACACACCCAATTTTCTTTTTTAAAGTAAATATCATGCACCCATTGATTTTAGGATAAAATTTCACATACTACAGAAAGGACACAAGAACTGACTGCTGGAAAAGGAGGAAAAGGTGTCTCATGATTCTGTCTTCCCACTTCGCTTTCACTGGCCTTACTGCTTGTCGGAACTTTTGCTCTGCTGATTTAACTCACAAAAATGACAGAAAAATATCCCATCAAAAAGGATGGAGTAGCTTACTGCCATTCTGTCAAGTCAAAAATTGATCCTCACAGGAATCCAACAAACATCAGAGCCAACATAGACAGCAGGAGGGTGCAGCTAATAGCCAGAAAAAGGAAATATGGGAGAATGGAGCAGTAAGCTTAGCAAGTGTCAAGGATCCAATATGCTTCGACCCATATTAAACAGTTCATAAAATAAGAACATGAGTCTGTAACAGTCCCTTAAAAATAAACACTCGAGACACTGTCAGTCATCTTCAGATCAAAATGCACTGTATGCATTCTTTCTGTATACTTATATGTACATTTTTAGCTTCTCTACCTAGCCAAAGCATTTTGTTTAATAAACTCGAAGAATTTATTACCCGTTACTAAAAAGGAGATTCAAGCAATGTTTGCTAGGGTCCCTGTGGATTATATACTGCAAGACTCCACAAGTAGGTTCCAGGTTCAGGTGCTGCCCCAGGCACAGTTATTTTATATAGACAAAAACATAGACAGGAGGCCGGGGAGCCACAGGATGGTCAAAGCTCAGACATGCCACATGGTTCACCTGGTCCTGAGTGGAGACGTAGCTACGGAAATGCAGCCAAGCAGCACAGTAGCTGTTTATCTTAATAAAAACAATCCCAACCCCCACTCTTTTCCTGGATAAATAGTCCCGATTTTTATCTGAACTCACACCACTTGTAACATTTCACAAAGCGTTCCACTTCTTTCAGGGCATTCTGTTCTGTATCAGATATTTTTGCTAGCTGATATTTTGTACCCATTAATATGAGCCAGTTCACTGGCTTGTGAAGCAAATTTCTGCTTAATTCAGAAACTGATGTTGCTTTTTATTTATTATCTAACACAAAATATAAAATCTTTTTTTTTTTCCATGAATGCTTTAGAAATAAATCAAGGTAAGAAAATCCAGAAATAACAAGGTGAATGGTAACCCAAGTCGTTAAAGCAGTTACAGTAGTGCTTGATTTTTGAACGGAAACATGTATCTTCTGTATGTTCCTCTGGACCAAACAGCTATATTTGGTCGTATTTCTAGTATATTGCACACGAGAGTACTGTCATTAATTACACAAACTGCACAGTGAGTTCATGCTAAAATTGATGGAATTTGTACCCTTGGCTTGGCAGTGCATTTGTGGAAACTATATTGAAAATGCACCAATAATGCCTCAGATGCTGTTAATTTACCCTACGGGAACCAGCATGTTTCCCTCTGTTGTTCTGGGAGTGCCTTTGTAGGTACAGCAGCAGTAATTTCTAGTGCATCCTGAAATACAATTGATCGTGCAGCAGACTGTGAAATCATGTTTTACTGCTACAGGCCCAATTCCACCAAGCCTTTAGGCAAGGACATGGTGCAGGAAACCCTCTAAAAGGTCAGGCAAAATAGTGAACACTGGTGCAGAGTGCAAGATTATTTTTTCCTGTTACTCTGTTCACCACTCTATCTTGCTCCATGCCAAGGAGGCATCCAAGGTCAGTGACTCAACTATTGTTTGCCACCACCAATAGCCTAACCAGCCTCTCTCCAAAGATGCAAGGTACAGCCATAAGCTGCAATACTTGACAATAAATTAGTAATTGTGGAGAGAAAAAAAATCCTGCTCCCTGAAGCCCTGCTCCTCACACTGTTCTTGAATGCAGCAAGCAGTGCCTGTTTTCTTTGTTCCTGATGTGCGTGCTATGCTCCATTACAAAAGAGTGCAAGGCTCAGGAAAAACTTCTCCAGGGAAGGAATTACCTTCCCCTCCCTGCACTGGCTCCTTCCTGACCCTTTTCTCCTTTTCTTTACCCTTTATCATGCTCCCAAGGAGAGAAGTAAAAATAGGGTAGGTGAAAAAAAGCAGGCAGTAGAGACTTTGGGGAAGAGCAGGGAACCAGGCTTTCCTACCTGTGCCAAGGCATTTCCTGGACATATGAGGGAAATGGGCCGTTTGCTGCAACTCAGTCACCAAGTTGACTTGAAATTAAGCCTGGATCAAGAAGTCCCCTGGAAAAATACAGCAGGCAGTAGCAGAGTTGTGTGTGAGCCCTGCATTTTGTAGGGCTTTTGTCCAGTCACTTGGGATTTTCACTTTATAAAGGTCAACAAGTCTAGATTATCTTCTACTAAGACCTTGTTCCCTGTATTTAAAAAACACTTTGGCAGAGCTCACAGTAAATTCTTGGCAGATTCACCTCAAAACATTGGTCAGGTTAGGGTCCAGCCTCACTTTATTAGTGACCATACCCAAATGGTATCTCCTATCCTTAATTAATAGCCTCTCCTAGCCTTATTAATAGCAATTTGCAGTGACATTACAGGAAGTACATGATGGGGTAATATTTTAGAAATACCCAAATCTCAGTAGTGTTGCTGAAAGTAAGCACAGATAAACGAAGTATGCTGGTTTACAATTCAGGCAGTGCAATGGTTGTTACCAAATGTGGGTTTATCCACTGTTACTGAGGATCTACAGAAAAGTATTTGCTGCAGGAAATGGGGACAAGGCCCCTGTAACAAGAGCCGATTGCAGTGGGAGTTCTTCTGAAATAAAGTATTCTATGAGCTTATAAGACTCTAGGGCTGGGAGGTTTTGTGGCTTCAACACACCAAAAATTAAGAAGCCAGAATCTCTTGGGGCAGCCTGCTGTCAGACTACTCCTTACCTTACATCCACATCAGCAGTGCAGCAGGCTACAGAAATCAGATGTCCTAGAGTTTACCAGAAAAATGCTCTGACTCTTTGCAGAGCATGCATCTAGAATATCCATCTCACCTCTGATCAGCAAATAATCAAAGGAAAAGTACAACTTGCAGTGACAAACTTCGGAATTGATTTTACAGAAGCAAAGCTCCTGATGGCTACTGTTAATGAGCCCAAGTGGAAGATTTTTCCTTTGGTGGTTTATGAAAACACAGAAATCTCTTATCAGTTATCACTACACTTTTCTTTTGTTTCCTTAATCCTTGGGATATGCTGTCAAGAAAATGTCATAGTACATGGATAATTGCTTTGGGAGCTATGAAGAATTTACTTGCTTTGATACTACATACAGGTTGCAGAAGGATAACAAGACTAGCATCTTCCAACAAGATAAGCAATATGGGAACAACCTCGCTCTTGTGATTGAATAGGATTAATGTCTGCAGGCAGTGGTTCCTTGCATTGGCAAAGCTTTCAAGTACATTAAAAAGAAAAAAAAAAAAAAAAAACTAAACCTACCTGTTAGGGGAAAAAATGCTGGGTCTAATTTTGAATATTTTACTGTTCTCCTTGGCATATGTGTGGTTTGCCATCTGGAACTTCTGCTGTGTTATGCTATTGCCTCAATGGATCAGAGATCTAGTTTTCTACTTATTGTTAAATATAATTTAAATTAATTTAATACTTTTAGCTTTCATCTAGGTTCTGGAGGTACTAGGGAAGGCAAAACTTGTATTTTAAACTTTTATGATTTCTTTTGTATTCAGTAATGTAAGTGGAAAACAAATAAAAAGGGGATTGACCAGAACTTGGCAGCAGACCCCAGTGGTGGAAGCAGAGTTTTTATTTGCAAATACAGTTTTATAAAGGTGAAAGAAAAAATACATTAAGGAAGAGTTGAAAGCCTCTGCTCATGAACAAAGATCAAGTGCTGACCTTATGTCCTAATTCTTTGTTTTCTTCATTTTGGCTAAACCTTCCCTTCTCTGAAAAAGCAGAGGATGAACAGTTCAGAAAGCAATAGCAGTCCAGTTCATACTTCACAGATGGTCAAAAAATAGTGATATATCCTGGGTGTCTCCTGTTAGGCAGAACCACTGCTTCTGAATTGCAGAACTAAAGCAAACAGCATGGTAAAGCACTGCTTTCTTTCCAGAGACTGTAGAGGGGTTTCCATGGATGATCATTTAAGAAAAAAAAAAAAAAAAAAGGGAGGAGGCCTGGCTATTCAGATTTGCCAATAAGGGAGAATTTAATTCCTGATTTTATTGTGAGTGTTGGAACAGATCTTTCCCTTAGAGTATTTTTGTAAGGATAGTCGAAGTATAAGCAGTTGGAAATTTATAATAATCTTCTGTTTGATTTCAGTGTATCAAGACTTATTTTTGTGCGACACCTTGGGGGTGTTCTAGCAGTCGCTAACATCAGGGGCGGTGGTGAATACGGAGAGACCTGGCACAAAGGTAAATCAATCCCAAGTACAGGAACAAAACTACAAGCAATAAAGTTGTAAACAGCATTTTCTTTTGCTCTCTTTTTTCATGCAGGCTCGTTTGCTTTGTGTTTGCTTCTGTGTCTCATTTTCCTTTGTATTTATTCAAGTAGTAAAGTCCTTTTTTCCTCACATATAATATTTAATCTGCAGCTCACTCAGTATTATGAGTTACAATTAGATTGCTTGAGTTTCTGTTTTGTAGCCTGCTTTTGAAGTCCTGTTCTGGACAAATACAGTGCTTTCCAAGAATATTATTGCATTTTTTTTTAAAAAAAAGATCAAGTTCCTAGACTTTCAGGATTTAAAAATGGACCCATTTAACTTCAATGATCTTCCAAAAAAGTCTCTGTATTGCAGGAGCTCTGTACTTCTTTTGTATAGCTCTTTTATTAATTGCAGGTGCACATATGGCAGAATCAATCAATGCCCACATATCTGTAACTCGCAGTTTGTCATCAGAGCTTTACCAGGTTTAAATGTGATATCTGAATTACATCCAGACCTTGCCCTGTGTTAAGATCTTTGGGTACTTGAACTAGAGATCCTAAGCCTACTCCTCTGCTTTGGAGAGCTGACCTCACTATTCTAGATGCCCAGAAGGCATCACCATTGCCTGCTTTGACTCTCACAGTATCGCACAAAAGTTGCCATGTCAGCCACTCCACGCGATCATAGGAGGGCCAGCTTCCTGCAGGCAAGTGTTCAAGCATCTCAGCCTTTTTTAAGCTGATTGGCCAGTGCTGCAAGAAAACTCCCTGGAAAATCTTGTGCAGGTCTTTTCGCCCTTTCTCAATATTCTTTGCTAAATTTCTCTCTAGTCTTTCCCTTTCTGGTTCTTTTATTGCCTGTGTTGAGTTGTCTTATTGCTGACAATTTTTGCCTCCCTTTACCAATGCAAAAAGCTGGGGAATGTCACACGCAGCTCAGGAACACATCCACCATTATTTAATGACAGTGATTTACTCGCGTGTCCAGAGCCTGGTGGTTGAGTTGCCAGAAAAGTTGTCAGCTGGGTGAATGTGCCAGAACAGAAGTGGTCATGATAACAGCGATTTGCCATAGGAATAATCCATAATAAGTTTTTATTAAGCAAAACGGGTTTCCGAGATCATTACAGCTTGGTATTTCCATATCATCTGCTCTAACTCTTTTTTGTCTGGGTCATTTCCTCACAATTGAGTTAAAGATCTAATGGTTTCATAAATAGAAGCCACATATGCTCACGGATACAGAAGATTATTGCTAAAGACCTTATCCTAGCGTCCTTCACTAATTTTAATTAGTCCATTGGTTTGTAATAAGTTCTAATAAAATTTATCTTAATATAATAATGCGTCTTTAGTTTACGTATTTCCTGTTTATTTTTGACCTGAGTCTTTTAGTGCAGTTAAAAAATTATTTATCTATCTGTTCTGTGCTAATTCTAGAAGCAAATGCAGAAGTTTGTTTACTTAGATTTGCAACTTAATTTGTTGTTAGAAACTCTGACCTTACCCCAGACCAGAACTTTGAGCAAAGAGTAGGATTTCTTTCCAGTTTTATTTTCTCTTGTTTTTCACTGTAATTCTTCTCTTCTACTTTTATCCTTTGCTGCCACACTGTTGAAGATATTTTAATTCTCATTCTGTCATGTCTGCCTTCGGTGGTCTTTTTTAACGAGAGAATTATGCATATTGATTTAAAAAAGAAAAAGAAAAAAGGAGTTCACTGTTGTTCCCAGTCCTGCAGGGAGATACGTACAACTAAAGGTTGGAATCATCTAACTTCAGCAACCTAAACGTGAAGCATCCTGTATAAGCTGGGCATTTACATTCGCTGAATGGTCTGTGGAAATAGAAACACCTGGACACTTCTTATTTTAGGGTGGAAGTAGTTGTCCTGGGTGTACCTGGAGTGAGAGCCTGGGCAATCAGCTTGGACTAAAGACCCAGGTTCTAAACAAAATGGAAGGGAGTCCCTCTTCCCCGAGATGTCTGGGGGTATCTGAGGGACATACACACACGCTGAACTGGACTGCAGTTTCTGCTACAGGATTTTCTTCACAGTTCCCATTTCTTGCTAGCATTTAGCTGTCTGAGAAATACTTGCCATACCAAGTCTGTGGTAGAATATGTAACCTTTGAGAAGAGTCTATTTTCACAATCTCTTGCCAAACAGGCCTCCAAAGAAGATGGATTGCGATACTGTGAGATCAGTCAACTGAATGCTCTAGATGGATGTTCTTCTCCACAAATAGTAGAAAGATTTTAGGGAAAGACCATCTTTTCTCTTTCCTATCCTACCCTGCAAGAGTTTGTGTCTTGAGACCTAGAAATCTTTTTTTTTATATCATCTAAACCTGCATTTTCCATCATGATTTATTTTCCTTTACATATGATTGTGTTTAGACTTCATTTAACAGCACTGCACCCTTTTTAGCTTGAACATTTTGATATTGATAGTTTGCTAGTAACATTTCAAAACAAGATGTGACTCTGAAGTCCCTTTATTGGCAATAGCTATGTATCACCCAATTTGGGAACAAATAATAGAAAAAAAAGGAAAATTACCACCCACTCATTCTGCTTCCAGGAAATTGTAAGCACTTATTTTATACAGAAGCAAATTCAAAGCTTTCTTGTTTTAAGAAGCCATCACTGAATTTAATATTGTTAAAGTCCCATTAGATCAAGCCTTCAGTGGAATGCCTATGGTTATTTCGTATATATTGCACAGTGCAAACCTTTTAGCTGAAATTGTACTGTTTTTTTAACAATATCTGGTGCTCAGTCCACAGTATAGGTATGTATTATTCATATTTTTTGAAAGCATTAGAGCTATCCACAGAACCATCTTAAGTCTTTCTGTGTTGAAAGAGTCTCATTTTTGCTCTCTTTCTCATCTGCATCAGTTATTAAAATGTTCTTGAAACTGGAATTGTTCCCAGATATTTCTGCACACACATCTTTCTGAAGAGATGGTCTCAAATGGATTTTATTGACTCAGTGGATTTGTTTTATTTGTGTACTAGGTGGTATCTTGGCCAACAAACAAAATTGCTTTGATGACTTCCAGTGCGCTGCCGAGTACCTTATCAAAGAGGGCTACACATCTCCAAAGAAGCTGACTATTAATGGAGGCTCCAATGGGGGCCTTTTAGTGGGTAAGAATTTCTTGAAGATTTCCTGAGCTTGGTGCTGGGGTTTATCAAAGTAACTAGGCAAAAGATGTATAAGATCCCCTTTCAAAAAGTTGCCAGAACGTCATTGCCTTAATGTAAACCAAATGCTACATAAAATTCTAATTCATTTGCTGTTTGCATAGGGTACTGAATATTGCAATCTCTAGCAGGTGCTGTCTGTTAAAAACCTGTCTATAGTTACTATCCTGATTTGTATGCTAAAACTAACCATATGTTAGAGTTGTACAATAGTTAAGAGTGCTTAAGAAGAATTTGTTTTTACTTTTGCTTTCTTACAGCTACCAAAAAAAATCAGAAATGCTTTATATAACACTAGGAGATATTGTATGGCCTGTCATGTGAGCTAGAGCCCCTTGTGCTGAAGTCCTTCCTCAGAGGTCCTCATTCAGTCTTTCTGTAGTTGCCCCTTCTCATTCACAGAAGGAAAATGAAAACATGATAATTCAGCATTTAAGGTCTTTGTACAGGGATAAGTAATAATTTGATTTCATTTATAGAGTTAAAACACGACTACAGCTAAAACAATGAATGTTTCTGGTGAGAAATGCAAAAAAGTAAGTGCATCTACTTGAGAAAGCCGTGAGCTTTGTTCTGTTGTCACAGATACATTTTTATTCACATATCGTTCGTTCATCTAGTCCTAAATTCAGAGAGAACAATAGCCTCTTCTTAAACAGAAAAGCTGTCACCAAAAAGCTCTTATAGTCTAACCAGTATTTATAAAGCCATGAAATTTCTCTCTGACTGAATCCTGCTATCTGAAGGTAGTATAAAAAAAGGAGGGGTGGTGGTGTTAGTTCCATCTTGAAAGGAGGCATAATGAATAATGAATTTGCTTGGATTTACTTAAAGAATATGGTAAGCATGTGACAGTATGGTGGAGCCAATCTAATGAAGTGAGATGAAGAAAAGCATATTTAAAGTTCAAATCATGAATTTATAGAAAATGAGTAGATTACTAGTATCACCTGTGGATCTGTTTTTTATACTTTCCTCTAATTATCTGCAGACTACTGGCTTTTTTTGCCTGAGCCAGCTTGGAAATTCTTACAATCCTATTGGAAAATCTTACAATCCTAAAGAAAGCATGTTTTTAAAGATAAATAACATCTTAGAGTACATATTTTTTTTTCTTTCTGCATAAGTACTTCTCAGATATAGATGGCAAGAGGTATTTGTAAATAAGTGCAGAAATAGAAATGGATGAACATATACAAAGCTAAAGGGTCTGCACGACACTGTGAGTGCAAGCATGGAACAAATCTATTCTATGTGGGCTAATCTATTCCATTTGAAAATTCAGTTGAACTTTTGAAAAGAGTTTTTTATACTTACCTGGACTTTAGTTTCAGTCAGGAGATTTATCCTGCCCAAGTTCAGTCATCAAAACCCCTTGTGTCTGCCTGAACGAGTCAACTGGCTCCTTTAGGTAAGGAAAGGCGAGTGGCGTTTGCAGACAGCAGCTCGTTCCAGTATGAAGCAGGTGGGATGAAGCTGGACCTTGCTGCCTTGAAAGATCTGTTTGTTGTTAGAAACCCTCCCTTGCAGCTGCAGATGGGCTGCAATCCAACTGAGTGTCCTCATGCTTTGTGAGCTGCATAAGGGGTTTCCTTGCCTGGATAAAACTAAGGGGCTATTGGAAATGTTCATAAGCAATTTTTCTTCAAAGCAGAACTAAATTCTCCAGAGTGAATAGCTGCTCATATACCGATGCGTTACCGATGCTTTAGATGTAATGATTCAGTGCCAGATTTTCTTACTCCACACTTACTGAAGAAAAACCTGACAAGGAAGAGTACTGTCATTCTTGCAAAATAGTTTCCTTTTAGTCTAATGAACAGGAGGTGACTCTGAGGAGGGCAGAGCTCTGACCTCCGGGCTCATTCAGCGACAAGACAAGACCTCCTTGTCCTGCGGAGCGGGAGCCAAACGCTTAGTAGGGCAGCACAGCCGTGATGTGAAATCCCCCTTCATGCAACTAAAATGTTTGACATCCTGGGTTTCCTCAGGCAGACATTTCTGAGGTTTTGTAATTTCATCTTCGTATTGATTTTTTAAAAGAAACTAAAAATTTGTGCAGTGGGTAAAACTCGAATCATTCTACCAAGTTGCAGTTTATTAATGCATATAATTAAGTATTATGATTAAAGAGATGCAGTGAGAACTGGTGGGTGTCTCCACTTCTTACTGAAGTAACTACTCAGAGAATTCGACACAGAAATTCTGGATTCTAGATTGCAGAACAGCACATAATACAAGTCTTGAAGATACACTCTGTAATAAAGAATACTGAAATTCAATATTACGATAGTTGTTTCAGCTCCTTTGCCCTACCAGAATAATGTTTATGTTAAGGAAAAAAAATAACATAAAAAGGAGGGTTCTAATGAAAAGGTTCAATTAAAAGGGCACTGTGTTTTTTAGGTGGCAACTATTGAAGTCCTCATATTTCTTTGGAAAATGACTCAGAAAGGGCCCAGGAAAAATCAGCATAATTGTGTATCAGAGATGACCAGACATAAAACATCTTTCCAAAAACAGAAAGCACATTCAAGTGAATAAATAGGACAGAGCATTAAGCTCTGGATGGACTAACTGTCCACAGAAGATGGATGTGCAAATTGCTGGCAGCATAAAGATGAGCAATAAAAACTTTTTGTGGACATCAGAAGCAGGAAGTTGACCAGAGAATCTGTGGGTCTTATAGATTAGTGAGGTGTAAAAGGAGCACTAAAGAAAGATAATGGCAGCGCAGAAGGACTAAATGGTTTGTGTGTATTGATGTTCCCTCCTGAGGAGCTTGGGGAGTTCCCTACACCAGAGTCTCTCCCTATGGGGAATGCTCTGAAGAGCTGACTCAAGCTCAAGCATCAGCTGAAGAGGGAGTATATCAATCAGATGAAAAGTGCTGGCTTGCCAGGACCAGCTGGTGCACACACGAGAACCTAAATTAACTCCAAGAGGAAATTGCAGGCTACTAAGCTGAGGAACAGAAGGGGGCAATTGCTGTGCCAATTTCTAAAGTGGCTCACGGTGACCTACAAAGTGCAGATGAGTAAATCTGACTTCTGCGGTGGACAGACCAGTTGAAAGCAATAGTAGTTGAGATATATAAGAATGAATCTTGCAGACTGACATTGAGGCTTGCAAATCTATTAGAAGTATTTGAAGGACTCAGAGTGTGGTGCTTATAACAGTGATTTAGTTCAGGAATTTTTCTTGGGTTTCTGAAAGATTTTTGGCGAGGTCCCTCACACAAAACTCTGTGAGGAAAAGTTACTTTCGAGCTGGAAGGAAGCTTCTGTTACACCTACATCCTGATCAGTAGGAAAGAAAGAGTGGGAATAAATTACCCATTTTCACAATGGAGAAGATTGGAGAATCAGAAGCATAGAAAATTTGGGAAAGAGTTCACCAAGGTGTGGATGAATAGCAGTGGCCTTTGAATTGAGAAAGAGATTCTGGAATGCACTATGAAAGTTATTTGAAAGTCTCAGTGCTTATTCAGGCACCAAGGATTGAATGCTAAATATGATTAGGAAAAAAATACCAAAAGAAAACAATACATTTGAACCTCAATTTAAATCCCGCCAGTAGCCACCTTCTAAATTGAACACTGAGCTAGATCACTAGATGGGCAAATCTGGTTGTTTTTATAATGTGAGGCAAGTGCTAGGCTTAAAGCAATTATCCCCTTTTTCAGACCTCTTTTACGACAAAAGACATGAAAAATGAGGAAAGACTTTCATTTGGATTTGCATAGTAATTATGGAAGAAAACTCTCATCTGCAAATGATGAGATTTCTTGCTCCATAATGCCCTTTTCTTTGTTGATGCTAGTATTAGAAATTTAGCAAATAAACAGTTTAGAAAGCATCAAGATCAAATAGCGTCAATTGTAGTCAAAAAGCTCATATACACAGACTTTTTTAAAGTGTGTATCTCCCTTAAACCCGATTTGCCGAGTTTGGAAGACAGTTTTCAAAGTGCTGTATGTTTGGTGCTTAGAGATCAGGGAAATAACCTTTTTCCTATTTTAAAAACATCATCTCTGGGAGTTAGTATTTTTATCTTCTTGTGTATTTGCTTTTAGTTTTGCTTCAAAGTCTGTTTGACTTCATATTCATTGAAAATCTTAAGTGCAATTGGTTTTGTAGCAGATTATGCTCCTTTTTTTTTTGCTTCAGACATTATGTGGGAAGCTTATGTTTCTTAGCACGTTATTTTAACTTGACAATTTTACACATTTGGGGAAAAAAATGGACAAAAGGTTTATAAAAAAAGACCAGCCTTGTGCTTTTTGGTGTGGGCTTGTTGGCAGCACCGCTTTGAGCACTGAGCTTTGTTCTTCTCAGCGTGATACCAACAGGGTTGTCTCCTCATTGCAGCTGCGTGCGCGAACCAGCGGCCGGACTTGTTTGGCTGCGCCATCGCGCAGGTCGGGGTGCTGGACATGCTCAAGTTCCACAAGTACACCATCGGGCACGCCTGGACCACCGACTACGGCTGCGCCGACACCAAGGAGCAGTTCGAGTGGCTCTGCAAGTAGGTGCCCCTCGGCGCGTGCCCCATTGTGAAAACGGGGAGCCTGCCCTGTAGGTTTAAGTTGTCATAAGCAGGAGCAAGTCCAAGAATTACTTCATCCTTCCCCATGCTGTGCTTGTGGGAGGGAGGATCAAAATTTCAATTTTGCACAAAACAGTGTCTTCAAAAGCCCATTGAGTCAGCTGGTCAAATTTTCAGAGACTGTTTTCTACTAACAGCTTTAACAACTAGTGAGATTTTCTTTTCTCAATTATGACTCCTTTTTTTTGGAGGCTGTCAAAACAGAAGACTCTGCAGTGAACCGCTACGCAAATTGTATTTTTTACAAGGAGAGATAGATGGTCACCACTGTGAATTACACAATGTGGATGGGATTTATTTATGTGAGTTGGAGTAGACCACAACAGAATACTAATTCAGTTGTTAACTTAATTATGCTGAGGGGCCTGGAATTATCCTTTAAAAAAACAGAAAGAAAGAGAGAGCTGTGTGAGAACAGAAATGGACAACATATTGGATAAGGTTAATTATGAATGTGTTAGAATAAGTGCCATCATTTCAAAAAGAAGTGCTGGCACCTCATCTCATATTATTGCTTTTGTTATTACTGTTTTTATTCTTTAAGTAATGGAGATTGATATTATGGGAGAATGCCTCAAGCATACTAAACAATTTAGCTGGTTTAAAATACAATAGAGTATTTAGATATTAAAAAATAGAAGTGCTACAAGCGAGTGAGATGAAACCCGATTTAAAGCTTTTTTTTTTTTAAACATTAATGCCAGATGCAAATGATCAACTAGGCCCATTGTAATTAGGTTGTTTCTAGACCTCCATTTGTCCCATTTAAATTTTCAGTGGAAATCCCATTTTTGTAAATAAATTTAGTGCACTACAAATTTTATATTTCATACACTGTTAATGACTTTCAAAAAAAAAAAAATGTTACAAATTATCTTGATGATTTTGGCAGTGAAACTTGCCTGCCTATGTACAAATTTAGATATTCTGAAGAGGCGAAGTAGAAGTAAAGTTTTAAATTCATTCTGTGAGTAGAAAAAATATTCCGTAGAAGGGAGTCACTTTATACCTACTTTCATGCATGCTTACTGTAGGTCTCTCAAAATCTCAGTTGAAATTTTAAAAACTTTTATGACATTACCTATTTTTTTTTTAATATTGAGAAATATGTTTAAGTTGCTCTGATTCTTGTTCTGGGAATTTCTTGTCAAATGTAGCAAGATACTATATAATACTGCTTGGACGCTGTCATTACAAATATCCTAGAGTGCTCCATACTTACCATTATTTAACTGTTTTCAAAACAAATCATAGCTCTACAAACTCACTCACATTGTTCTTTAGATGAAAATAAGGACGTTAGAAAACTATTAGATAAAATATTCAAATATTTGCACATGTTCATAAAAATAATTTGGACTTAATGGACGCTTCCAAATATGAAATTAAAAAATAAGGCAAAATTACTTCTTGTATTTCCTGTCACAAGATAAGAAAATAAATAATGTCCTACTCTTGATTTAAGGAATGCAGCATTCTTTTTAGGTGTTGCTTTGCCTGAGGAAGAGGCAATAGGAAAGTGTTAGATAGAATTCTTTATGAATTACATTATTTAAAATTCCAGAATTTGAAATTCAGTTCAAATTCCAGAATGTATTTGATTTGAGATACATAGATATATCTTTTATGCTATGTTACTTCAGTGAAGGGATGTACCTTTTTTCTGCAAGGAAAGCAAATTTTCTAATTAGGCCATTTATTGTTCAAAAATATGAATCAAAGTCATCCTCTGAAAGCAAGAAAACTTATATAATGAGTAAGTTTAATAAGTAATACTTAATTATGTAATAATTACATAATTACAAGTAATCTCCTCTCTCTTTCCTACATGGTATTTCCTCCGAATAGATCAGTGTGCAACAGGGGTCTGAAGCCTGGAGGGGCTTGTGCAGTCACACCTTTGCGAATGTTTATGCAGAGAAGCCATCCACGTGCAGTAGCCGTAGGAACGAGGGACGTGTGGGAGTGTGCTGGGAAAATGAGTGATTTCCCTGTTACCATCAGGGTAATCCTAATCCTGCCATGAACTTCACAGCTTCTGCTTTAGGTTTCCCTGATATCCGTTGGTGCTAGCGCAGCTGCTGTTACCGCTGTGCGGTGTCTGCATGTGCTTCTCCAAAATCCAGGAAACGTGCTTGCATCACATCTGGGAGCCAGAGGGCTGCAGCCACTGTCACACATCGGTAGCCAGCAGTGCAAAACTGATTTTTGCAACTGAGAATTGTGATATTGTTAGTGCTACCAGATGCCACTGTAATGATTTCAATATGAGATGTCCAGCTGTCCTTGTGACTGGACCTGGGGAAAGGAAATATGTGAATTTTTGTGTGTGCTTCTCAGGTACTCTCCGCTTCACAATATCAAGCTACCAGAAGAGGATGGCATCCAGTATCCCTCTACACTGCTGCTCACAGCAGACCACGATGACCGTGTGGTCCCTCTGCATTCCCTGAAGTTCATTGCCACGCTGCAGTATGTGGTGGGCCGAAGCCGGAAACAAACCAATCCGCTCCTCATCCATGTTGACACCAAGGCTGGGCACGGAGCAGGAAAGCCAACTGCTAAAGTTATAGAAGAGGTGTCAGATATGTTTGCGTTTGTAGCAAGATGCCTCAACCTTGAATGGATTGAGTAGGCAAAGTGTTTGTTGCAGTCTCTTACAGAAAACAAGGGCTTTAACACCATTGAAGACCAATCAGACTACTACTTGGCGTAGTACTTAAATTTAAGAACTGCAGTTTAATATTTTATTGATTCAGCCTGCTATGGAGTTTTGATCTCTGTGCTTCCCTCTTCTTAGCATTTCTTTGGCATTTCTTTTCTACCGTGTTCCAACGTACCTTTTAAAAATTAGCATGTTCAAATAAATAGCTGAGCTACTGTCAGTGCTGTTGTGAACATTAAGTTTCCAGAGTTTAGTGCTAGTTGGGCTTATTTCCTGCAAGCAATTTTAATGTATTTTACACCTATAAGCATATCCAGATCATCTGTAATTAAATCTAAGTACTGTCCTCATCCTTCGAGCATACCTTATTTACACAGTAATTATTTAAGAATGTAAATTGAAAAGGTTCATTGATAACCATGATATACTGAAGAGCAGGCAGTCCGAGTAATTAAGTCAAATATTTTTAAAAGCTGAGATTTCATGTTGTTCATGCCACTATATTACGGTCTGTGCAGTTGCTAAGCTGTTTTCTCTCTCCAAAGAGGCTTGCAAGTGTCACTGATTTCCTCTTCCCTCGCTTATTTCTGCACAGAATAGAAAATTAGAGGTAAAAAAATTGGAAAAATTCTTAGGCTCTAACTGTAATTTTCTCAGATCACACAGATACCCCCAAGTGTTGCCTGTCTGCTGCGAGCTCTTTAACTATTTCTCAAGAGCAGACCAAACACAGATTAAAAGAAAAAAAAAAAAGAAAAACGGTACAGATTGTTTAAATTTAGTTTTTCTTAGTGCTTTTGAAGACTGTTCTCTAATAAGCCCAAATCTGAGTATATATATTTATAAATGTAGTTCTGGCCGCAGAACACCAAGAGCACGTGGAGTCTGTAGTGATTTGACAGACGCTTGGGATTTGAGCTGCTATTTCACATCTTTCCCATTTAGGCTGTAAAGTATTGAGTACATGTGGATGTTTGCTTGCATGCTGTCTAACCTCCAGTGCAGTGCTGCAATTAGCGTTTGGTTTTGCAAAGCAAAAAAAGATACTCCACCAATTATTATTAGTCCTGTTGCCTCTCCAGAAAACCCTGCCGTTTCCCAGCATCCGGTAACCTATTAGTTTACATTTCCAGACTCATGTTTGTCACCTTCAGACTCTAAGACTGTGCTTCAGCTCTGAGCTCAGAGTGCTGTGTTTAAGCAAGCCGTACCTCAGCCTGGGAAGAGGAGCAGGTGGTGTCTGAGAGAGGAGCCGGCTGCTGTTGACTCATTCCAGAGTCACGTTACGTATCTGGGGCCTCTGCTGGTTCCCTGTACAGCCCTCCCGGCCTCTTGCAATGTATGCTTTGATTTCAGAAGAGAAACAAGGATTTCTGCTTTCATATGAAACATCAGCGGATGCCATACCTAAACTCTGGCCGTGGCCTGGGGTGGGTTTATATTCCATTATGGTTTCTTTCAGGCATTACAGTTTATTTCAGGTATTTTATGGAGTGATATGCTCTATCACAGCATTGAATCTGACCTTCACACTAGTGAGTTGAGAGGAGGAAGAGTTTTTTTTCTCTCCAGGCTGTGAAAATGGGTTCTGGTTCAGTCCCTGTTCCCTCCTTAGTTCAAGGGATGTGAACTATTTCCCAAGACATCTGGGAAGTGTCTGCAGCTGCTGAAACCCAGCACACAAACCGTCTTTGCTTGTAGTATCTCACAGTTACCTCATCTGGCCTTTTTTGAAGGTTGTCATATCATTAGAGGGCAGGAACAGGAGCTTTGCAGGTCAGCGTGTGTGGAGGAGCCGTCTTTGGACGCTAGCGACGAGGAACGTGCGGTGTGCCTGCCTTGCAGGGCAGAGGCTGGGATGCAGCCTCCGCAGCCCTCTCTTTGTCCCTAAAAATGCTTTTTTGCTCCTTTCCAGACGCTCAATCGCAATGCTTATGCCATAGGATAAAAACAATTCACCTTTTTCCTGGTGTTTTCTGATGAGCTGAGCTCCCTGGGTAACTCAGTACCAGGTCAGAGGACCAGTAGTGTGGGGAGTTTGAAAACATTTCTGCTGAAGGGGCAGTCGGAAGTAGTGAAGGAGAGCTGGTCTGCTGAAGACACGACTCGCAAAATCAGAACGAGTGCTAGACCAGAAAGGTGATGTCTCAACGAGAAAGGCACTTCGCTTCCGTAACAAATCTTAATTTTTACTTTTTAATTGGTCCTCATCAGGTATGCCAAGTAGGGGATTCAGGTGCCCCAAAATGGTGCTGTAGAGCTGTCCTCTTGCTGGAATTGCCTCTCTCAGGGTCATGGCTCCAAAGAGAATCCGTCATTAACTCAGAAGAAGTAATGCTCATATAATACAGTGTGATTTTAACTTTCAGGATTTGGATTAAATTTACTTGGAACGAAACCATTCCTGCTCTATAAAACCATAATGAAATCTCAGTTAATCCGATTTCAAGGTTAATTTCTTTTCTGTACAGTGGAAATGCTATTTTGTGGAGAGGCTCTGTATTTTGTGCCTTTTATTTCCGGTGCATGAAGCAGAATTCACTAGGTTGATACAGGGCAAGGTAACCTCCTCACAACTACTTTTTCAAAAAATCATGTTTCTTACAAAAATGGATGCCAAGGTTTTGTGCCAAGACTAAAAACAGAAAAATCTCTAAAAATCATATAGGAAGTTGATGTTATATGAATTGAAACCTGTTTTTAAGTGGAAATAAAAGAATAAATTTCTACATGTTGCTCACTTCTGATATTCTTCATAACCAACGTACATCTTAGTCGCCTTCACTGCAGTGAGAATATGTTGGCATCAGAATTGATTTATGCGGAAAAGGTCAAAAATATTTCAAAAGCATCTTCTTTTAGGGTGTCTTCATATTCCTCACAGAGAGGTTTGAATTCCCTCATAACAGAGCTAGTGTAATTTATGCTAGCTACCAAAAGAAAATAGTGACATTAAATAGGTACTGCACCAAGAGCAGCCGGTCTCTGGGCATATAAGAATAAATTTGGACAGATTTGGAGACACCTGTTCCTGGCGCCTAGGACTTGCCCTGTTTCATCAGGATTTTCCTGACTTTGCCATCTGTCTGGAGGGAGACAGAAACATGAGCCACACTAATTTTGGGTTTGCTACTGCAAGCAACAGCTTTCAAACATCAATGTTGTCAGGTTGTTTATTTTTAGCCTGAGGTAGCCCCGCAGGATTGCAGAAGGATCTGCTTATAGTCTCTTCCCCACAGCCTCTCCTGTGAAGGGGGTTTTCCAAGCTGCATAGGATTTAGCAGGGAGAGCCAAGGGAGGGACTTGGAAGCCAAGCTAATAAACAGCCACCCGCTTTTCTGCCAAGCGCTTCTACTTTGAAGATCTTTAGCAGACAACTTCTGTGCAATTGCCTCTCCATGCAGGGATTTTGGATAGTCCATGCTGTTTGAACAGCCAGGTTTGACAGTTTTTTTTTCCCCTTCCATATGTTATTTTAATTACTTCTGTCTTGCATGCCAAGGAAAGCAAATGTTTCTCTGATTTTTTTTTTGCCTTTCCCATGTGGGAAGAGGAGGTGGGATGTCCTTCGTTTCTCATGTCTCTTGAGATAACCGGGATACTTTCTATATGGTATGTGGCTGTTTCTGAATGACCTCATGTCTTTGTTTATTCACGGAAAAGAAATCTCTGTGATGGAATCCCTCTTCAGAAGCTAGACTAGCAACCAGCATCGGCAGAAACACACTGAGGTGCAGGATTTTATTCTGGTAGGAGTAACAGAGGGAAGGAACAAACTTGCTGTTCGCTGCCTTGCCCACAGCAGGGTAAGTTTAATGCTGAAACTCTCTGAGTGGCAAGAGTCGATTCATGGTGGCTTTTGGCTATAGCCTTTTAGTTCCCATAACAGAAGCTGCGTGAGAGCTGAAGTCAGTGGATCAGCATCTCTGCAGATGTGATGCTCCTGGCTTGCCAGGGGCTGCTTGGAAGCCTCCCATTTGTGCACGTGCATTACTTCCCTGCGGATCAGGCATTCTGTGTCCAGAAAGGAAGGAGGCGTCCTTCCTCTTGAGCCCCTTGCAGCGGGAGCGCCTCGCACACGATCCTAGCAAGCACACGTTACCTGGAAGTCTGCTAGTGCTAACTGAAGTATTAAACTAGACATTTATATGTAACCTCTACAGTACCTTGTATGGATTCTAAAATCCTGTTTTGCTGTTATTCCCCCAGAAATGTAGAGCATGAGGTTTCCTGGTTTCAGGAAAAAATAAAAACAGACGGTAGCAGAAGCACGAGATTTCCTGCGGCAGAGCTGCACACAGGCTGTAGGCTGAGCTGCGTGACACGCTCAGCAGAGGCACCTGCGCTCGCCTGGGCTTTGAGGCTTAGCACCATTGCTTCCGTGCTGCTTTTCTTTCCCTGTGAAGACCCGTACATCACCTCTAGCATCGCAAGAGACAAGCAGATGAACATTAAGATATATTGCATTTCATATATACACCAAGACAGTAGTAACACTAAAAAACCACGACTTGCTCTGGCCCTAGCAGTCTTCAAACAAGGGTGAGCGTATTAAGTGATGGAGAAGTTTACCCATTAGATATACACCAGTTAATACAATTTCCTTTTCAGAAGTTCTGATGAGGCTGTTTAGCTGGTGGAAAACTGCTTTCTGTGCTGCCTTGTGCGCTTGGGCGATCTCCTGGTGTGCAGCAAGGAGCATGTCATCCTGACAGCAGCTGACAGCGCGCTCTGATGTGGACGGCTCCTTCCTTCCTGGGGAAGAAAGGGAATAAAAGGCTCCGTTATTTCACTTCTCAGAATCCTTTGGGATTGTGACAAGGGCAGATAAAACAATACTCAGTGTTTTCTGATTGCTTCAAGTGAAACAGTGTCATTTCTAAACAGAATGTGATGTTTTCTGGCACTGTTATATTTTCAAAGAAATTTCTGCTGTAGTACAGCAGGTAGGTATGTGCCGATACCTATTGCAGTAGCTTGGGCAAGTTGGTAAGTGCATTTAGCAATAGTTCGTATAGTTTGTGTAGATAATTAACATTTTGCTGCTTTGCACTGAAATTCGGTTTAGGGTTTAAAACTTTGCATTGCTCAAAACGAAGACACAAACATTCACAAGTTGTGGGTGCCTCTGAATTGCAGAGCCTGGGACAGTGTGTAAACAGACCTGCTTTTTTTTTCTTTTTTTTTCTTTTTTTTTTTTGGAATTAGAGAAACGACTTTTCCTAATTAGAAGTGCCCAGAAGCCCTAAGGAAGCACAGACCCAAATCTGATCTAAGGCCTGCCACTGGAAATTCACAAAATAAAAAGCTCTTGAATTTCCTTTTTTCTTTTCCTCTTCCCCCAGCGTGAGCATCCTCCCGTGCTCGCTCGGAGCGCTCCGGCTGCCAAGGACGGGCTGGAAACATCCCCGTCTCGCGGAGGGAGCAGCAGCGCCGTCACTGAGCGGCTTGGCCGCGAGCCGCCCGCCCGCTCGTGCTGGGCCGCGGACGGAGGCTTCCCAGGCCCGGCTCTGGCCAGAGGAAGTAGATGTAGCGGGGAGGGTATCAAAGTTACAGAATCGCTTCCAGCTCATGAATTGGAAACCCTTGTGAGACCATTTCATCAGAGCTGTCGGGCAGCATTTGTTATTTTTGACACTCCTTCCCCTGCTGTGGCCGCCGGGGACGGCGGCGCTGGCGGGAGAAGGCCGCGCTGCAGCGGGGCGCGTCGCCTCGGGGCCCGCTGGAGAACAGCCCTTCCCTTCGCTTGGGGTCGGACACGAAGGGCATTGATCCGGCCTTATCTCCCTAGTTAGGTTCTTTTCCGTGCTCCGTCCGAGCACAGCGCAGAGGGTAGCCAGGTCCTGCTTGGTCCCCCAGGGTGGCTGCGCCGTGGCGTGGGGACAAGGCACCTCCTGCAGCGTGACCTGTCTGTCAGGAGCGCAGGGAGCAGTGGCAGCCAAGTGCAGGCTGAGCGTCGCATCGCAGTGCATAGCCACATACCGACCGTGGGTCTCTATCGTCCCGTGGCCAGACCTACGGGCTGAAGGGAGAGCTGAACCCCCTCGCTTCCAGAGGCCGGTTTTGTCACACGTTGAGCGCAGCGCAGCTCCTCTCGAGGTCCTGAAGCAACCGCTGTGCTGGTGCTCATCTGGAGCTGCTGGACTGTGCGCGTGCTCTACCGGGCTGTTGTTTTTGGAGATGAGGATAAGAGAGGAGCGACCTGTGATAGATGATTGACTCGTTTAACCACGCAGCTGCTTAACCCTGCTCTGCAGGACTTGATCCGAGGTGGCCATCAGTGCAGGGAAGCAGCGCCCAGCGCAGGCAGGTGCTGTGGGACACGGAGGTTTGTCCCTGCCGTCAGCGAGCAGGATGCAGCTAGAGCGCGGGCAAAGCGACGAAGCAGGTCCAGGCCCTGGGGAGCGCGGTCAGGGCCTGGAGACAGGGCTGGAGACAGGGCTGGAGAGCAGCTGCTGCAAACACACAGGAGTCTCGTGTGCTGGGACCAGGTGGAGCCGTACGGGCAGTTAGTAGGATTTAAACGTTTACAGGCACCTGCTGGCACAGTAATAGGGCTACGTGGAGGTGTCCAGAGGGCTGCAGGGGTTCACACTCCCTTGTGCTTAGAGCTGCCAGGGGCTCGTGTGACTTGAGGCTTAACGTGCCACCTACACCAAGTCCCGTTTTGAGATCTAGGTGTACTTTCCTTCTGTTCTCATACAGGTCTGGCAGACACCCCACTCAATTTTGACATCTCTTTTGGAGAACCTGGCTCCTAAAATTAGGTATTGATACACTTGACGTAACTGGCCCTTAAATCCCATCAGAGTTAGCCTGGGTATCTCTATTTGACTTAAACATCCATTATGTGCCTTGCTGTCCAAACTCAGTCTACCCGATCCAAATAACACAGGGCTTCACCTGGGGCTAGGAAAGAGGAGTTCGCATTTCAGGCTATCCAAGCTACACGTGCACGGTACATACACATAGGTGTATATGTGACAAGGTAGCTAAGGGTTGTGTCTTGTAGTTCCTGACCTGTGCCTGACTTTACTGGATCTGGCCCATTATGAAAGGTTTTACAGCTTTGAAGAAACAAATCCCACTTCCTCAGGATGGCTTCCAGTGCTTCGGACATCTGGCCAGATTGCAGCAGTTGGTGATCAATCACTCTGGCAAAGCAGCATTTTTTCCTTCCTCTCCTTCGTCCCCGAACGTGCTGCAGCTCCCGCTGACCCCAGCGCCGAGGCAGCAGGCTGCGGGCGACCCTTTCTGCGCGCGCAGCCCCCATCCCCGCAACGTGCCTTCCCGGCGGCAGCTCCGTCGCGCACGGGACAGGCAGGAGCTGCCCTTTGGTGCGTGGGTCTGCCACGTGCTGCAAGAAGTGTGGGCAGGCTGGGGGACGGGATGCGATCCCGGCTCGGGAGCGCTCTAAGGACGGGCTGGGGGCTCTGCCAAGCCTGGGAGGGAGGGAGGGAGCACCCTCGCTGCTGCCGGTATCTATTGTGTCTGTCACCATCCAGTTCCTGTAGTGACTAACGGAGGGTTGTGCTGCCTGTGCCAGGGCCAGACCTAGGTCTGGGCTACTGAGGAAAACAGGCTCCTGGGGAACCCGGGCAGTGTATTTGAAGGCTAAAGTCTCGAAGGCATTCTGGTTGTCCTCAGCAAGGGCCCAAATACAGCAACAGCAATAATGCAACAGCATTCCTCTTCCTTTAAGTATAGGCTTCCCTCGCACTCGAAGCTTTTTTTTAATTAGCGTACTCATCTCATCTGTGCGATTTTTTTTCTGCTCTCCGGAATGACAACAGATGTCTAGAAAGACTAAGCACTCGTATGCTCATGTCCTAGGAAGTCTGTGTGAGCTTGCTGGGAGAGCATGCCGCCCTTATTTCCAGCAGGAAAAAATAAAGGCTGGAAAATGCCACTTACCTGGAAGTCAGCTTCTCAGGAGGCTGGTAGTCCAGGAAAGAGGCAAGAAAGCAGGAAATTTCCATAACAGACCTCCAGAAAAAGGCCCGACTTTATTTTCATACAGGCACTTTCCCTAAGGCTGGGAGAGTGATATCCCTCTTCCCCAAAGCACCGGGGTGCAGCATCAGCAAAGTCTGACCCTGTCTCTGAATAAATAGGTCCTGTAACTCAGCACAAAGCAGAAGTCCATCTTGATCTTGCAGCCAGTCCTGGCCAGGGATGGAGCCTTCTGGATACCCAGAAACCACAAGAGGCAGTGCTCAGGGGAAGCAATGGATGATTTTGCAGGGTTTTCTGGATCTCAGAGGCGGCCTGGCTGCAGTTTCAGGCGCAGGCACCTTCTTTTATTGACTCTGACCCTCTGCCTAACAGAGGCCTCACTGTCCTTCTCATTCCTAATACTGGCCTCACCATCCTTCTCATTCTTCCATTTAATTCTCTCTGCACTTTATTCTACATCACAGGAATAGCTTACTTTCCTTATTTGCTTTAAGCTTTGCAAAGTGCTCTCATTTTCCCTAATCATGCCATGTCTGCTCATTCTTCATTCTTTAGCCCTCCTGCTGTTTTAACCTTGCCAGTTCCTTGAATTATCTAGAGCTTTATCATGCACGGATTACTACGAAGCTTATGGCAAAAACAACTTGTTGCAGGCGTGCGCGCACACAGGCCTTTCCTAAGGGCTTTGCTTAATTTTCTCTCCGCTTTGCTGCAGATCACATATTAGAAATGCAGAAGTCCCTAGAGCCAGTTTCCAAAGACAAGTTGTTCTTGTTGGATGGCTTCTGTTTCCCATACACACGGCCCCCCAAAGGATCCTGCTTCACTCAAACCTTTCTGCTGGGATGCACAAGGGACTTAAGACATGGTGCTGATTTGCCATACGGGACTGAATTTCCCCCACTGGGAATGTTTGGTACCAGAGTGACAATTCCCCTTCCCCCTCTGGTTTTAGCCTGCTGCCAACTCCAGCAATCATCTCTCCTGAAGGAACACTTTTTTCTGCAGGTATTTCTGGAAGGATTGCACATCCCTGGTTAATAGTCTGCACTACCAGCTGCCAAGACATATCCTTGCTCAGAACTTCACCTTGGTCTGGGTAATCAGCTCCCTTAACTGGAACTAATAGTGTTTTAGTGTCCTTGGCTTTCTCATTCCTCTTTTCGTCGCTATTTCATCCGGGCAAGTTGCCCCTAGAGACTCCAGACACCTCCGCTCTATGTTCTTCCACTATCTTACTCCTTGAAGCAGCCAACAGCAACACTTGTGCAACTTTTGCTTTTCACACACAAGAGGTATAACTGCTAGGATCGATGATGGTGTCAGCTCCACAGCCGTTACTTATTGCGGTTGCTCTTTCAAGCGTGGAGCCCTGAGGGGCAGCTTGGTCTCCTCCTCCTACCAGCCCCTGCATGGAGTGTTCTTTGCTCCATCTTTGAGGAGACAAGAGGACATCCATGTCTGGCATCCCAGTTCACTCATAGAATCATAGAATGCCTAAGGTTGGAAGGGACCTCTAGAGGTCATCTAGTCCAACCCCTCTGCACACGCAGGGCCACCTAGAGCACGTGGCACAGGACTGCATCCAAGAGGGTCTTGAAGATCTCCAGAGAAGGAGACTGCACAATCTCTCTGGGCAGCCTGTGCCAGGGCTCTGTCACCCTCACTGTCAAAAAGTTCTTCCTTAAGTTCCCGTGGAACTTTTTATGCCTCAGTTTGTAGCCATTTCCTCTGGTTCTGTCAGTGACCACCAGTGAAAAGAGGCCAGCCCCATCCTCCTCATTGCCTCCCTTGAGGCACTTATAGACACTGATCTGGGCTCCTCTCAGCCTTCTCTTCTCCAGGCTGAACAAGCCCAGCTCCCTCAGCCTCTCCTCATAGGGCAGATGTTCCAGGCCCCTGATCATCCTCGTGGCCCTGCGCTGGACTCTCTCCAGCAGCTCCACATCCCTCTTGTACTGTGGGGCCCAGAACTGGACACAGTACTCCAGATGTGGCCTTACCAGGGCTGAGTAGAGGGGTAAGATCACCTCCCTCGACCTGCTGGAGATGCTCCTCTTAATGCACCCCAGGATGCCATTGGCCTTCTTGGCCACGAGGGCACACTGCTGCCTCATGGTCAACTTGTCGTCCACCATGATGCCCAGGTCCTTCTCAGCAGAGCTGCTCTCCAGCAGGGTTGGTCCCAGCCTGTACTGGTGTCTGGGGTTATTTCTCCCCAGGTGCAGGACCGTGCACTTGGCCTTGTTGAATTTCATGAGGTTTTTGACCGCCCAGTTGTCCAGTCTGTCCAGGTGCCTCTGGATGGCAGCACAGCCCTCTGGAGTATCCGCTACTCCTCCCAGCTTCGTATCATCTGCAAACTTGCTGAGGGAGCACTCTGTGCCTTCATCCAGGTCGTTGATGAATAAATTGAACAGGACTGGACCGAGGACTGACCCCTGGGGCACTCCGCTCACCACAGGCCTCCAACTAGACTCTGCACCGCTGATCACCACCCTCTGAGCTCCGCCATCTAACCAATTCCCAATCCACCTCACCGACCACTCATCCAGCCCACACCTCCGGAGCTTGTCCAGGAGGATGTTGTGAGGGACAGTGTCAAAAGCCTTGGTGAAGTCCAGATAGACGACATCCACTGCTCTCCCCTCATCTATCCAGCCGGTCATCCCATCATAGAAGGCTATCAGATTAGTCAAGCATGATTTCCCCTTGGTGAATCCATGCTGACTAGTCTTGAGCACCTTCTTGTCCTCCATGTGCCTGGAGACAATGGCCAGTATGACTCGCATCGTTTCAAGTAAACAAAGCCCATAAGGTTTAAATCAACTAAAATCCGACAGAATGGAAGAGTTTAGGGATCCCACAAGAAAACCTGGAAACCGAGAAATGACTGACTGGCCCAGGCTGTCCTCACCCAAAACACAGTATGCAGGTGCAGTTTTCCACTTAGTCAGGAGCTTTTGGGTCAGACCCAGAAATAACAGAGAAGTTTTAATACAAATACTTTTTTGAAGCTGAAGTATCTTCTGAAATTTGGCATAAGTTAAAAGATAGTTCATTCTTATTCACTTACTACAGTGTTACAATGAATCTCATGGATACGTCTTTAGAGCAAGATGGAAAATATCTTTTTGTTTGCCAACAGCAAAAAAAAATCTTTAAGATTAACTGCTGTTGTCAGCTCTGTTAACAATGTCTTTTGTAGATTTGTCCAATCTTAGTTAATGTGCTTTTTTTTTCTTGGCATAGCCATGCATTAGCTATTGTATTGTCAAAAGCAAAAAATTCCATTTCTTCAGCAATGTGCTGAAACCTGGGAGAGAAATTGTCCTTCATAATTCCTGTCAAAATTCCATTATACTGAAAGGGAAAAGTGATCTCGTATTGTACATACAAAAAAAAAAAAAATGATGTCTGCAAGGCTATGGTGCCTCTGAGACATGAAGAATATTTTTCCACTTCAGTGCAGTTACTCTTAGACACTATATACATTGCATCCCTCCAAGTTCTTCTTTCTGTAATGGTCTGTGGAACACATGAGATGACTTTTGTTTCACATCCAAGTTAATCAAATTGCCACAAAAGGAAAAAACACAATTTATTTTCTGAAAATCTTTAAACCTGATAAATTGTCAGCAGAAATCTGTGGAATAAAAATATAGTTCTTAACCTTTTAAATAAACTATATGATAAAGTTTCAGCATATAGCCCAGCCACTCTGGAGTACTGCAGCAGAGACAGCAGGACAAAGCTATGACAGCTGGAGTTGAAAGGACAAATTCCTTCCCTCATATAAATTGTCCTAACTTGAACAAAGCCAAGGAAGCCATAATGAGTTATACTTTCTCCAAAGTGTTTTCAGTGAAGTTTCTTTCATAAATAGAAGGGTGAAAATATGAAGCAAAAACTGTAGAATTGTGGATAAACATAACAAAGAACGGAGGCTGCATGAAGTCTACAAAGGACCTCCCTGTTCAAACATTATTTAGATAGGAAATGCTTATATCTTACAGCTAAGGAAAAAAAATAGATACATTTTTTGATTATATTCAGAAAAGTAATCTTTCAGGTCACCCATGGTCCCGTGTCAGCCACGCTAACCAGCTCGTGAACAGCACTTCAGTGGTGCCTTGTTGAGGGAGCAGCTCTGTTGATGATGTGCAGATGCCTTGTGGCACCTGGGAAGCTCCCAGGCATCCCCTCAGCCTCCGGAAGTTCTCGGGTTTCCCAAGCCTTGCACGGTGTCCGCCAGTGCTGCCCAGCCATCCCCAATGTCCTGACACATCCCAGGTTGCGCTGGTGTCCGTTGCCTGGGTTGCCTAGGACGGGAGCCAGCTCCAGGGTAAGATCCTAAATTTAGATGTTTGGAGGCAAGGAAGTTGTCCCGCACCACCTGGGAGCCTCATCTGGGGCATCTTGAAGCTGAAGGCGCCCTAATTCAGACTCCAGTTGGGGTCCCTCATGGACTGTAAGGGGAGATCGACCCAGCTCACGTGTGCCACCACATACACATCCACTATGTGGGCAGTGCTAAGAGATGGCTGCAAGGAAAGTGTCCAGTTGCCTGAGCATTGGCCATACAGAAAGTAGCTCACTTATTTACATCTTTGTTGCCCAAGTAGTCTTTGAAAGTGGGTTCTCTATCTAAAAACAGTCCAAAAAAAGTGGTTTCTCTGTCTAAAAACTGTCCAGCCACTACAAATACAAATATAGTCTTTATCAAATGGAATTTTGTTAATTTTGAAAGGTTTTCATCCTCAGATGATAATGGCAGGAACTTTGAAGCCAAGGTAACTTTTTTTAAAGGGGGAGGCCTCTGCAGCTGCAGCTCATGAGTGCAAACCTCTTTGATTAGCAAAGTAAGTGTGGACTTCAGGGTGGCCCTGGAGTTACTCTGGAGATCGGGAGCTTAGGTCATCCATTCAGGAACTGAGTATTTGCTTTTGGAGTTGGTTTCATAATTCCATTTTTTTCTGTACAAATCATCTGTGAATATTTTAAAGAACAGAAAAGTGAAGCCATTGTCTACTGCCCCCCATGTGGGTTTGTGGCCCCCCATGTCCCCAGTCATGTGGGCCCCCATGATTTCTGTGTTCATGTTTTACAAACACAATACCTTCAGCTGGTTCAGAAGGAGTGCAGGTCTCATCCTAAGTAAGCCTGGTTAAAAGTTTCCCGCTTTTCTGTGCCCCAAACAAAGAGCTACAAAAGGGATTTTGGCACCACGTTGTCAGCACCTTGCCTCAGCAGATGCCTTAGTCCAATGCTTAAGCATAGACCCTGAAAACTTTTACTTGGGTGCCATCTAACTCTGTATCACCAGCCTGTACTTCTTAAATGGCAAATTTTGGACATGCACAGGCAAATCCTGAGTCATGCAGTAAGGTACGGGGGCTATGGGGTCCACTGCTGTGGTGGGCGTCCCCATGGGACCCAGACAGAGGCTGCACAGAGAGCGCAAGAGAGGACGGCTCTGGTGGCAAGGGGCCTGCAAGCCTTGGGGCTCCGTGATCTGCTGTTTGAGACGGCTGCCTTTGTGCAGTTATTCCTCTGCCATGCCAGAGCATATTCTTCTGCTAGTATATGAAACAGTGACTGAAAAGAAGGGGTTTTTTGCTGCTTTTCTGAAAAAAAAAATCTTTCGCAGGAGAATGATGAGTCTTTTTAACAAAGAGTGTAAAGAGCAGCTGGTCCACAAAAAAGAAACCAAAGCTAATTAGAAACAATTCTGTTTATACCTCATATTCTCTTTTTTTTTCTCCTTTAATTTCTTCTCTGATTTCATTTTAGTACTAGGATTGTTTCAGGGAAATAAGATCTTTTGCTTTAAGAATTCATCTGCTCTTGCTTGTCATAATTTGGAAGCTAATAATCCTCTCTTTGTGACTTTGCACACATGCACTGAAACCCATTATGTCAAGGACAAAGTACGATAGTTCCAGGCATGTGGAATAAGAACAACAGATGAGAAACAAGAACAGATGCAAATTAACTGCTGAGGACAAAGAGTTATATTGTAGCCTTCCACCAGAAAACTCAGGAAAGACGGAAAGCAATTCAAGGGCATTGTCTGTACCCTGGGGACGCTTTCTGAAACTTCTCACCATCATTAACAGCAATGGAACTGATCAGAGAAAAATACGTCTCTGCAAAGGAAATGTAGCAGGCTAAAAAAAACGTTAGCTCAGATGTGGTGTTAAATACAACTTAGCTCTTTGCATAACCAAGTCACGGTTAGCCTTAGGTGCCTTTTAGTACTAATCATGTTTGATGGCTTTGCTTCAAATCGTAACGTTATTTATTTCCCCATGAAATGATGTTTGATATTATTCTTGACGATTGTATTTTGCTTGATCGTTTTTCAGTGATAGATAGTGCTGTGAGCTGAGCTGTGTAGAAGCAGTAACTGGCAAGAAGTTTTGACAGGCCCTAAGCCTTATCAGTGTCAGGTTTAAATGAGATTTTGGCCAAAGGAGCCCTGTGTTTGTTGAAGAACGTAATGTTGCTAATAGCACTGCATTGTGCTATAGTTAAGAGTGGTGGGAATATGTTCAGAGAAGACAGCAAGCATAAACAAGGCTTTTATATGAACAAGGGGTTTCCACGGAGTATTTTCAGCTAGGACTAACAAATGGTTGATTGAGGGATGCAACACTGGGCTCCAGGCTAAAGGGAGGGGGGAAAAGCATGCCATTTTATTCACTGAAGGTTTTTGTTTCCAAACTGCAGATCAGGAATTACTTATTTTTGGCCTAAAATAAGTTCTGCTTTTTATAAACAATTTTAATCTGTTTCAAGGGCAGAGAGGTTCCTCAAAACAGCGCCTGGTCTCCAGTCATGACCACAAGGAGAGGTACTCTTAGGGCAGAGCCCAAGACCATGGCTAAAAGAGCATGATACTGCTCCTGAGCACATTCCCGGCTTCCAGGTATCTGCAGTTCAGGAACCTCCCTGAGTCATAGGTACTTTCCTTGCATTTAGCAATGCCTGCTAAAGTTGTTTTCCGTGAGCTTGTCCTGCAGCCCCTTGAGACCATGCAAACTTTTAGTGTCCATAAGTTTGTGAGCCGGAGTTCATAGCTCAAGGACGCCCAAGCATGGAACAACCTCCCATGGTGGTGCCCCACCTTCCTTCACCTTCACCTTCCTTCACCCACCAGCTTCACCTGATGGTGCCTCATTCCTCTACCAGAAGAAAGCGCGAGTAATTGATCTTCATCCCCCCTTTCCATGTTATTCATGCTTTAATAAACTTCTATGAAGTCCTCCTCCCCAGCTGTCTCCTTTTCAGACTTTTTAGTTAGTCCTCTAATTGTTTTCCAGAAGCAGTTTTGTACTTTCGATCATCCTTGCTATCCTCTACCATAAATTTTTCAATTTTTCTACATCTGTTTGAGAAGGGAAGACCAGAACTGCATGCAGTATTCAAGGGATGAGCAAATCATGGATTTATATAGCCGAATGATGATAATATCTAATTTTCTCTCTATTTCTTCCCTGAAATTTCCTAACATTTGGCTTGCTTCTTAGACTGCTTACTGATAGCAAGCATGAATAGTTTTCATGGAATTATCTGTCATAACCCACAGCTTCTGCTGCTGAAGGAAGCAATCAGCTCATCTTTTTATGTATGAAATTAGGATTGTTTTCCCCCACCTTCATATTTTTCTACATCAAATTTCATCTACCATTTTATTGCCCACTCAATCTCGTGTCTTCTGAAATTCTGCACAATCATCTTCATTATCCTGAATAACTGAAAAACTTCTTAATAATATCAGCAAACTTTATTCCTCACCCCTCTTGCTTTTAATGCATAACTATGTCAACAGCACAAGTCCCAGTATAGATCTTCTTTCAGGGTTCCTCTTGTCCTCTTCACTGTGAAGTTCTTCCCTTCACAATGAAGAACTACACTTTTCTTCCTCTGGTTCTCTTCTTTTAATACATTATTTATCCGTACAGGAACCCTCCCTCTTATCTTATGGCTGCTTTGCTTCCATAAAAGCTTTTGGTGAGGGATTTTCTTGAAAGGCCTTTGGAAATCCAAGTTTATTTTTACTAATCACTTGGTTTTTGACCTTTTCAAAGAGCTCTAGTAGCTCCGTGAAAATGACGTCCAAGCTGCAAGGCTAATTTCCTAGGAAAAGGGATTTCTGTTACTAGAGTCAGGAAAACTTCCTCGTTGAAATGAGAATGTGGGGAATCCAGAACTGCTAAAACAAATACTTTTCCATATGACGCTTACCCTGGAACTGATTCCCAAAGAAAATCAGCCAAGCTTAAAAGAAGGTGGTCAGCCACATTCACAGGTCTCAGCTTATTTCACACTAATGTGGGAAGAGATGTTAAATGACATCAATCAAAACATAAATGAGTATCTCATCATAAAGGCTCATAGTGAGACCTAATTTAGTTAATCAGAGATCCTTTTATTTTCTGAATACTCCTTCATTTGAACCTGATCTGATCAAAGACCTGATCTTCATGAGACATGGGGCTGCAGGGCTCCAGGCTGGCCAGAGGAGCCGCTTTCCCGCTGCTCACCAGCCTGCAGCACCAGATTCAGGTTTCTGAAGCTCTGTTTATTTTCTTTCGTCCCAAATAAAACAACAGCATCGTATTTTTCCAGTAGCTGACAGGGTAATTCTAAGCTATAGAAGTAATAAATATTCACAATGGTGATTTTTTTAAAAAAGCGCTGGAGAAATAGCTTGACTTGTAAAGATCAGTATTTCATTGCTTGGCCTGCACCTGAGAATGAAGAAGCTTTCATTATCTGTGAAGCTTTTCAACAACTTTCTGACCTTCATTTTAAATCCTGGGACTTGGGTCATAAGTATAAACTGATGTCTCAAAAATCTTAATTTAAATGATGATCTTTTTCATAATCTGCTCCATCCGTTGTCTAAACTGTGTTTCTCTTATTGTTTTCCCTTCCCTTTCCAGAAAATTGCAGTAGGATGAGGGTCTCACACTATTCAAGCTGGATCTTGTGATATCCTGTGTATTACAGACTTTCAATCAATGCTGCAGCATTTCTTAATGATAAATGTAACAGCTGACGAGCACATTGGGAAGCATTTTGGTGCTCTGCCAAAATAACATTCTTTTTTTACTTTTTTTAACGTGTTGTTCCTTTATTCATTAGACTGTGTGGTAAACCATAACATGTTAAATCATGTTTCCATTTTTTTCCATCTAAAATCTTGTGTCCAGAGCAAATTAAAAAGAAAAAAAATAAAGAAAAGCATATTAGCCTTGTAGATTCCATCTTCCTTCTCCAAACCATATGGTCACAATTTCTACATGCCTCTAGGACTGAGCCGGCACAGCCGTCTCCGCGTCAGTGTCAGACTATCCAGAGATGCATCTGCTCTACAGCTGAGTGTGGCACTCTCAGCACAGGCAGCTGGTGTACTCAGAGCTCTGCGATTTAGCTAGTCAAAGGTTAGTTTGGCTCCTGCTCTAATATGCTTCTGACAATACCTTCAGGAAAATATCTACTACTTAACACAGCAAAGTAAAACACTCTGATTTCCATATTCAGTCCATTGCTGTTCTACCTGAGCATGTTATCCATGTTATCCAGACATAATACAGTTACATATGCAGAATATGCATGTAAATTAATGTAATTTAAGTAGTATTTCATTCATTACTTGTACATACTAATACCTATGTGCAATAGCCTTTTGGCAGACAGTCTTATATTAATGAGTAGAATGATCTTCCCAAATTTCCAGTCTTCTAAAACACAATTTAACTGCCATTTCCAAAAATACTTCTGGCCAGCTAAAGTTCTGACAGCACTGCCATGTGCCCTATATTGTAGCCTATCTAACTGAAATTGGATTATGTTTGTGTTATCCTTTGAGCTAGATAAGTTTAGCCAAAACATATGCCTCAAATTATAAAGTTAATACCAGAGGAGGCTACAGAGAAAGCCTATCCTCAAATACTATGATTTAGTCCAGGCAAACTTTGCTGAAAACAGATTATAAAAGGATTAATTGAGATACTTATTCCAAGTCATTAAGCAACTGGGAAAGTTAATTCAATTGAAAGACAATATCCTTAATAAAGAGGAGGAAGATAAAAGAACATGTTAAAATGGATGACACTTTCCAGAAAGATTAAGCTATTTCTGAAGTCTCCAAATTTAATTTAGATTGTTATTCATTTTGTTATTTAAGCTTGAATATGTGTTTTGTATGAGAGTAGAGAGTCTTCAGGGTCTTGTATGAGAGCCAGATGCTCTCTGGTGCTAGGGAAGCCCCCATCAATATTTTGGAGGGAAAACCAGCAGCCCTGAGGCTGCAGCACACAGCCAGGGCACGAGCTCTTCAGCTTTCATCGGTTTTGATCTGCGCCTGAATGAACAAGAGAAATCCATGGATCTCCAAACTGCTCAGCTGGAGGCTTCTCAGCGGGATGGACCAAACCCAAGGGCTCAGGAGGCAGCCGAGTAGCTCTCCCCATAGCGCTCTCCTCACAGAGAGCCACATCTAAATTCCCCTGAGGTCAGCGAAAGCCTTTCCTTTTCCAAAACGGGTTTGGAAAAGGCCCGCTCAGATTAAATCCGTGATCTGCATGAATGAAAATACAGGCAGGTTTGAACAAGAAGAGAATATTAATAGGTGGGATATATTCAGGTCTCCTCAGAGGCTGTGTTTTTTAACATGGCATTTTCCCCCCATGTGAATGTTGCCCTTTGAAGAAAAAGACTCCTCAGATTCAGTCACCTTTGGCTCAAGTTCTCTTTGCCTTTTCTTTATTTAGAAATTATTCAAATTTTTAAAATCTGCTTCTCTAAGTTGCGGATTTTGTTTTGTCACAGCATACATACAGGTATCTCTGTGTACTTCTTTTTGCTAAACTTTCACTTAAATCAAATGGTTTTACTAATGTGTGTAGAAAGGATGGATCCTTTGTGGCTGGTTGTGCCTCCTAATGGATTAATTTTATTTTGGTCTTCCCTTTAACTTTGTTGAATTTTAGCTAAAGTCAGCACCCCAAAGCACTCTAAGTACGATAGATTCCTGCTTAACTTCTGTCGTTTCTTGTTTCCTGTCACCACAAATTGGTTGCTACATATCATTAAGATGAGGCATATTACACTAGTACTTCTTTTTTATTATTTTTTTTTTCATACCAAATTACTAGCAATCTGGTTACTGACACTTAAATAAGTTAATGTGCTAACTAACATCATTAAATATTTCCACTCATATGAAGCCCATTGGCGCCAAGGAAAGAATGGCAAGCAACATTTGTTGTGAGTCTTTTGCTAAGCAGCCAGAAAGGAATATCTAAACTCAGGATTTACTTATTTACATTCAGTGCAAAAGCATTTCTCCTGCTCAAAGCCACTTTCATTAAATCAATCCTAATCTTTCAGCAATGGTAGAAATGCCATTATGCAAATAAGCAACTGCCTTGTAGGTTTGCAAAAGCAATGACACTCATACAAAGGCTGCTGAGGCTATTTCATAGTGGCAGTCACTGAACTTCATAAATCCCGATTTGTACATATTGTGTTTCATGATTATGATTTTTGTCTGTGAGGCCGGCCACTTTTAAAGCCACAGCTCCAAGCTGAGAACTAATGAAACGTTTAATATTCTGGAATAATTCACCTCCGTGCACCACAACGCTGTAAAGCAGGCTCCCATCTGATGATGCCCATAGTTGCGTGGTACTTCCTGCATTTGTCACACTGCTCCAGATAATATTAGTATTTAATGACTGTGCCCTCATAAGCTAAAACCAGATGAATAGGACGTCTTCCATCTCTTTCCACTTAAGGTGACCTGAACTTTCATTTATGTCACAGTCACTTGCAGCTGTTCAGATATCCTCTAAAAATGCTGAAAGGAAAACTCTATCAATCTACAACTGAATGAATAACTGTAAGAATGAGTCTGTTGTCTTACTGTCTTTGGATTGCTTTAATAAAAGCATTTGTATTCCAGGAAGGAGGCAAGAATATAATTAATCATTGACACAACTGAATAGGCACATTGTCTAAGTGATTCATTAGGAAGCAATTTCAAGAATATTTATTTTGATGATATACATTTTATAATTCATTACCAACATAATAAAGTGAACACTCAAAAGAATCCATTTGCTATTTTTATCCCTTTGAATTAAAAATAACAGCATCCTTGCTATCTGTGGCTCTCTTTGCAAAGCTGCGTGTCTGTAGCAAAATGCAAGGACAGTAATCATGACGGATATACTCAGTAGTACTGGGAACTTGTATTTACAAGAATAAAAATCTTTTTATATTCAAACCCACCTTTCAAGATATGATAAGCATAATGAATGTCAGCCCCACAACTTAGCAACTTCACTAACAGTCGCAGCAGACAAGTCTAGACCTCAGCTAATGCAGCTCTATGTGAGGACAAGCCCTCGCCATGGATTTTGGCTAACCACCAGCAGCACAGGTGAGCTTCAGCGTGTGCAGCACATGGACAGATGGTGGGAATCGCAGTCCAGTTTTTCTGACGCCGCCGTGTGAGTGCTCTACACCTACTTGGAGCAAGCAAGGACTTCATAGTCTATGTGATTTTTCTGTCTTTGAATGCTCCAAGGAAAAATGTTTGATTTGGAGAGGGTGCCTTTCTTAAACAAATTCTGAGTCATATTTTTTTTATTTCCAGAAGGGCTTTCATGACAAATCTGCCTGTTAGGGAGGTTTAACTTGGTTCTGCTGACTGCTAGCGCTTGTGCCACAGGATATCCATTGTTTCTAACTGGGATTAATATAGTACTTCTTTGTAGCTACCTCTTCCTAATACTGAGAATGAGAGATAAAGGGGGTGAAACAAGAACGAACCATTGCTGCATGAGTGATAACTAAGACTGGTGTAGCTCTGAATTATTAGTCCAAACTTGTTTTACGAAAAAGATGGACTTCCCTGCCCAATCGGTTTCTCCTCTTGGTCAGTACACTGGTCATCTGAATTATCTAAGCAAACATAATAATTTATTTAAAAGATATAATTTATTTAAAATGTATTAAATTTTATTATTTTATTTAAAAATTTAAATTAAAATTTACTTAATTTAAAATCTATTCTTAATGACAATGCTTGTAAAAATAGCTTGGCTGGTAAGGATGCAGACAGGAGGTTTCTGTGAAGAGATGAGGAGAGAGCTGGAAGAAGGTGAAAAAGCAAAATGCACAGCACAAGTACAGAATTAAAAAGTAAGGACTGTATATCTAAAACCACTGGGCAACACTATGTAACTACAAATATATTTGATATAAATGCTTAGGCTGGAAATTAAAGGTTTCCTTCCTTTTTCTGACAACATTTAGTAGGAGGCTGATGACACCTCAGAACTTTAGTAAGGAGTAGCAGGCAGCATCTGCTTTATTTGTCTGATTATAACAACGTATTTTAATTTTCATTATGGATGTCTTTGGCGCTTACACAGTGCTTTGAAGAGTTTTTAGTTTCACAGTCTTTGTTTTATTTAGATTCTCACTCCTAAGCAGATACCCTCCCTTGGGATGGATTGAGAAGCACAGCTCTGTGGGGATGCAAACTTGAACGTAATGAATCTCCTGCTCTCGCAGAGCTGCAGTTCCCCATCTTTGCCCAGCCTGGGCCACCAGCCCTTGGTGTGCCAGTGTGGTGGTTAAAGCCCTCACCCAAGAAGGTGGAGGTCTGGAGTAATTCAAACCTATGCCTTCTGTCAGCCACAGTAGTAACCTAGTAGGCTCCATTTTACAGTTTCTGAACACCTGGAGACACTCATAATCCATGGGGCTGGATTATGAGTTTCTCCAGGCCTGGAGATACTTCTCCGATGGAGAAGTGACTTTAAACGTCTCTAAGAGCAGCAGTCATAACTCTGGATTTCCGTTCTAGTGAAATCCTGTGTTAGAGATTTCCTTGGGCTTTTCTAGATGCTGGTGTCTGAAGTGGGTTCGGGTGAGGAAGAGCCAGGCAGAGGAGGGAAGCTCCTTCTCCTTGGTCCCTTTAAAATTAAAAAAAAAAAAGTAAACAGCTATTTAGCATGTTATTTGACTGATGCATAAGAAAACCTCTTGCTTAAATCAGAACTATTTTCTCTGTATCTGTCAGGGAATACGGTTAATCGAATGGGATTTGAAAAGGATCCCAATTTGAATTTTGTTTGGCCCTTCTGGCTGCCTATGGTACAAGTTAGAGGATTATATTGTATTGCGAAATGCCTTGGTTTATGTTTTGCCTGTAGACGGTACCCATAAAGAGCAGCTTGATACCCCAGTGCGATCCCCATTCTTTCTCCTTAAACTCAAACCAAAAATGAAGGAGGAGAGGGGGCCTGTAGGACACCTCTGCTGCAGAAGTCCACTAAAGCCTTCTCAGAGCACATAAAGAGTTTAATTCTCATTCCAAAATGCCTAAGAGTTCCTGCATATTGCCCTCTTGTGACTACCTGGAAAGTACAGTACTGCATCCACCGAGAACGAGGGAGAATTCATCATGCTACCTGCTACCGTATCCCCCGCTTTGTGAGTTATTTTTATTGACCAAGGACAATTCAGGGAAGGAAAAAAGCGCAGGAAAGATTTATTAAACATTAAGAGAGTATAAGGAAACATAAAAACGTCTTCTCGCCCTAAGCACAGTTATTGATAACTTCTACCTCCTGGAGTTCACCGTGGTGTCAGAAACACCATCGCTTCAGAGCAAAAAAACGTAATTTGTCAGGAACAAGAGGGAGGGAAAACACCAGGTGCCGTAAGCCCCCGCTGAAGTAGTCACTGGTTAAAACCGGGGGAAATAGATGGGGCCATGCTGCGGATGGGGAACCACCAGGCACCAGGGTCTCCTTGCCACGGCCACCCCGGCCGGCCCGCCTTGGTCTCTGGGGCTGATCTCTTCTTTCCTGACGCTCGTTCATAGCGGTCCTTGGCGGGCGACCTCAGCGCCTGCCTTCACCCCCTCTGCTCGAGACCGGGCCTCCTCCTCAGCCTCGATCATTCCCTGCGCTCAGCCTTTCCTAAGGCTTATTAGAAAGCAGCTCACACACTGACTTCTCAGTGTATCAGTGCTCTGCTTTGACCTTTATTTTTTAATGTTATTCTCCAAGTACATACATTTACAAGTGGCAATGAACACTAAAGAAACATATTCATAATATAGCCAGGCTAATCTTAGAAGGTTGTAGGCAGTTTCAGAGAATATTTGATTCAGTTTAGAGAATATTTGATATGGAGTTCATTTAATAAAAATAGGAATTATTAGAGGAGATCCGTATTTCTGTGGAGAATTAAGACTTGATCTTTGCTTGCAGCTAAATACACTGCCAAAAGTATCTCCCAGATATGTCATGCAAATCTACTTACTTTCTTGCTTCTTTTATGATAAAGGTTTTGAGGAGCATATTTTAAGTGATCTAATTCTGATGCATTACAATAATGCAACCTCAATAGAAAAGCAGATCAAAGTAAAGGTTCCTTTTTTATTATTTATTTCTCTGCTCCATTTGCTATCAGTCCAATGAAAAATAAATGCAATGGGCAAATTTATGCCCATGGCAATTGGGGAAGTACTTGACTAAGTGATCAGGGGCCTTCAGCTCCACACAAATACAAAGAAAGAAAGAGAACCAATGGGAATCAGCACTGCCCCGGCTTTGCCAGTAAAGAAATCTCCCAAATGATGGTGCTAAAGGAAGTTACGAAGTACCACATGCAAAGCAGGGCTCAGGGTTAAGGATTTTGAGAGACAATGCAGAACATTTGCATGTTTAATTAGCTACAATACACTTAATACATACTTGATTAATGTATCAAAGATTTCTCTATCACAAAGAAAAAGTCCTGCGATCAGATAATGAAGTTTTGAATAT
This sequence comes from Crypturellus undulatus, assembly GCA_013389825.1. Classification (NCBI taxonomy): domain Eukaryota; kingdom Metazoa; phylum Chordata; class Aves; order Tinamiformes; family Tinamidae; genus Crypturellus; species Crypturellus undulatus. The sequence continues at coordinate 1,177,808 of VWPW01000756.1, forward strand.
ATGTAACTCAAGGTAACTTTGGGTAGTACAATCCTGGGTATGTTTCCTGAGGTTTTAGGAGAGGTAATTAATCAGAAAATTCATGTCTTCTCCTCTGGTAAATCTGGAACTTAAAAAAAGATGAAAGTATATAAATGTCTTGGGGGAAAACTCTGCAAGTTGTTAATGAAGGCCCTGATCCTTGTGTCCTTGGGCCAGTCATGGTCCGTGCAGGAGGGCCCCTGAGCTCGTGGTTTCGGATAGGGCTCACAGTCCAAGAAGGCACCGCTCACTCTGCAGGATGGAGCTACTGTGCTGCAGCTCTGTGTTTGCTATGTGCTGATTTGTTCATGTGAGTAACTTGTAAATCTGTCTTGTTCAATCAATAAATCGTATTTCCCCAAGACACGGCGTGATCACCAGCACAAATTTACAGCGGGCACATTAAAAGCGTTCTGTATCGACGCTGTACCGGCACTTTTAACTCTATTCCCAGGGAAACGTTTGCTTGTTCCGAAATGAAGTGCCGGGGGCCGCGCACAGGCGGCCGCACACGCGCGCCGGGGCCCCGCACGCGGTGTCTCCGGAGGCGCTCGGGCGCCGCGCGAGCCGCTCGCAGCGGG
>VWPW01000756.1:1178855-1201807 GCA_013389825.1 Crypturellus undulatus
GCGGCGGCGGGTCGGGGGCTCCGGGCCGCCTCCCGGCACCGGCCGCGGCCCCCGGCAGGGAGCAGCGCTTCCCAAAACCGGCCCGGGGGCTGAGTTTTCTGCCGCTTGCTCGCGGTTTGCTTCCTTCGCTGCAGTTACCGGGTTCTTCTCTCTCGCCCTCAACAAGTTACGGGAGCAGATGAGCCCCGAAATTACGATCTGCTTTTGTACTCGCCGTTGTTTCTTAGCAAAGAAGCAGCTACAAGCAACGCAAACCCCTGTTTTTCCAACTGTAATATCCTACCACGTTTCCTTCAGCTGTCCTGGGAAGCTTCGGGTTGCATGCAAGCTGCCAATCACTGTATGGGCAAACATTTTACAGCGCTGATCTCTTATAATATTGAATCATAGAGCCACCTGGTCGAGTTATAAAGATGTCATTGATGAAGTCTGGCTTCCAGAATTTGGGCTTCTTGCCAGTCCCATGATTAATAGGAATATGACTGTATACCTGCAAGAAGAAATGTCTTCCCTGACCGCAGTGGAGCGAGGCAGGGTTTCCCCATGGGCACAGCCGTTGCTGCTCCGGCTCTTCGCGTTCTGCCTGGTGCCAAGTAACAACGTCGCGTAAAATTTCAAGCGAGTGTTCTTAGGACAGTGTCTTGCCTGCAAAGCAGCAAGTCTGCTGCAAGCGCCTGGCAGGAGAACAGGTATGAAAACAGAAGGAAATGTGATACAGTTAATTGTGAAGGCAAGTTCTGTTGCTGAAGGAAAACCTTTTATGAAAGTTGAGAACACCAAGTTTATTAAGGATTCAGTAAAAGGACTGCTAGATGAAACTACATTTAATCACTTCATTAAGTTTGCAGGCTCTTGAGAGATGAGGTGGTGTTTTATCTTTTTTAAAAGTGTGTACGTGGCTTTGCATAAATGATTTCTGCTGCGTGTCTCTGGGTGGTAGTTCAGTGCATGTAACGGGCCGTGCAGACAAGAGTCTACTGTAGTAGTCTCACCTGGTGCGCACAGCCCCAGTTTGTGAGTTTTGTTGTGCTAAGAAACTGAGAGTATTTTGTCTCTTGCAGATAGAAGACTAATGGGAGTGATGCTGAGCCAGGGCTCTGTGTGTTTTGTACTGAAGTTAAGTCACATACATAATTTCAGCACAAGGTAGACCTGTACCCCCAACCCCCCAGCCAAGGTAGACCGTGTCGGCAACCACATTAGGACATTCTTGCTCCCCTTGTAGGAATACGACTTCATTTAGAGCCCCTGGGGCACGGGGATGCAGCGTTTCATGGCTGAGCACGTCTTCATGTGTTTGCACAGCTAAAGATACTTCTGTAATGGGGTAATGTGGTTTTGTAGCCAGCCAGGTGCACTGTGACAGCCCAAGCCTCCGCGCTCGTTTCTGTGCTGGGAAGGGAAGTTCATGTCACATGGTTGGTTACATGGGAATACATTTTCTTCCAGGGGCTCTCCGGCATCACACAAACTCATTTAGGCTGGATTCTGCAGGGTTCAACTGCAGTTCATTAGCACAGTTTTTAAACACTTGCGATATATGCACTGTAGCTGCTTTCTCTTTTAATCATTTAGAAGTCAAGCTGTAAAAAGGACCGAGCTTCTGTTTCGCCTTGTCCTTCCTATTATATAACACAATATAAAAAGAGAAGTACTGAATTTGGCCAATACTATTTAATAAAGAAGAGCTGTACTCTAATTTTACCAAGTGCTAGCAGTCTATCAAAATACATAAAAAAATCTGACTGCCTTTCTATGTTCTTGTGTCCCAGGTAGGCCTAAAAGAGCTTTAAAAAAGTTACTGTTATTAGCTTGGTATAAATACCCTATTTTTTTTGGTTTATCACTTTTGATTCAAATTGGAAGAAAACCTGTAATGTTTTTTCTTACCAGATACTGTCTAGAGGAAAAAAAATAGATATCATCTTCAATATTGGTTTTGCAACCACAGAGGATTACATTGTATATTTTACTGTGATAAATGAGCAATCGTTCAAGTACTGTAATCTGTGTATAGTTAGCCGGTCTTTAAATATTTAAAGACTAAATAATAGCAGCTTCTGTGTATGTAGTGCTTCTAATGAACCTTAAACTATTATGTGTTGCTGTGTTTGTTTTTCTCCTCCACTGCCACTTTTTTTTCCCCACTTATTAAAAAGATTATTAGGGATGTAAGCAAATTATGAGTAGACTCGTTCCATCCTAGCTGCATCAAAACAAGCTCAGTGAATTTGAAGTTCCTTTAAAAGCCTCCTGCACCAGCCTCTCCACTGAAACCTTTCCACCTCCTTCATGGTAAAACATCTCTTGGTAAATGTCCTGCTTCGTGCTTTGAAAAAAGCATTGCTGTCATCTCAGGAACAGATTCTGCCTCTGTGTGGTTGGTTCCTGATGGAAGGTCTGTGTATAAGGAATAATTTCAGAGACACATCTGTCTTCAGTGTTGTGTATTACCTGAAATAGCTTCTTAGCTATTATCCAAGCTAGACTTCTAGATTTCGTCGGGCAGAATAGCTACTTAGCTTTCTAGATATACAAATCCTGTTTATATTAAGTAGTTTAGAAGAGGAGTCCAAAAGACATTGTTGTGGTCGTCTCGTCTGACTTCCTGTAGAGTAAAAAATAGGTCTGTAGTAAATCAACTCCTTTTTGAATGATGCCATGTTCAGATTTGTATTATACAATACACAGCGTCCTGGCTTCTTAAATTCCTAGCAAAGGAAAATTTTAAAGCCATTCCATTAATTAATAACCTTTGTGGTGTATGCCTGCATACTTTTGTCGTCTGAATAAGTCTAGTCTAATAGTGACTGATTATCTTTCTATCCTTAACTGCTGGATTGAGCAGTCCTCTCCTCTTCCTCCTTCCCCCTGTTTTTGTTCCTCGTAATAGGTGTTATGGTTTGTGGTGAAGTTATTGTAGCCGTCTCTGCATCGAGCAGTTCTGCATTTCATTAGGAAAACTCTGACTTCCAAATCTGTAACTCTTGTTCTCCCTAGAATATATAAAGTATATGGATAATATATGTAGGACATTGTTCTACCTAGAATATATGAAGTATATGGATAATATATATAGGATACAGGAAGCCATATGAAGAAAGCTAGGATAGGAGCTTATGTTGTTAGTTACTGCCTAACCATATTGTTATGGTAAGTTAGAGGACATATTTTCTAAAATTAAGGAGCAGTTTATATTTGTACCTGTAACTGATGGCGAGGCCACTGGTCATTGCCACTAGGTGTAACTTGCCCACTGCCTAGGTGGATGGGTCCTCAGACGCAGTCGCTTCAGAAGCCCTCAGATGTCAAGGCTGCCCTCCTTGCCTGGATATTCACATCCGACCATTGGGTTCCCCTCTTAGTTCCTGGAGCAACTTTATTGACTGCCAAGCCAGTCTCGGTCTACTAGCTTACAAATATATTTATATTAACATCTAATATTGTAGATCTAATATTGCAGAAATTAAGGAGACAAATCCTGCTAAATGCATGATCATCTTGTTTTGTGTTCTGTACGGGAAAAATCTTCCTTTGTGGTTGAAAATACGTGGCAAACAATGTAGTTCATCTGGGCTGGCTACAGGATCAGTATGTGCGGCTCTGAGTCTTGTCAAAATGTGCACCGTGAAAGCCTTGAGGGATTTCTGGCTGAATACACAGTCTGAGATAACTAAAGGACAGTGTGTTAGAGGTCTGAATAGCTTTGCTTTCTGACTCCACTGAAAAGACTGAAGGGGGAGCTGCTGCTGGCCCCAGGATTTTTAGGGTGTTTTGCAGAAATTATTCTGATTTAAACTCAGAGAGTAACTAACACTCAGAGCTTTCCACAGATGAGATAGAGTTGTCAATGGCAAAATGGGGTGAAATACAAATTTATTTAAGTAAATTATAATTTACTTAATTTGTAATTCTTTGTGGAAATGCTTCAGTGAATAGAAAAAAGTCATGGGGCAGGAGTTTTGCATTTAAATTGCAATTCTATTGCTGTTGGCTATTTTAATATACTGCTTATATGATGTTATAGATTGCTGGCTGCTATTTATTTTGAAGCGTGTCTGTAAGATACCCCACTTACTTCTTTGAAACTCCAGCAAGCTTGTTAAATTTATCACTGTCTTGTGGCTGCTTAATTCTTTCAGAAATGCTGTTGTTTGTCTCAGTTAATTCCATGCAACTGTACATTGCCTCTCTAGTGGTGTATGTTGATCTGAAGACAGTGGGGTGTGTGGCAGGATAAAACATCCAGAAATGTTGCAGCAATTCAGCCATATCAGCAAGATACCTCTTCTGCCCGAGTTGAAAGGAGATGTTTTCTGTGCATCTCCGGGTCCAGCAGCTGCAGTTGTTAATTCTGTTTCATGTTACTCTGAATGTGGCAGCAAATAGCAGGGACTGTGCTGTGCAGCCAGGGTCTGAGACGGGCTCATGTGGGACCTGCTCTCCTTGCCTCAAGCAGGTGACAGAATGGAAAGTACTCCGACATATGTACGGAGAAAACACAGTTCTGCAAGGTACCTTCCAAGGTACCTTCTTTAAATGCAGTCTTCTGTTGAAGCTTGCCTGATCATCACTGTGAAATTGAACTAGGGATAACTGTTCATTGCTAAATGGATGTACCAAGCGAGGCCAGAATCAAGTGATATGCTGACTTTGTTGGGTGTTTTTCTGACCGAGAAGCTTCTCGGTGCAGCGATGGTGTCCCATCTGTGTACTCAGGAACCTGGAAACACAGCGTTGTTGTAGGCACTCTGTAGATGGGTCCTCAGTGGAGGATGACTCACGTTTAGTGCCACAGCTGGCCTCTTTCGCTTGTTTTCTTTCTTCCCCCTGCCTGCAGTATGTGGATGGCGTAATTACAGGGACTGCTTGGAAGCCCTTGAGAGTCTGAAATGTGAAAAATGTGAAAGGCCTTGGGTAGCACTATATACCTATCAAAATAATTTTTTAACCTCCTCAAGCCCATAAATATCCCCTGCTCTGTTTAGTTCTTCATAACAACAACAACAACAAAACACTAACAATTTTGGGATTCCAACTGATAGAATACATTCATGATAAAAACAGGTGAACCCTCTGTTTCTGCCCATAGCTCACCTGCAGCGAGCACGCCTGCTCTTCACTACAGCCTGGAGAAATCGTTTCTCTTTAGCAGCAATCTTCAGTGTTGCCAGAGAGTTTATTCTTGCCTGAGTCAGCTTCTGAAATGCACTTTTCCCATTCACAGTCCCTCAAGTAGCTCAGAAGAGGGTCATGTTGATGACATTATATTCCATGCTAACACTTGCCTCTCCTATTTGCCACCCTTCTTGTCCTGATAGATGTCGTCCATGGCCTGGGTGACACTGCAATACCGTATTTTATTGGAGAAGTTCTTGTTGTGCAAAATTATAGAAGTAAATGGCAATTTTCCATACAGTGTTTACAGTGGTTGTTTTTTTTTTTTTTCCTCCTGATAAATTCCAAATACAAGCAGTTATAAATACAGGAGAATTTTTCTGTGGCTTTTATTTTGTATGTTATGACTGCATCTGTGTCATAAAATGGTATTTTGCTCCTCTGAAATTATTTTGACCCATCTTGTCATAAGCAGAGACTTTACAGCAATTCTATGAGCTAAAATATAGGTTGACTACACATGCTATAATGGTTCTGTTGGCAGAGACTCTTGCTTGGGTCAAGGGACAAATTTATGGCTATAAAGTACCTCATTCTCGTAATGCTGGTTCTTCCACTAGAGATGTATATTGAGCACCTTCACTTCAGAAAGATGCCCTGCTCTTTAGCAGTGATGGCCAATGCCTTTACTATCCCCATTCCCACAGAGGGAGAGGTTTCCTACTAACCTTTTTCTTCTAAACTCTGCCACTCAGTTCTCTTGCACTGTATGGCTTTATTTGGCATTCGTAGTTTTGAATCAAGGAATTAGTGCTGGGTTTTGAATAAACTTAAAGGTATTAAAGCTAGGAAATATGACATGGCTTTCCTGTATGAATCTTTTGAGATACGACACTGTAAAAACAACACAGAAAGCCCTGCTGAATGATGCTGGATGCTCCATTAGTACTTCTTCTAAGTGTTGACTTCTGTGGCTCTTGGAAGAAGTAGCTACTTTGCATTTTCTACTGATTCTAATCTCACATTTCCAAGTGTATTTTTACTTTGAGAGAGACATAGAAAGTTATATTTTTTTCCTTTATTCTATTGTTCCCTTGCTTCTCTCTTCTTTTTCTTTTTCTTTTTTTTTTTCCTAAACACTTAGGAATATATTGAAATAAGGAGAAAAATAATCTTGTTAAACAAGTGTTAAACACAGTTATGTGCTCCATAACATGGAATTATATGAGGAGAACTTCGTCTGTTGTAAAATTCATCTGTAAATGCTCTCTGAAAAGTATTTTGCAGGATGACTTATTCACTTCAAGTTCTAATAACATAATCTGTATAATGCTACCTTAAAGCTATGTAGCCTTCCTTATATCTTTTTGCCTGCCAATGATGGAGTAGAAAAGAACATCCCTCATAACACTTGGGTTTCCCTTTCTGTGATGCTTGGTGGTGTATTCGGTTGTCTTCAGGGACAAAGCAGCTTTGTTGTTTCATTAATGATGACAGAAAGAAAAGGGAGGAAAAAAAAGGGGAAAGGGGAATCAACAGAAATCCTGAGTTGAAGTGAGGAGGAAGTGAACAAGGGAAAAGTGTTCCTTGTCTCTTCTGGTTCAAGAACCAGGTTAGACTTCAAATGAGACTGGTAGGTGACAAGTTCAAAACCAACAGATGTGACTGCTGTCTCTCCAGTGACTTCTTGGGAATCACTGGGTTGAGTTACCTAGGGAATTGAATGATTGCACTGCAGTCTGTGGCTTTAAACAATAAAAGTTTTGCCAGAGTTTAATTGCTGAGAATCATTTTATAAGTAATACCTCTTTTCTTTGCCTATCCAGATCAGGTAAAACTCCAGATGGCACAACCAAAGCCAAGACAACGTGTGAATTTATAAGAAGTGACTTTGCCTTCTGAGAACATCAGCTTCCTAGTGGCCAGAGATGTTATATGCGAGTGCAGCGTCACTACCAAAACAGACCATGGCATGCGATCGTTGATCAGAAGTTGCAAAGATGGAAAAGCAGAGGACCTCTCTAGCTGTAATGCATAAATAAAAAATAAAAATAAACATTCAGCTCAATCAAAAAAATAACCCAGCCATGGGAGAAAATGCAAGCTTTTGGGAAGGCTTGATATACGCACATCCTACCTGCACAACCTGGAAGCAAGAGGCAGAAGGATCTATCTACCATCTAGCCAGCATTTTCTTTGTTGTTGGCTTCATGGGTGGAAGCGGATTCTTTGGGCTGCTTTATGTCTTCAGTTTGCTTGGACTGGGATTTCTCTGCTCTTCTGTTTGGGCTTGGCTGGATGTCTGTGCTGCTGATATATTCTCTTGGAACTTTATACTGTTCGCTATATGCTTCATACAGTTCATTTATGTTACCTACCAAGTTCGGAGTGTGTCCTTTGACAAAGAATTCCAGGAACTCTACAGCGCTCTTTTTCAGCCTCTAGGAATCTCCTTAACTGTCTATAGGAAGATTGTCTTGTGCTGTGATGCAGAGGTGGTTACTCTGGAGAAGGAGCACTGTTACGCTATGCAAGGCAAAACCCCTATTGATAAACTGTCCTTGCTTGTATCAGGCAGGTTTGTATCAATTTGTTCTGGCTTGCTTACTGTAAATATATTCTTTGTTTTTATTTATTTTTCTTCTTGAAAAGGAAAGCAAGAAATGCCTAATTTGTCTATTGTTTGTTCATTTTTCCAGTAGAATAGATTAAATATTAATGCATATAGTATAAATATTAAGAGGCTAAATACACTTGTCTAGGGGACAGCACTAACATGTCAACACCACGCACACAGTCTGTAATAGCTTAAAGAAAAAGATTTTAAATCATCACTCTTTTTCAAGACATTGTATCATAGCACTTCCAGGTTACTCAGATAAAGGGAACATAAATGTGTCCCTCACTCTTCACTGCCTGGCTTACTAGCACATCTTTCTAATTTTTCTCTGCTAATATCATCTGAAACAGGACTAAAATGTAGTTATAAAACTCAATATAGTGAGGTAAACTGTTTAAGAGAGTATCTTGACTGTAACTGCTTCATAGGAGATGGAGGGGAGGAATAAGGGAGAAAGAGGAGGCCCAGCAACCCCCTTCTGTTACCAACCAGCATGGTGAAGCCCTACGAGAATGGGCATGGCTGAAGCTACAGTTCGTGTGGCCCTCAATAAGGCCCTGAGGCAAAGCCTGCATGTGCTCCTGGCTGAGTGGAGACCCTTCCAGCAAGCCTTAGGACAACCCTGATGGTGCTTTTCTGAGGGCAAGTGCACTTCTGTGGGACCTCTTGGTCTCACCACCACTAGGACAGATTGCATAGCCAGAGATGACGAGCAGTGTCTGTCTTGGATGGTTTTGATTAGATGCTTCCCAGGTGCATTTTGACAGGTGCACAGACAGAAGAAACTTCCAAGCAGCTTGAAACTTGGCCGATAGGAATACCTGTGATGAGCAATATGGATTGTAAGTGGTTAGCCCTGCAGTCATCCTAGTCTGCCACGTTCTTGGGAGCTCTCCAGAAGGTACCATCTGGTGCATGTAACATACCTATCAGTTGGCTCTAGATGTACTGAAGGAGAGGTGTCCATCCTTCTGCGTGCACTGCCATTCAGTAGCGGTAAAGGGAGTTCCTGCTATGTTATTTTGTGCATGAGAGGGCTGCTAGCTGTGCCCTTGCAAGAAGTATAAATCTCAGTCCTGAGCAGGAGTAAAAAGGGGGCTCCCACAGTTTAGTTACTTCCTTAGATCAGGAGGCTCAAGTGTATATTTCCTGCCCATACTCCTTCAAACTTAACTATACAGGGAAAATTTCTTGGGCTTTTGTAGAAGACTGCAGGGATCTCCTAGGTCCATGCTGTTCCCCTGGCTTCAGACACAGTCCTATGGCGGTTCAACTCCTACTAAACATGGAAAGAGCCCAGCGCAAGACATGAGATATCATCCTGCCTGCCTCTGCCACTTAGTTCCCTCTAAAATGTGCATTTGCCAAACCAGGGCATGCGTGCTCTGGCTTTCCAGCAAAGGCAGCAAATGGCTCTCTGCTCGTTGCTCTTTCCCCTCTCCTTTCCTTGCTCAACCTTCTTGACAGAGTTTGCACGAGGGTGCACAGACCTGCCCCAGGTAGGAGAACGTGTCTCGAGGAGGCCTGGAAGGGTTTGCGTTCCTGTTGCACAGCTGTTTTGTACTGTCATTCAGCTGGACTGATCCAGCTTTATGCAAAACATGGCATAGTTAGGACACTGTTGGCCAGTGATTACTTTTTGCTATCAAAGCTGTATTTAAACTTCTCACAGTATTAGAAATAACACATTCTTGTTGCAGTCCTTCCTACTGTACACATAGTACTAACAAATTAACACATCTTATCTTGGTAGGATCAGAGTGACAGTTGATGGAGAGTTTCTGCATTATATTTTTCCTCTTCAATTTCTGGATTCTCCTGAATGGGATTCACTGAGACCCACAGAGGAGGGTATTTTCCAGGTAAAATTGGAGAGTGTTTTGTTGTTGTTGTTCTGTGGGATTTTTTTTGATGTTGTTTATAACAATACTATAGGAAGCTGATCAAGGTGTTAATCTGTGTAGAAATAACTTCATTTATTTATTTATTCATTTATTTAGAGGTTTTATTTGTAAAATTATACAAACCTTCCAGTATTTTGGGGAGGGAAGTCCCCATCCTTACTGAATTGATATGTATCTTCCTTGTGTTTGCTTTCTTGTTAGAGCAATCTAGTTTTTTCTAAAAGCTAATCTCATAGTTAGACTGCGCTTCCATTTCTTGGGGTGTGCTAAAATCCTTATTCAGGAGCGCACCCTGGCAGGAGGTGGGTAGAAGTTTGTGCTGAAGAGGCCCGAGGAGGCCAAGCTCAGAGCTGGGCAGCTGGGAAGGTTTGTGCCTGGGGCACCAGCAGGCGTAAGGGGGCAGCCTGAAACGTGATGTCCGTGCAGGCTGGCACCTCTAACCCGGGAGCCCTTGCAGTGGTGTCACTTGACCGACGGCAGGGTGACCTGACGAGGCACCTCCCGCTTGTGATGGATCCGATGGCTTCTGTCTCAAGGGGGGGTGACATTTGCAGATGGCTTTCCTGAGGTCTGCCTTGCCCATCCGAGCCGCGGAGAGCGAAGCAGGTGCTCAGAGCAAGTTTGGGGTGCGCTGTGAGTCTGTGTTCTGGCCTAGGCTGCTCCTGACAGCGTAGGCATTCGTAACTCTCCCTGAGGCTGACACGGTAGTCACTTATGGCCACTCCTAGTCTTCGTTCTCACTTGCCTTTTGCATGCAGTACACCTCACAGCACTCGCTAGCTGGATTAAATGGTTTTAATTGCAGCAGATGCAAAAGTAGCAGAATAAGTGACTGCTGAGGGAGGGAGAGAAAAGCAGAGAGGTTTTTGAGCAAGGACGGCAGCAGCAATATCACTGATCATCATCTAACTGATTTTAATTTTCTGTTCTATAGGTAACGCTTACAGCAGAGACAGATTGTCGATACGTGGCCTGGAGGAGAAAGAAGCTGTATTTGCTGTTTGCTAAGCATCGTTTCATCTCACGCCTGTTCTCAATACTAATTGGAAGTGACATTGCTGAAAAACTATATGCCTTGAATGACAGAGTGCAAGTGGGGAAAGGATTTAGATATGACATTCGGCTACCAAACTTCTACCATGTTTCGCTTCCAGAGACACCTACAGTGAAGTCCTCTCATCACCTACAGAGAAATTCTCCGAGGCAGAAGCTAACGGGTGTTACCAATTGTGACACCTCCAGGAAACAATATTGAGAAGAAAAATTCTACTGTAATCATTCCCAGAACTGATGGGGAAATACAAAATGATGAAGCAGAATGAGACCCAGTGAAGTCAAATTTGACAGAAAACTACCATTTACTTTAGTTGAAGTAGCCTGAATTCTTCCCCCTCCCTGTAGAGCCAGCGGGTTGACTTGTACATTTTGACTAACTGTGCGATATGTTTAGTTTCTTTGGCTTCTTATAGTGTTACTTTTGGAGGAAAACAAATCATACTAAATTGAAATTTTATTGTGGTTGTGGTGGCCTCTACACTGTGCTTCAAAAAAAAAGCACAGTATTTGTGATCATACATTCTCAAAAATATTTTTCATAAAAAAGTCAGTTTTATCTTAAAACAAATATTTAAGATATAGCAATTTACTTGTATCATTCATATTTATGCCACATGAGCCTTGTCTCAATTAACATGGAGAATATTACAGAAAATGTCTTAACATCACTTTTTTTTGAAGAAAGGACAGATTCAAAATGCACAACAACATTCTTTAAAACAAAACAATAAATGCCCTCCTATAAGTGGTCGATTTCTCTCAGGCTGTACAAAAAGTCTTTATGTGAAGACAAACATAAAAGTAATTATGTTTATTAATGTAGGCATTAATAAAGCAAAGCAATCATAATTGCTGCAAATATATAGTAGGGAAATGGCTGTGTAGTGTTTCTAATAGATTGTACTGCTATAGCACCTAGATTTCCAAGGTGTAAGTGCCATTCATGACATGTACAATAAATACTCTTAATCAATCAACTGCCCAACCATTGGAGTTTGTTTCACAATATCCTTTTTAGCCAAGTTTGTCAGGAAGAAATTACTTAAGAAACAGCTACAGCAAGAAATACAATTATTGTTTAGCTTCCAGGGTCAGCTGTCTGTCTTATGAAATTCTTGATGTAAAATGCACTCTCTGAAATGCTGTGATGCTTTAATAATGTATAGGAGCGCCAGCTCAAGCTTTGGTAGGAGGAAGCTGGTTTTGAACCTTGAGGTCGTTGTGCCTTGGGGGACAAGTGTTTCAAATGCCTTTCCTAAATCACATTCCTGCTTCTGTGCCCGAGGCCTGCTAATAATCAAAAAATAAGAATCATTATTATTTTATGAGACAATATTGCTGCTTGACAGACTGAAGTGGATAACATTTTTAATAATTAAAAATTGCTGGACTGTTTGGTAGGACAATTATTGTGAGTCTGTGAGTCTGTGTATGTGCAGGTATACGTACAGGTTGGATCTTCAGAATTGTTGCTGGAGGACCTAAAATAATGATACAACCCCATGGTTGAAAGATAATCATGCAGCATATTTAACCAGGTTATTTGAAGTGTTATGAAAACACAAGTCTGAATGCCCTTCAGTGTAGAACAGAGAGTGTTGTACAAGTTATGCTTTTGTCTTCACATCTCTTTCCCAAAGAGAAATCTGCCTAACATAAATTGCACAGGGCACTATAACATGTAATGCGACAATCCCCAAATTGTGCTAATAACCTCTCCACATTATATATTCTGTATTTATTGCTTAGTGTGTGAAGTCTCTGAGAGACAAAGCTACCTTATGTTGGTCAAAAGGTAATTGAAAAAAAGAACATGGAAGTTCATTCAGCGCTGTGAAATGCAAAGGCTGGCTCAGGAAACAGTTAAGGCACAAACTGCCAGAGTTTGGGAGAACACACAGAGAAAGTGTAACTGTGTGCCCTCTTCTTTGGGCTGTGGTTGGAGACAGGATAGACGACTAGGTGGCCATTTCATATGACTTGGTACGGTTACTCTCATGCAGCCTTGGCAGTGGGTTAGTATCATCCTGTCTTGTCTGTGATGCTCAGTTCCTGAAGTTGCTAAGAGGCAAAAATATTCAAAACTTTGCAAAAAAATAGTGCATCATCTCTCATATGAGTGGCCAGTTGCACTGAATTTTACATTCCAAGCTCTGCTTCAGCAGCTAAGCTGTTGCTGGTTCAACATTCCATTCTTTTACACTGTTTTTAACAGATGATTCAAAAACATCCTCCTCCATCTCTCATTCTGATGAAATATCAAGAATTTACAAATTTCTCTTGCTATATTGAGGCTTAGGTCAGTATGTATTTATACTTAGCATTATGAGTTAGCACTCTAGAAACATAAGAAAGTATAACTCTAGACTTCGGCATAATGTAAAGCATCAATTCATATTTATATTCTTTTCTGCATTGTGCTTGTCTATGAAAAAAAAACCTGCATTAACATAAATATGGGCAGGCTTTCATAAAGTAATATGACCCTTCTGACCTTCCTTCAATTTTTATATTAAGTTTACATATTATATTTAAGCTGTTGCATACTGCTTAGAAAGATACCTGCTTTTGCATGTGATGCTCTACTACACACAAAGGGATTTTCTTTTCTCATGGCCTTTTTTCGTTACCTTTTCATGACCAGTGCCTTAGTTTCAGCCCAGCTTCCAACCACTCCCTTGTGATTTTTTTCATGGTAAAATCAGTTATGATCAGAAATCTCTATCAGGATACAACTGACTCATTTTCTGAACATGCCCTTAGATAATCTTGTTTAGCTTTTTCTAGGATGCTTTTCAGAATTTGTGTCTTTTAAAAACAAATATTAATTTCCATATTTTTAGCATCTGTTTCAATCATGACTAGTTGAACTTCTCAGCCATAGAATTCAGGGCAAATATCTACAATAATAGATCTATCTATACACACAAAAAAACAAAAGTGAGACAACACCTCCCTCCATCCCTATGTTTTTAATCACGACAACAGCTCTTCTAAAATATACTGTAAAATACACTCTGGTATGTGACCCATAATATAGTATTTGGGATGATCTACATAATTTACCTAAATAATGAAGTACTTGGACTGATGTCATTAAAACAACACAGTATTTACACTATCACATACAGCCAGGTATAATCTATAGGTTAATAAAACACTTTGAACAAGATGAAGCTCTGACTTGAACATATTCAGTTTCTGCTTGTGCTACTATCAGTGCACTAGTCAGGTTCCCTTAATATGTTTTTTTTAGGCAAAAAAAGAATATTTGAGTCAGCATTGCCCTATGAAGCAAAGATACTATTGTGAATCCTTTTCTTTATTTGTAATGATTTTCCTTTAGTCACATCTAAGTCTTTGAACAGTTCCTTTATCTTTTATGGGTTTATATCAAGATTTGGATATCGTTACAGGTGAGAGTGGTAGCAGCTGGTGCCCACAGTTGTTTGCTCCTTCATCTGTATCAGTGAATACACCAATTGCAAGAACGGAAAAAAAAAGAAAGCAGCACTGAACTTCTTACAAGTTTTGTATGAAAAAGGCTTATTTTGGCCTGGAATTGTAGCAAATTAGTTTAGCGGATGTGCCAAGGTATTGTGAGATCCTCAAAGCCTGTCTTGCCTTTTTATGGGCCTTTGGGCAGGTTGACTGCAGTTCTTTGGGAGAGGAATGGTACATGGCTTAAATACGTGTAACACTGACCCTGCAAATCATTTGTGAAGTAGGAGCTGTTTAACAAGTAGTAGCCTAAGTACAGGTAATAAAATCAACATCTCAATACTGCAGAATCACAAGGGTGATTGATAAACAGAGAGAACGATCCCTATGCACTACTATAATTAATAATGCTGTGCAAGGGAAGTTGTAAGCACTTAATGCAAACGATTAGTTTACGTGGTTGCCTATCAGTGCTGCATCTTCAGGAATTGATCGTCATGCAGCAAACCAGAAACTATGGCATAGTGTGATCAAAGGAAACTCAGTAAGAGAAATTATATATACATACAAAGTGATCTCTGCTAAGAACAAACTGGGAAACCTGAATACTGCTTGGTTGAAGGTGAATAGCTTTACCACACCTTGAAAAAGGCATTTGCTTGCAGGAACTAAATAAAATATTGATGCCATGTTTCCAGAAAAAAAAATCCTCCACAGTATTGAATTACTGTAAATTATAAATATAATATATATTTAGATGCAACATATATAAAAAAGTATTATGTTGTTTCACTCATGTCTGTAGGTCTTGCAAACTAGCTCTTAAAAATACAACAAATCCATAACTTATAGATTGAAAAAGAAAATCATTTAAATAGAAGAAGCAGATGTGACTATCTATTGCTGAATTCAGAGAAATTAACAAATAGATTTTCTTCTTTTCTATTTCCGCAATAAGTGAAAGCATACTTCCCCTCAAATGTTACAGATTTTTTTAAGAGTACAGAATAGATACCTTATCAAGCTGCTTGAGTAATCTCTTTTGAAAATACTTATTTTGATTGTATTAATATGCATACAAATGTAGGCTCAGGTTTTCTGGGGAAAAACAGCTCCATTTTTTTCTGTTTGCATAATTCATGCGAACTTTTCTTTTGTGTAGATTTTTGTGTCTGCCATTTCTCCTTAATTCTCTGCAAGAGGCAGAGGCAATAAAAGCTGCAGCGTGCCTTCTATTGTATGGTTCCAGTTGTCAGAATTAACTGATTAAAAAAAGAAAAGGATGGCTGAGTAGTGCTTGAATGCTCTGGTATTAATAATGCACATTATTAATACCATAAATGAATAAACACAGTGATGCTGAAGGACTCTTTGCTAGATCACTCTGTTATTTTAACATTTACGGTCTGCCTTTGCTGTTGGGTGTGAATCAAAAGAGTTAATGGAAGTCGCCTGTGTAAACAACGCCACCTCATCCCGCTGAGTCCAAGCGCGGAGGTGGAGCTGCGCCAGTGCCAGTATGTGGGAGAAGGGCAGCACGAGCCCATCACGTGAGACCCAGGCAGCAGCTGGAACTTCAGAGAACACTGGTGTCTGTCCGGCCAGGTGTCCGTGTGTCCATCCGTGCAGCTGGGCAGCGCTGGGCTTCGCATCCCAGGTGCTGCTGGTGTTAGCATCAGCCAGGGAAAAGGTGGGATGCTCCCAAGAACCTGTGGGAGCCAAAGGATATTCTAGCAGTTAGTCTTTTGCTGTGGGATCCCCAAAATTCAGTTGTAAGCTCCGTTGCAGCTTTTTATTTGCGGGATCTGTGTTATGTTGGGGGAATGTACTATCTCCCTGCATTAGTGGGGTTTTTGAAGGTAAACGTATTAAAGATGCTTAAAACAAGTAATATAAAAGAATAAATGCAATAAGATAATGGTTGTAAATATTTTAGCAGCGAGTGACTCTTGCAGTTTTTATTGTATCTGCAAGTAACTCTCTACCCAAACTTGTGTAAAGCCTGAGGCTTAGAGCAGTTTTCTGGGAGTAACATGTTAGGATACCCTGAACCCAGAAATCCCATTTTGTTGCTCCATGCTCTAACATTTATATGTGACATTTATACAGCAGTGGGCAGCACCATCCAACAGCTGTATCTGACAGGAGAGCATTGAACCTGCTCAGTTCTTTGACAGGACACGTGGCTCCATTTTCAGGAAGGAGCTATAGGTTTATGATCCTAAGCAGATGGATACCTGCATGGTGCCTGGGCTCTGTATAGGGGTGAGACACATATTTGGGTTTAACATTTCCCATCTGTGGGTTTTATGGGCTCATAAAAAGCACATAGGGAGATCTAGACACCCAACTCTGCACTTGGACTTCTAGGGGTCAATCCTAGGAGCTTAAAGACCTGTCTCTAAAGGCAGGATATTGGCAGGTAAGTTATGGGATCAGTTTAACATATATTAGTGTCCCGTATGGTCCCACGCGTATTCTCTTACACCATGCTAAATGTAAAATAACTTCTCCCTCAGTGAAAATGAGGCAGTTGGTTTCACAGCCTCTAGAAGGCCCAAGTAGGACCATTAGTAGCTAGCACAGAGCAGTTACTGAGCTGCCTGGGGAGCTGTGCTGGGCGCAGCGTGTTCAGCTTGCTCCACTCCAAACCTTTGTGCTCGTAGTGAATCAAGTTGTAGCAGATACTGTATTTTGCTAACAGACTTAGTGTCAATAAAAATAATTTCAAAATTTATTTTGAATACAATGAAAAACTGTCCTGTTCCATTTGCAGAAATGTATGAATCTCTCAACATTTTTAGGCAGATCTCCCTAGTGAAGTGAATGGGAGAACTTAAAAGCCAGCATAGAACATGGCTCTTGATGTTTTTTACTGGGTCTCTATTTTCCTGTTCATTTCTGGTTTTTCAGTAGTGTCCATTCAGTATATGTTCACATTAAAAAAAAAAGTAGTGCAAAAAAATTACGGTAAATACAGAAAATCTCAAATCAGATATGCAATATAAAGCATTTCTATACTTTTTTTTTGCTTTTACAAATTCATAGCACTATTCTCTTTGCCATAGTACCACAGTCATAGCCATTTTAGTTCTGAAACTGTGCTTTAGACTGGTATGTGTATTTAAGCTAATACTAGATGCAAAAGCAATAATCATATCTACAGAACCTGTGTACGTTATTGCAGTATGTATTATCTTTAACCATATATAATAGAGGTTTGTTTGCTGTTTTTTTCTTTACAAAACCAAGAAATATAATAAACATTACTCAATAGGATGGTCTTATTCATTCATTCATATTTGGGGAAGGCTTTTTGTGGATTTTTTTTAATAATGAAGCTGAGCCTGCTGGACCGCGTAGTGGAGGCGCAAGGGCAGGCCCGGGCTCGCCGCAGCAGCAGCCCCATGGCGACGGCGTTGGCAACGGCAGCGGAGCAGCCTTCGGAAATGGCAGAGATGGCACTGAAGGCTGTCAAGAAGGAGTGTTCTGATTATTCTATCAGCCAGGTTTATGCTCCAGAGAAAAAAATATTTCGAAGACTCTGATTCAGGACTGCTGATGTTAATGAGTGCATAACGTGCTCCCGGTTGATCTTAAGGCTACCCCAACCCATGCACTTGCACAGGACTTGTGCATTCCTAGTTTGTTTGGGGTTTCTTTGCTGTTGATCTTTTGCTCCCTGAATTTACTTTGTGTTGTTTCTTTTCACCGGTATCAATCATCTGCTCCTTCACAGGATTCTCAGTTTTCTCCCCACCACTTTTGTTCTTGCTACTCACTCTTTACACCTTCTTGCAGAAAAAAAAAAATGATGTAAAAATGCTCTATTCTGCCCATCCTTAGTTCTTCCGAGCTATCTTCTCCTCCTGCTCAGAATATGGAATATTTTCATTCTCAAATCCTACATGCTTTCTCCATCACTTGCTTAAATAATTCTGTAGACTCATCTTCTACCTCCCTCCACTTCCACATTTTTCCTCCTTCCTTCAGTTATTTCAATTAGCTTTTTAAATCTTTCATTTATAGTCCTTTTCCATTTCTGTCTATCCTTCCAGAGATTCTTTTCTTTTTATCTTGAAATAAAATCATAATTATTTATCCATAAAAGAATAAAAATCCTGGGGAAAAAAATGTATTTTTTAATCAGGCAAATATGCAAAGTCCCAGAATTCAAGTACAGCCTTCACTGTCAACTATTAAAACACATAGCTAAATAAAGACTAATATGGCACTGAAATGTATTTATTGCAATTTTACCAACACCAGAAAGTACCTATGCATCTACCATGACAATACCTGGAATTCTTTTGGTTTATCTGGGCTGTCACATGGACTAAGATAAATTCACAAATATGTCTGCGGAGAGAGGTTGTGACCCATAGTTAATACGGATTAATTTGAGGATTAGCACAGACAACTTATCCTGAAGCGTCTTTGTGTATCCTCCAAATCAGAAAATCACAGTCCCTTCAAACAGCACTGCCAGCCCTGCTGTCCAGGGACTCTGAAAGGATGTGATACCCCCCAGCTAGGGAAGAGGAGAAATGCGAGAGCTCGGCCTGTGGCTTCCCTTCACTGCAATGACGTGTGCAGGAAGAACTGCCTCGTGTCAGCTGAGAGCAACGTGTTGATAGTAACTTGAGTCCTTGACAATATTCCTCTTTCCAGTTCTGGGCAGACTCCTTGTTATTCCCTGTTGTCGCTATGAAGCTGCCACAGCAGAGCAGTGACAGTGGTGCCACAACCCCCACCTATCAAAATTCAACAGTATGTTAGGATTTTTTTTTTTTTTGTAATCATGTTGTTTAGGTAGCCAACACCTGAACAAGCAGAGCAGGCACTTCAGAGAGCAGTCTCAAAAATGTGAACAGATCATAGTTTTCATATATTCATAGCAATCATTCACTGAGCAATTTCAAACAAGGAACATATAAATTAAATGGTCAGCATCACAGGTAATTGCCAGACTCATCACAGGTAATTCAGGATCAGGGATAATCGCTACATGTGATTGGATAAATTGTTTACTGTGAATAGTTAAATAACTTCAATAGCAAAACAATTTTACTCTGCCCTTTTATCTCCTGATTGTGTACCCTTGGATAAACATCTATGACAACCAGCGCATCTGTTAAAACTTGGATGTTTTGACAGATCATTTTAGAAGAAAGCTGGCCCCTGGCTCTAAGCTGGCAACAGCCAATTATTATACTATCAATCAGACACTTGAGAGGCCCAGGATATGATGTTTTATATCTTTATTTCAAAAGCAGTTCACAAAAGGAGAGATTTTCTTGTACAAATAGGAGACACCCTCCCTGTTGCTAAGGCATTGGAAAAAATGCTGGACTATATACACTGCAATATAATAGAAAGTGGTGTTGTAAAAGTGGTGAAGTAAAGATGCCTTGGGACAGACACTCTCCTCTTAAGTAACCCTCCTGGAATACTGAAGAATTAAGATTATATTTATCATTCACAATCTCTTCCACACAACTTTTCTATAACAAAAAAGTAATTCTCAATGATGCTTTTAAATAAAAATAAAAATATTTTTTTCTAGGAAAAATGTTTCACAGTTATATAACACATAATTTTAACATCTTGAATGGGACTCATCTGAGTGAAATGTCACAGTTCTGAACCACACACCTAGGACTCCTCCAATAAACAGAAATATACGGCAAGAGCATTTCATCCCATTTCTGAAACTTTTCAAGCACACACAGAATGAATTACTTTCTGAAAGCCCCTTTGCCTTGTCATTTTTAATGAAATTTAAGAGATTCATTTAGATTAGATATCTTTTCAGATATTGAGTACTGTTTCTGGAACTTTACATGGAAACAGTAAGTATGTGTGTGTAACTATGCACACATGTATGGACGTATCCATGTGAGAACGTGCATGCACACATGCACACACATGCATACACACATAGATCTTACACACCAGAGACCCTGTCATCGTCTCAAAGTAACTGTCTCTCCCCAAAACAGCTCCAGGGTCTCAGGGCTACAGCAAGCAAGAGTACAAAGCATTCTTTTTTTTCTGTGAAAAATGTTACCTAAAAAAGTTGCAGAATTGGTAGCTTTCATTTGGAAGAGGCAAACAGTTTATGCCACCTGTAATTTTATGAAAATTACTTTACAGTTTGCTTAATAAAGCCTTTTAATAACTTGCTGCATCTAAATGAGACATAAGAGATGTCAAGTTATATTGTCAAAGATCACAAAGGAGGTAGGTGAAGATAAGGAGCGTAACTGAGTAGTCTGCAACATCCATGTGACATTTTCTACTGTGAAGAAGAACTAAATTAGTGGAGAAATAACTTGAGCTATCAAGAGTTTTATGGTTAAACAAGACAGAGAGAAAGTCTGCATCAATGAAAAACTCTAGTACCAATGTTTAGACCTGCCTCTACTAAGTAAATGCATCCATTCAACACAAATCTCTCAAAATGAATCTGGCTCTTCAAAGTAAAGTCCTCATAAATGTACAAACAAGCAGTTTTATTTCTTGCCTCTAATTAGTAGGCTTCAATCAACTTTTACTTTATTGACATAAATACATGGTTAACCCAAGTGAGTCTTCATGGCAGTTTAGCAGTAGAGCATTAAGCCAATTTAATTAAACCAGAGTATCTTTCTGATGTCCATGAGATCTTCAGTTAAGAGAATTTTGCAAATCAGACATTGCCACATATATGACATACTACTCAGAGAAGTTATCTCTAAAATGAAAGGTTATGTAAAATTAGTGTCTCCATAGAACATTAGAGCATTATTAATAATAAGATAATGGTAAGAACACAGAGCATAATTCATGCTCCATACAGCATCAATATCTCAGTAGAGCTATTATCTTTACAAATTTGATGCTAATCATTCTATTAGAAAAAGATAGGTCTGTCCTCCAGCAGAGTCCCTCCTTGAGGCCCAAGCCATAGGGGCAGTTCTTCAATCCACCCTTGCTTTTCTGCTGACACCAATACTAGATATCACCATCAAAGTTACCTACTTGTCCTCAGTTCTTATAACTCTGCTGTGCAGCAGAAATGACATTTAATCAAGAACATACTGAATATAAAGATAACAAGAGACTAGCTCTGAACAGGACAAAATTCTACTCTTTCGCACAGCTGTAAACACCTGTAGTTAAATTGTCAGATTTTCCTAGTCAACTGGTACTTTCACTATTGGGCTACTGTGTGTCACCAGCACCCCCCACAAAAACAGAAAAGACCTGGAAGGTAATAAGAAAAGTACGAAGACTCTGTAAAAGACACAACTAGCACAGAAAATTGTATTTTTCCAATGCGTAGTACTCAGAAACTTGTTTGAAAATGCGGACACGTCTGTCTAGATTTGTATAGGCGCTGACGGGCTGCTTTGTGCTGCTTTTGGAAGCAACTTGGCTTTGTTCCAGCCAGCATAACTGACTATATGCTAGATGCTATCTCCTGTAACCATTCCCATGGCCATATGATTAGACTTGTTGCTCTTAGCCTTCTCCTAGCTCAGTTTGCATATCTCAGAAAAAAACCCACAGCCACAAGGCTCACTGGCCAGCCAGTGCACACACAGTCTCAAAGCAAGACCTTCACAATAAATGTTCACAATAAAGTTTGGAAAATTGTGTTTCATACTAGGCAGCGGAATTCCTAAAAGCCCTAGCTACATGTCACACATTAGCAGACATATCCAGGTTCCTTGTCCAAGTCGTAAAGCCGAGAATAACCACAACAAAGCCGCAGTCTCCTGGGACACATGCTGATGTGTATGTATATAGACACCTACTTCAAAAATAGTTCAGGATCCTGCATTATTCTTTCCAGAAATATAATGCTGACCATTCACTCTCATCTGCTACAAAAACACACTTTGTAGTTCGCTCATCACAAGGTATTGAAATTATCTGCCTTTGCAGTCCTCACTTATCATTGACAGTCAGGCCCAGAGATGGGAGGCCTATAGACCTGTGTGCAGTTGTGTGCAGTACCTTTCTAGTCGCCGCACATCAACCTGGAAACGAGGGCACAGTAGGCTGCTATTCGGTCAGTGCTGTAAAAGAGGTGCTGCAAGCGCCTTATAGACTCTACATCAGCTGGGCAACGAAGAGCGGCACGAGGCCTGCTTCAGAAGCATGTCCTTCCTGGGACCTGTAAAACTGCCACACAAGGAAGCTCTGTGCCATTTCTTAAGCACTGTGCTCATGACACAGCAACCACAGCAGGGGCCAAGTTGAGAGGAATGGTTTTATAACCGCTATTGTGCTCTTTCAGTCGCCATATAGGGAAAACACTGCTTGCCACTTGTTTAGGGCAGAATCCAACTCTCCTAATTGTAACCATCCCAAAGGCAGGCACTTTGCCCAAGCTCTACGCTCTTTCTACAGTGAACAGGGCGCATCTCTGTGGGTTGATTCATGCCGTGTATTTCAGATGCCTAAACCGGGCATTCCTCTGTATTCGGGGGTTCAAACCAGGGCAGAGCCGGGATGAGGCTTGCGGTCAAACCGGGGCGCAGAGAACCGGGGCGCATGCCCCGCAGCCTGCCCAGCAGAGCCTTCCCGAAACACGCGACGCGCCGGAGGGAAGCGCGGCTCCTCCGGGAAGACCTGGCGCCTCTGCAGGGTGGGGCAGCAACCTCATTCCCACCCCACACCTCACCCCACACCTCACCCCACACCTCACCCCACACCTCACCCCACACCTCACCCCACACCTCGCAGCCCCCGACGCCACCCCGAGCCCCACTCCCCCCCGCGCCGCCCCCTCGCGGCAGCGCCCGGGCCCGCGGGAGGCGCCT
>VWPW01000756.1:1201858-1261222 GCA_013389825.1 Crypturellus undulatus
CCGCAGCCTCCCGGCCGCCACTGCCTATTTTAGTCACGGCGGCGGCCGCGGCGCGGAGCGGAGCCGCGGGCTCGGCGGTGCTGCCAGCCGCGGCGCGTCCCGCCGCCCTTCCCGAAACTTTTCCGTGGGCGCCCGGCAGGGGGCCGGGCACAGGTAAGGGAGCTGCGCGGTGGAAGCCCAAAGACAGGCACCCAGGCGGGACGCACCTGCGTGCGGGCACCGCGCCCCGGGGCAGCGCTGCTCTTCGGGGAGGCGAGCGCGCGGCGCCCGGCTGCGGGCAGCAGGCGCCAGCCGCAGCCTGGCTTTGCCTTCCCAGAGCGCTTCCACAGTTTTCCCTCCTTTTCGGCGGGAATGGGGCGGCGCGGAGCTGCGAGGCTCGCTGGGCAGCAGGCGGGCGGCGGGAAGAGCCGCTGCCGCCGCGCGGCGACCGTTACGGGGGCGTCGCCGCCGCCACCCGGCGACCGTTAGGTCGGGCGGGAGAGAGGGTGGAAAACGCTCCGCTGTGTTGCGGTGCCGGCGGGGTTTCCCACGTGGGGTTAATTACACATATATTATAAAATGCTTATATGTATTTTAATGTTTTGTGCTGAAGCTTTTGCAGTAGGTGGCATCTGAGCAGAAGCGTTCAGTGCTGCTCTTGGTAGAGCACATTTCACGGATCTCAAACTCTTAAATGGGCAAATATTGGTGTCTTATTAGAAGTGTTTAACTGGGGAGAGCAGGTTGGAGCTTTTTTTCTGTTTAGGATCTTTAGATTTTTTTTTCCGGTTTCCTCTGTTTTCCCCCTTCCTCAAACTCCACAGTGTTTATAACTGGGGGAGAAGTGTGCATTTTCAGCGTGATCCCGTCACTTTCAGCATTCCCTTTTTGGGTGCTCCGAGGCTTCCCAGGTTTTGTTGTGCACATGCAGGCACAGCTGTCAAGCTCCGCTCTGTGCGCCATAATAGCAGGGCTGCCGAGGGCTTTCAAAACAAGGGTTTTGCTGATGATGATGTGATTTGTATATAGAAAAGTCACCCTCTGAGCAATGTCTCTCAAGTGGATTTGACTCTTTAAAAAATTATATATAAA
Organism: Crypturellus undulatus; assembly: GCA_013389825.1. NCBI lineage: Eukaryota > Metazoa > Chordata > Aves > Tinamiformes > Tinamidae > Crypturellus > Crypturellus undulatus. The sequence goes on from VWPW01000756.1 coordinate 1,202,930, forward strand.
TATATATGTATATAAACACGTGGTGATTTTTAACTTTTGCATGTTGTGATTTAAAATCAAGCTCTCCTTTCATTGGAAGGAAAAACAAGGGTTACGGAGTGACAGTTGGCAGGATTTTTCAGTGCATCTGTGTATATAACACACATGCAAAATAAGTGCAACTACAGCTAAATTTTGGAGGTCTGTAGTATGGCTAGTGTGTAGTAAGGTTTGTTATCTTGAGTTTATAGTAGGAATATTTGTGCAAGTAAACATGCTTTATTAACAATATTTTCATTCTATATAGTTGGTTTTTATCTAGAATAATGTATAGACTAAATAGGAGATTTGGTTTTAATGACATGTTTAATGGATATGAACTTGCCCCAAAGAGTGTGCTGAAATATGTCTTTACTTGGATCACTTTCCTACTCACTCCAACTTCATTATAAAAAGGAAATGTGTAACTTAAGCTGTTATTAGCTTAATCATACTGTCACTAATGATTTGTCTCCAGCTCATGAAAACAAAGAAATTATTGATTGCCTTGATTTTTGATGCAACTTTGACGCTGCAAGACAATGAAAAACTAATTAAAGGTCTGGAGGTATGATAAATTCCTGAGCGTGGTCTATCTTTAGAATCACACAATTCATCTCCATGTAAGTAAGCTAGCAATGACTTTCAAGTCATGCAAATGTACTCAAGCAAGAGTTTAAAAATGTCACTTAACCAGTGCTGAGTGGTGTGGCTATGAGACACAAAGGTTCTCAAGAAAATAGATAGTCACTTGAGGTTTTGTTCTCAACCACTATGAGCATCTTTTATAGTAAAAGACTAAGTGACTTCTTCAAAAGAGGAGCATCTTTCCATGGTGACAGTTCTGGGTGGTTGGTTGTGGCCTTAGTATCTGTGGCTAATGGAGGATAGTTTTGGCTGGGTTGTGAGATTGAGATTACTCTGCACCATGTAGGTGATTGGAGTGGTTGGATTTCTAGTCTTCAAATGTATAATTCTTTACAACTAAGTGTAAAGAAAATAAGGTAGCCTTTATTTTTTCCAACAATACTGTACAAAACTTTCTATTAAAAACTTTGTCTGGAAATCTTTCTGGATTTGTAACCAGATGCAACTACAGTTACTTGTTCTGGCCCGTTTTGGTCATGAGTAGAACTGATAGCTTTATGCCTGGCTTTGAATGTGAATTTGCTTGTCTTTGTTTCTTTGCCAAATCATGGCGTATTTAGTGTACTTTATGGCAGTTTTAGACAGATGAAGGATTAAATGTCCAAAGCAACACAGTTAGTAGTTTCTTACAAGACTTGGGGATCCTGCTGCTTCTCTGTTGGGAATTTATATTGTTTGAAATTGGGTTCAACAGGATGTCACAAGGTGTGAACAAGATGAGCATGAATGCAATTGTCCAGAGTTAACAATAACTTTCTTTGAGTGCATTAAAATTCGAGTCCTGCAAATTCTTACTAACTCTCACACCTATACTCTGTGTAGCTGGTTTGGTTAAGTCAGGAGGACTGTTCTTGTGACTCTGGCAACTGTATTCTTGCATAGGAACTGGAGAAAAATAGGAATGTAATTGGATAATGCATGTATGGTAACTGGACTGTGCGTTTATTGGTTATTGGTGCCATAACTTAGAATTTCTTTATGCCATTAGTTAACTCTTGTAGAAAAACTGTTACAGGAGTGAAGAGACATGTGAGCTTATTGAGGAGAGAAAAAAAACATATTTCGTAAAAATGTGTGTTTGGTTGTCTGCTACTGTTTTTCTCCCATTTGGAGATTGTTTCTACAATGAGGCCATACCTTATGCCATAACAGTGTTTGATCCTGCAGGGTCTCTGTGTATTTTATAGTATGACTTATGTGTGACAGGTTCTGGCCATCTGAGGGGAACTGTAAGAGGTACTGAGTTTTTGTTCACCATTTCTTCTACTGCTGTTGCAGGAATTATTTAACTTGCTTAAAACTTCCACCCAAGTTCATGAGAAGTAATAAAAAGCATGGATGAAACTAAAACAGCTCCGAACTCCTTCATAGCCCACTGAACACTCGTAAATGACAGAGATGCAAAGTGCATCCTAGACTGCAAGAAACGTTGAGTGGATTGGCCATGACTTTACTGTCAAGCAATTAATCTATTCAGCAGACTTTAAACACACAAGGCAGGGACATGCATGGTCTCTACAGAATTTATCTGAATGCAAATCCCTTGTATGGAATGTGTTTGCTCACGGATGCATGTGTTTCATTAATGAGAATCAAGCAGAACTCAATATAATCTCTGTTGTTGCAGCAGCAGGGGGTCATGCATACTTTGCTGGAAACAGGAGTCTCTCTAGAAATAGTACTGGTCCTCTAGCTAGGAATTGGTCTTTATCTGTTCAAAGCACATTCTGAACTACTGACATACTCTGGGCTGCTTCTAACACTTGACTCTAGTTCCTTACTTAGACTTTTAGGGTTTTAAAGGTGATGTCTTGAAATGTTCCAGTTTATCCTACTACTTAGTTCTCAATAAGATTTTTTTTTCTCTTTGGGAGAGAAGGTTTTTTTTTTTTTTTTCTTCCTGCTTTACACTTTAAAGAAAATCTCTATTTATTATTACTGGGGGAAAAGCCTACATATTTTTAGATTAGGAATCAGTTCTCTTAACTGCCCCCATTTTTCCCCAGGAGTTCCATATATTTATTCTTATATATTCTTATTCCATATAATTCTTTATTCTTATATATTCTTATTCTTACATATTTATTTACTGTTTTAAATTCCCCTCTGCCTCCATTTTAATGAGGCCAAAATCATATGTTGCTGAGGAGATACAAAAATGATTCTGCAAGAAGGTCAGATTTTGTTTTCTTCTTCCTCTCTTTCTTTACTTTATAGAAGACTTTATCTAACATCACAGTAAGTGATCTTCAGTAAGTGGTAGATAAAAATGCGATGCCTATTTCTGTAGAACTGGATGGAATGTGTAGGATGTCTTAATGAGCAGTTGAAGCAGGTGTTCAGCCAGTGTTGTCTTTATGGCTATGGTTAAAATTTTAAAATTTACCCCTCAAGACTAATATGAAAGCAATAGTGAAAGCAATAGTAAAACATTACTGAGCTATTCATTTGGTCTGCATTTTTAAACTATTTGTAGAATTTCTATTAATGATAATGGAAGATGTGCAAGAATTTTTTTTTTCACTTTACAATGTGTGTCTAATGCATGGTCACTTCTCTCTCTTTTTACAGGAATCTTCAAGATGAATACTACAGCAATCAGCCTGCTCTCCATTACTCCCTTAGGTTTTGTTCCAGGCTTAAAAAATACCACCCTTGTGCCTTTCAATGAGACTGCATGTGAAAACTGGAGAGAGATTCATCATCTTGTTTTCCATGTGGCCAATATTTGCTTTGCAATCGGACTAGTTATTCCAACAACTCTGAATCTTCATATGATTTTTCTACGAGGCCTGCTGACCATAGGTAGGCCAGTTTTCTGTGGAGCTTTATAACATTCATGAAGTAGAAATAGCAGTAAACATTACAAAGTGTTCTGGTCTCCTCGGTTTATGGTGAAATTCCAGCATATATTCATGATCATTATACTTCACTGAAGGTGTTTTTGATGTAAGCTTATTTCTGGTCTGAAAGACCTTATCTGGAAAAGGTTATATATATACAGACTGTTCAAATTTTGTGGAAATAAAATTGGCAACTTCAGACTTACATAGATGTTCAGGCCCAACTGGCTACTTACTGTTTATTAGGCGTTGAATCATAGTTAAGTGAATGGATTATTAAGACCCCTGTTTTAGGCTTCATGCAAATAGTGGGCTGTGCATTGGCTAGTGCATCTGTAATACATAAGATTTTCATTGAGAAGCTTAATGCAATGGTTAGCCACACACATTCTTTAACGTGGGTTTATACTCATGACATTTGCTCTTCAATGTTATTTTCATTTCCAGTTTAGAAATTGTAGTTTTCACTATAGTGAGGCTGGATTCCCTTGAGGTTGGTCAGATTTCTTCCATCGTTGTGGGCATTTCATGATGCAGAAAGATTTGATTTCAGGGAAAATACTAAAGTTGGTATGTTTGAGTTTTAGTAAGCATAGTTTGAGTTGTAGCTTTCTGTCAGTTCTACAGTTGTTTCAAAGCCCCTGTACTTTGTGGAGCAAAGTATTTGTGACTGAATGGAAAAAAAAAAAAAAATCAGTCATTATAGAGTAGGCAGGGTATGCTGTAGAAACCCAGGTGTTACCTGCTGGTATCAGAACCCAGGGGACACTCAAGGGTTTTTGAGTGAGATTGCTTATTATCTATCAATTGCATGATAGAACTTCTGTGGCTAAATGTGCAATGGTTTTGCCATTTTATTTTTTACAGTTATGATAGGATACATCATCAAAACAGACTTCACTAATGACCAAGGGTCTCGGCATTGTAAGACCTTTTGTCTGTGCAGTTCCGATTTAAAAACAGTGGGAGTTCTGCTCTTGCAGAGTTTAACTGCTTTGGGCTCTTGGCTTTTGGTATTTTGACTGAGAAACAGATTTGGAATCAGAATCTTTCAAACTGAGATAGCAGCTGGAAGCAAATATATTCTGTGAGCAGCACAAGTAATAAAGCTTGGTTTCCTATGGATGTGTGCTTTGTGCTGTTATCCCAGGCATGTGCTGTTCCACGGTATCACCGCTCTTGAATTAGGACACTGATTTGATACCTTTTCTCTTTTGTTTTCTTGCTATTTGCATCAAGCTTACAGGAAAATCTGTCTGTGGCCTCTACCATTTGCCAGATGTGGCTGAATTTGGTCAGTTTGTTCACCTATTTGAGACAGACTGACAGATGCATAATTGGTCATCTCATTAGCATATAGTCTTTATATGCTAGAAATACTCTTGGTCATACAGCATGCCTTCTCTTTTAGAGCAACAGTCATTATTCCAAGTGAAACAACCAAAAATGAGAATGCATTTGAAATTTTGTCTTTGGCATACAGGTCAAGTCTGATTGCGGCTGTGTCTTTATCACAATGCAATGATAATGATTCCTTTACATTTTCTAAAATATCTGTGCATTATTTTAGATTTTGTTGTAACTGTTGTTTACTAAGGAATGTTCCTGGCACAGGTGATGAGGGTTCATTTCTCTGCTTGTTTGTCTAATTAATACAATACTACTAATAAAGTTTTATGGGTTGGTTAGTTCTTACTTTACTGAACATGGTCTTCCCTGATCCTGAATCACCTCCATGTCAATAACAGATTATTGTGGTCTGTACATTTTTGCTTTCCCCAGTCCTGAATTCTTGTTCCTTCAGCACTACAAAGCTGTGCTGCAGCCCAGCCTGGCTGAGGGGCTGTTTGTAGGGTGATCCTGAGGGATATTGATATACAGACCGTAAGTGTATGTAAAGCTTGTAGCAATATATTGCTTTTATGTGTGATTGTATCCTTCTACAATGAACAAATTCCTCATAGTTTTGTAAGAAAATTTTTATTGATCATTGAAATTTGACTTGCTATTTTAATTTTTACAGGATGTGCGTTGTTCATCGTTTGGGCTACGCTCTACCGCTGTGCCTTGGACATAATGATCTGGAATTCTGTGTTTCTGGTTGTCAACCTCTTACATTTTATATATCTACTGTATAAGAGAAGACCGGTATGTATAACAACTAGATTCTACAGGCGAAACTTAAGAGACCAGAGGAAGGAAACTTATCCTATGTTTGTTGGACAAATCTGTTGATGAATTACACAGGGCTTCTTTCTGATGATTCAGCTATGTCAGTAAAGAACCCGCCCATTAGTATTTTTAGCTGAATCTGATTCAGTAGGTAGTTTCTTATTTTTTTCCTCAAATCTGTTATTTAAATGTTATGTGCATTTCAGAAGTTACTCCTCCTTTATTATAGTCTCCCAGTTACAGACTTGAAGCTTGATGCGTGGTGATTGCCTATGTCTCTTTACTGTCTTGCACATTGTATTTATTGTCACAGAATCACAGAATGTTTGAGGTTGGAAGGGACCTCTAGAGATCATCTAGTCCAACCTCCCTGCTCAAGCAGGGACACCTAGATCACATGGCACAGTGTCGTATCCAGGCAAGTTTTGAAGATCTTCAGAGACAGACTCCACAACCAGGGGTCTGTCACCATCACAGTAAAGATGCCTCCATCTCTAACATGGAGATGGAACTTCCTGTGTTTTAATTTATACCACTGGTCACCACTGGAAGAGTTTGGCCCCATCCTCCCTAAATTGTCTCCTTAGGTATTTATACACATTAAATTCCCCTCTCATTCTTCTCCAGGCTAAACAGGCCCAGCTTGCTTAGGCTTTCCTCATATGATAGATGTTGCAGTCCTTTAATCATCTTCGTGGCTCTACACTGGACATGTCAACTTGAAGTTTTTTTTTTTTTTTTTTTTTTTTTNAGACATGTCAACTTGAAGTTGTTTTTTTTTTTTTTTTTTTTTAAGGATGTTTTTCTAGAGAAAGCTAGAAGATGCAGAAGAGAAATTCTTGAAAAATAATTTTGAATGAGATTTTCTGTCAGCAACTATTGCCCATCTCAGAAACAATTTTATTTAGTCATCCTCACAAATTACACTTTTAAGGAGAGAAAAGAATGGAAGACTGATTACAAGTTAGTCATATTGCAAAATGAATAATTGATGTTTCCAGTTATCAAATATTTATTTTATTAAATGGAGTATGCAAAATAGTAGTGATTTTCTCTTCTGACCATAAAATTATTTCTGTGGTTTTCGTTCCTTGGAGCTTTACAGATTTGGCTTCTTTAGTCTGAGTGGAAGGTAAAAGATTCTCATCAGTGTCTCTGCTGAGCTCTGACTCTAAATTTTGGCAGGATCTCAAAATATTTCAACCATTGCTAAACAAAACATTACACCTACCCAAATGGCTCATTTGGAATATGACCCACAGGCATGACTGCAGTAGTCATCTGAGCTTGTAAAGAGCAAGTAGTCTGTTTTGAGGGAGACCATCTAAAGTATAGATACAGATCTATATTACAATGTCCTTATCACTCTTGTGGAGCTAGAAGTCTTGAGACCTACTTCTGTGTTAATCTGAGAATGGAGTTAACTGCTCTGAATTGCAAGGATTGGGTATAGAAAGAAGTACAAATGAAATCTTTACAAAGGAGGGACTTTCTCGAAAACCTATGCACAAAACAGATTGTTTTCTAAGTTCATGATTATATGGGACATATTCTGAAATTAAGCAGTTTAGGACAATCCCAAGCACAGTACAATATCCCTTGACGGATTAAATGTAACTCTTATTTTGTCCACATAAAAGTCCCCTGAGGTGTTAAAGACTGGGGCATAAGGAACACACAGAAATTCAAAACCCCTTTTTCATATAAGTGTAGTCACCAGAGAAAGATGCAATTAGTAGTTGATACCATGTGAAACCAGTGTAACTTGAGGTCAAATGGCTTTTTAGTGTTAATCTTGCCTGGAGATTTGTCTCTGAGCCCTCCTCGTCATGTTTCTGAGGCAGAACCAATGTTAGATGTCTCTCCACCTTTTATAACAGAAGTGACCAGCAATGAAACAAAAAGTCCGTTTAAGTGTTTTGAGATGGCTTGACACTCAATTGAAACATATGTATGAACAGATCAAAAAAATCAAGCAAACAAACTGAATATCCTAGTAGAGTTGGGCAGGGTAAATGCACTTAGAAATTGTACACAAAATTAGAAGCAAGTTCAGCCGTGGTTAAGGAAAACAACATTCTCTGGTGCTCTTTCACCAAAAAATTTCTTGTGAAAAACTCATTAAAAAAATTTTAAACGTCATCCTTGTTCAGCCTTTGGAAGTAGGCATTGGTGTCCGTTTCATGTGCAGTCTGTGTAAAATCTCAATGGTTTAGAAACCTACTTTTGCTTCATGGTTTGAGGCTGCCTGGTTTAAAAAAAAAAAAAAAAGTGAAGGCTGCATTTTGGGCTTTTTGTTGAATTTTTATGAACCACACAGCTAGCTGCAATGCTGAGAAGTTGTACAGTGATGATGTCACGGTCCCATCCTGCCTCATCTCTTCCTGTTTAGGAATTTAATAACTAACTGTGCACAACTAGTGTGGGATTAACCCACTGTCTCTGCCTGATTATCAATTCAGAAGTGATTCCTGTAGAGTTCAGTGGCCCATACATGCCACTGAATGTATCCAGTGAATGAGACAGTGGGTAAATACTTTACAAATAGAGCTCTATAGATGTAGAAAGCTTCTCCTTCAGCTCAATTTATTCTAGATTTAAATAAATCTGAAATGTTAGCAACAAAAAAGTCATTTTTTCCATGAACTTTTGCTCTGCCTTGTTTTTCATTTCACACACATGTATAATTCCACTAAGAGCAGCTCAGAGTAGATTTCTGATGGAGAATGTGTTTTTCTCATAGGCTCAAGAAAATATTTTTTCCTAAAATACTGTGTTAGGAAAGGAATAGTGGGTGCTTGTCGGGTTGAGGTCCTCGTGGGCTGCAGGCAGCATGAAGACTCCCTGTGTCCTTCTGAAACTCTTCCTCTGTCAGCCACAAGCTGTCCAGCAGGTTCTCAGGCTACTCTGTTACCTGTCTCCATCTGGAACATGACTCATGTGCCTACCTCTTCACTCCTCCTCTATTTTAACAGTGAAATAATAATAATAAAAAAAATCTAGAAAGCTTTGTAAACTTGAAACATTCTGATTTATTGAAAGGATGACTCTTTTCCCCCTCCTTCTGCCTTTTTTCTTTGTTGCTTTTCCTTGTTTTCTGTCCTCAAGGCATTTAATTTTTTTTCGTTATCTGATGCTTCTTTCTTTGACTTGTTTTCCTCCGAGTAAATATCCAGGCTTCTGTTCAAGCTGCCCCTGCTTTGGGGATGGCCAGGACACTGTCTTATTTCCTGCTGCCTTCATTCAGGAAAGACTTCCAGGCTTGGGATTTCAGCCAGCTTCCTGTATCTCTCATTGCTGCTGCCTGAGTTTGGGTGGGCTCCTATATGTGGGATGCTCAGCTGGCACTCATTTCTTCCTCATCACACGCGATTTGACGGTGTTGTTTTTCAGCACTGATAGTCCTGCTTTTCTGCTGCAACTGAGCCAAGAATGTAAGGGATGAAAGGTGTTCCCAGGAGGGTCTGAGGGAGAATCACAATGAGACATGAATGTGGTGTGAAACATGCAAGCAGTCTCACTTTTTTTCTGTGTTATTCTGACCCAAGTTCTCTTTGCATCAACAGAAGTCTCAGGAGACTCCTTGTAGCTGATTTAACATGTCATTTACATGGAACAGCATCTTAACGTGCCAAGGGTGCTCTCCTAATTTTAGCTAAGATTTTGTTCCCTTTGTTATATCCAGCATTTGTGGATAGATGTCCAACACTTATCTTGTTTATGTTTTTCTTTTTTAAAACCTAAAGACATAGCAACTACATCACACATGCAGTCTTACCTTTTTATTAACTAATTCATTTGTGTTAATTGATGTGTTCTGTCTTTCTATTTTAGATCAAGATAGAGAAGGAGCTTAGTAGTCTCTACAAGCGAATGTTTGAACCACTGCATGTGCCTCCAGAGCTGTTCCAAAGATTAACTGGACAATTCTGCAATATTCAGACTTTAAAGACAGGTCAAGCTTATGCTGCAGAGGATAAAACATCAGTTGATGATAGACTAAGCATCCTGCTGAAGGGGAAGTAGGTTCTGTAAAGCTTAGGAACAGCTTAAGTGTTGGGTGATGGCTTAAAATATTGGAAATCTAGAGGGCTTTGTTAGCTTTCCAAATGTTTCTAACTGTTATATACTATGGACTACCCATATGGGCTCTTTTGGTATTTTAAAAGGTATGTAGCCTTTTGTGACACTGTTTCCAAGTGACAGTGATGTATCTTCCTGGGAGTATATTATGTCTCCACTTTCTCTGTGCAGCCACATTGATACTAATGGGAAATATATTTGTGTCTTACCAAGAAAGTGGTGTCTTACAGCCCAGGCAAGAAATCTTTGCAATTTTACCCAAGTCGCCATCTTAATGCATGGATTTTAAGTTTTTTTGTTGGTTTGTTTGTCTTTTGGCAATATGGCATTACCCTCCAGACCTTTTTTTTTCACTTTGAAAAGCAGTATTTTGAGAATACACACATCAGGCAACTAAAATTCTGTTTGGAATCAGTGGAGATTTAGACAGAAAATAGGCTAGCTAGCTCTTTGGCTGAAATTCCAGAAGATGCACACATTTTAGCATGTTACCTTCTTCATTATGATTGTCAAAAAACATAGTCAAATTTAAATAATGCCTCCATAATTTTAAAATGTTGATTCATATCTTTTTATTTCCAGAATGAAGGTCTCTTATCGAGGGCATTTTCTGCATAATATTTACCCCTGTGCCTTTATAGATTCTCCTGAATTTCGATCAACTCAGATGAATCGGGGTGAGAAATTCCAGGTACACTTTGTTTTAAATGTCATTGGATATGAAACAACTGTTTTTTAAAAAAAAAGACAGCTTAGTACCCATAATTTAAGTTTGGTCATCAGTGAACTATTTGGCTTGCGTAATGTTGTTGGCTTTCTAGTATTGATGTTTAATGATGGTCCATATCAAGAATAACTTAGAATGAAATGCTACAAAACAGGTGTTTGCTGACTAGCTATTCTGTTTTCTCTTTTTAGTATTCACAAGCTTATGTTGAAATATTATTCAGGAAAAATAATTTAAAAGGTAGTTTTTCCTGGGAAAGAGGTGATTTTGAATGGTTCCTTCACTAGTTTAGAAACAATAAATGAAAATGTGTTTTTCTGCCCTTAGTTATAGTAATCTTTAGTATTGCTAAAATGAAAGATTTTAAAAATTCAGCACTAGTAGTTTGAAATTGATGCTTACTTAAACATATTAATGCTTCTGTCATTTTGAAAGCTGTTAAAGCAACATTAACTGAAAGACATCATGCTATTCTGAATAAAAACACTCCTGTGGGGACCAATATTGAGTAGTAGTGTAATTATGTCAGTACATTAATGGATATATTATACAATAGCTTGCGGTAAAAAGTACTATTAAAGTAGGTTTTCTCCACATAACACTGAAATCAGTATTTTGCTGCTCCCTACTTGATATTAACTGCATACAAATAGTAATTACTAGCCTCTGGCACGACTGGATATATCCACACTGGTGTCCTAACAGACAAGGGAGGGAGGAAGAGTAATACAGAATCTAAAATCAGTGATTGATGTAATATGTTCCAGTTGAGCACTAGGCTTGATGCCAAAGGGAGATGGCTGTCGAGATGTGTTCATTTCACAGCGGTGAGAAATCCTATAGAGTTGAAGTCCCCTTCATACTGTTACTTTTTGTAAATTAGGAATCAATTTTAGTGAAAGGGAAAAGCTGATGACTCAAGCTGTGCCTACCTTAAGTATTATTATAATCTGCTATCATATACATCCTTCACCTCTATGTTTTCTTTGCTTTTTTTTGTGATTTCAGCCCATTGCAATATGAATATTCTCAACATTGCTGGTGGAATAGGACATAGATTAAATCTTAAGGGCTCCATCTGCTGGTGATACTGCTGAATTCTTCCTAAGCTTGTATGCTCATATTACAGACAGTGAAGTTCAAATCCATGTTTGTGTGACAGTTTTCCACTAGTTTTCAGGGATTTTTGTGTGATTTTATTTTTTATGAGGTAAAAATAACTATTAATAGTAGAGAGTAACTTAATTTCTTCACGGATACTTTCTTTTCTAAAATAGCCTACTGCACTACTACTGTGTAATGGCTTTTGTATGCTGCTGCCCTCTCCTGGCATAGAATGACAAATCTGACTATACTTATAAGCATTAAGCTTTTTTATTTTTTTTTCAAAATGTCTAAAAAACTCTTTCACAGCAGTCTTTGAATGATACCAGTTGTTGCTATTTAGTTACAAGGGCATGGACTTAAAACCTAATGACAAACCTAAAACCTAGGCCTGTTGGGATGTGAATAGTGTCATCAGTGTAGGACTGATTTAGTATGTAAATGTCCTCTGTCATCACTATTTACAGCTGTGGACACTATGAGAAACTTTCCATAATTATCTCCCTCCAAATTTTCTAAAAAACTAACTGACCATATGTATCAGTGTTTTACATACAGTGATAGCAAATATATGACTAGTTTTAAATTTGTAAATAGCATTTTGAAAGGGAATACCTCAAGGTGTAGCTTTAAGAGTTGTTTTAAATATAACCACAAATAAAATAGTATCATCTATTTTAAAGCAAAATAGAAGTGCTAATTCTGAGTATGTGTTTCCTCAGGTTACCATTATTGCAGATGATAACTGCAAGTTCCTGTGCTGGTCTAGGGAAAGGCTGACTTATTTTCTGGAATCTGAGCCGTTTCTTTATGAGATCTTTAAGTATCTTATTGGCAAAGATATTACAAATAAACTTTACTCGTTGAATGACCCAACCTTAAATGACAAGGTAAGCAGCTGAAATTTTGTTTGGGGATTTTCTTGTCTCAAACAAATGTATTGTTACCTTAACATTAAAATGTCTCAAGACATATTGTTTTGAACCTGCTGTTGGTGGTTGTTGAATTCATACTTGTTTCTTTTTAGGGACAATGTGTGATTCGCTGAAATATTTTGTCAGCAGCAATATTGGTTAATGTTAGCCTGGTAATGTGCAAGGAAGAGGAATAACTGAGAGTTAGACCAAAGTGGCTAGTGCAAATATTTCCAGCCACGTAGTAGGCATGATGACTAGTTGCGAAATTTTTTTTTCCAACTTTCACCACCATCTATGTATGTATTATAAATATAATCTTTCCATGCTCTGTGGTTTTGGATTTAATTCACCCTAGCTCAAAGCAAAAAATCCATGTCATCGTATTGGCCATAAATGTCTCACAGAAAGGTTAAATAGCCCCTTCTGTAATCGAAGTTGTGAATGTACTGGGAAATGATGCAAAAGGAGTGACTGCTACTGGTGCTATACAAGGCTTGACTTGTCATGTACTTAGGGCTAATTAAACATTATATTTTTTTCTCAATTTTCTACCATCTACAGAGGGAAAGAAGAAGAAAGAATTGTTGGAAAAACAGTTTTACAGCAACAAAACTTTTGGCCAAGGCAGTAGAGGGTTACACTGTCTTGTAATCAGATACTCAAAACTATTTCAGGTCACTGTTTTTATGGATCATCTGAGTCTTGCTGATGCAGTAACAGAGATGTTATTGCATGAATGCACAAATGTAAAACCTATAAAGTAACCTTATAAAGTTTTTTTGTTTATTTAAGGAAGAAAAATTAAGGATCAAAGATGTATTTTATTAATCAGAATTTTTCTTTACAGTCAGTGTGTCATTTCTTGAATATGGCCTCTGCAAGGAACATGTAGCAACACGCTCCCTCTGTGTGCTAAGAATTGCATTTGGGCTACATCTCCTGGGAGACTCTTGTTTGTCACTCACTATGCCTGTTTTTCTTTTTTTTTTTTTTTTTTTTTTTCTTTCCTGCATGGAAGGATGACCGTGTTAGGATATTGTGCCTAGCCTACAAAATCATCTGCACCTGCTGGCTTTTGCACTGTAGAACTGAAACATTAGTATAAATAATTCTTGAAATGAAGGAATAATGTCACGTGGGGTAACATTGTAATTTTGTAAATGGTTGTTTTAAAGTGAAGTGAAACTTTTAAGGTTTTTTTAAAAAAAAATTCTCAGAGAGATGGTTAGACTTTAATGGAGATCTGCTGCCAGTGCTTGGCAGAAAAAGGTTGCTGAGTTAAATGATTTTATTTTTTTTTATTTTTCTCCTTTAGTTCACTCCTCCATTCTTTTTCTACCATAGGTTATTTTTATCAATACTATTTCTGATAAGTTTCAGTGCTTGATCTTCCCCGCTTGGGAAAATATTTTGGAAATCATTTTCAAAATTGAATGTATGAATTTCTGTATACAGCTTTAGTCACACCCTTCTGCTCACAGAATACAAATTCATGTGATTTTGAAGCATATCGTAACACTCTCCAGAGTTCTGATTTTTTTTTTTCCTAGATGCCATTGGTATGCCATTTTTTTTTTGTAATGTGGGTTTCTTCCCTCTTTTCCTTCTTTTGATTTGTTTCCCTTCTCTTTGCCTTTTGTTATTTTTGCATCACTACAGCCCCATCCTGTTTTCTCTCTTTCCTATCCATCTTGCTTTCTTCTCCCCTCCTCTGGCTTAACATCTCCACCTCTCTTAAAAATAATAGTGCAACTGCTTGGAATCAGCACAGTCCCACTAGGCTTCCTTGTGAGAACACAAGTAGCTTCTGCCCTTTCCTCACCAATTATTGTATTGTATTGTGTTGGGGCCACAGTTACTGCTGTTTTCAGATGGATGGATCTATTTGAAATCTTTATATAAATTAGTGCTCTGATGTTTGTGCAGAGCGTGGAAATCAAATGAGTGCCCAACCTATTGTGCAAGGTGAAATCAAGGCTCCAAGTGACTTTCCTTGAGCAGAGCTTTGCCCTCTATGGTACAAATGTATCTAAATAATACACAGATGTGTGTCAGTATGAAGAGAAAAGATCTGTCTAATTGTGTTCTAGCTAGTAATATTTTTTTACATTTTTATGTGTTAACTTTAACATGCCTAGTATGTTTCATTCCCAATCCTTTACCAATACTAGAATCATATAAAGCAATGCAAAACTGACTTCATAATTTTATGTAAGTTCATTTGTAAAATTACTTTTTCATTTTAGCTTCTTTTTTTCCAAGCATTTATTTTTTACCAAAAAGAGCCATATGAATTTAAGGTTATTGCAATTGCAATAACTTCTGAAAATGTATGTTATTCTAAAAATTAAATAAAAATAAAATGTTTGAGGAAGTTGTAGTGCTTTTTTATTCTTTCTCAAGCAAAAATCATATTGTACAAGTCCTTCCCACATATTAGAATATTTTCATTTAAATCAAGTTACCCTGCACAAACTCTCATGCTTTAACCAACTAATTCATGAATAGTCATAGCTGATTTCAGAACCTGTACTACAGAGGAAATACTTGTTTTTCATTCTTATTTCTGATTTACTTGACAACTTTTAAAAATAGCTTTTTTATATAAATATATAGGCCTCAAAAAAGATCGATCGACAGCCTAGTCTTTGCTCCCAGCTCTCTGTGATGCAGATGAGAAATAGTATGGCCAGCACCAGCGACAGTGAAGACGGCTTGCAGATGTTCCTGCGTGGGACTTCCTCTGCATCCTCTCTTCGTGAGTTCTCAAATTAGTTGATGCCAATTTTGAAAACAGCTTGACTCGTCATAAAAAACAATTGTAGAACTCCTGTTGTCTTCAGTAGGAGCAGAATTTAGCTTATTTGAATGTTGCTGTAAACTGAGTAAGCGGAAGGACCTAATGCAAAGAATTCATAAGATGCCCGAGGCTTTGTAGGATAACTTAAGCTCCCCCAGGCAGACGCTGGGGGGAAACAAACAAAGCATTTTAATAACTTATGGCATAGTATGAGTGTGCATAATGCAAATATCTTAAAGTAATGGAGCAAATCAGTGCAAGGATACAGTACCTGTCACAGTAGTGTCTCCTCTGATCTGTGGTTGGTGCTTGTAGAAACTAAAAACAAAACCAAACATGTCCTCTCAGCTGCTGGGTGCTCTGCATTTCCTCCTGAGTTAGTTTGTGTTGGCAATGTCTGGAGAAATGTGGTGTAGTGCTAATATTTTGATGATGTCTGGAAAATTTCCAAGTATTCAGGCTTTCCTTACCTGCACTTTGTGACCAGAGTACTACAGAACAGGTAAAATAAGGGAAGCCATGTTCTGACCATTTATTTCTACCCTTGCAATTTATATCTTTATAGATTTTTTTCAAAACAATTCTTGGTAAGCTTTTTTTATTTGTTACTTTTAATTTCATTGAATCTAAGTAAACTTAAGTAGTAGTCTGAAATTTGAAAACAGATTTGAACAAAATTACCCCAAGGTGCTCAGTTGTCTTATTTGGCATAAGCTGCTTGTTTAACACAATTTATAAGGGTCATATAGGATTATTTGTTTTGGTTTGAGGACTTATTCTTCGCTAATTAGGATTTAAATCTATGAGAAAAACAGTTGTCATTTACTAGGACTAAACTCTCTGCTAAGATGAAAGAGCTTTTCAAAGCATTCACATGTTCCCATTTCCTTGTCTGTTCTGCACTGTCTTTCTCAGCTCTCATCCAAGAGCCCCCTCAGGCATGGGGGGCTGATTCCTTTCCAGTCCTTACCGCTGGGACAGTTTGCTCTTCCAAATAGACGAAAGCAAAAGCGCCGCTAGTGTTTCACCCTATGGGAGTGCTTAGAGCAATCGCTGGGGATAGTTGTTGCAGACTGATGAAAATTCGAGCTTTATTTTGTTTCTCCTCTCTTCCCTGAAAGGAGATTTAGAATCACAGAATACTTGAGGTATGAAGAGACCTTTGAAAATTGTCTAGTACAAAATCCTGCTCAAAGCAGGCCCAGCTAAAGCAGGTTGCTCAGGACTGTGTCCACTAACACCTTGAATATTTCCAAGGTTGAAGATTCTGCAGCCTTTCTGAGCAGCCTCTTCCAGTGCCTAACCACCCTTGTGAATAAAATTTCCTTATGTGTATTCTGAATTTCTCTTATCACAGCTCATGACCATTGTCTCTTGTTCTTTAGTGCATGCCTCTGAGAGGAATTTAGCTCTGTCTTCTTTATATTGTGCCGAGTAGCTGAAGACAGCAGCAGGATCACCTGTGAGCCTTCTCTTCATGAACAAACCCAGTTCTTGCAGCCTCTCTGTGTATGTCGTGTGCTTCAACCTCTGACCACCTTGGCTGCCCTTCACTGCACTCCCTGTATGTCCGTATCTTACCGTAGGGAGCCGAAGATACGGCGCATTCCAGAACCTGTCTCACAAGTGCTGTGTTACTCTCTTTCATTGACCTGATGGCTAACCTCTTGCTAATATGGCCCGGTATATGGGTAGCTTTCTTCTTCCCAGAGACACGCTACTGATTTGTGTTCAGTTTGCTGCCCACCAGGACCCCAGACCCCTTTCTGCCAAACTGCTTTCAAATTGGTCAGTGCCCGGCCTATACTGCAGTGCCTGGTTGTGTCAGGTATGCCAGGCGCTGGACTTACCTTGTGTGGAACTGTATGTGGCTCCTGTCAGATCTTTTCTCCTGCCTGGGAAGGCTCTTTTGACCAGCCCTACGCTCTGGCATATGAGCACTCCCCGCACTTCTTCTCTCTGCTCTCCAGACTTGCTACATGTGCCTTCCACCCTCTCGTCCAAGTCGTTAGGAAACACATTTAACATTACAGGCCTTGCTATTGACCCCTGAGGGACACTGCTAGTAGCTGGCTGCCAGGTAGATTTCGTACTGTTCTTCACCAGCCTTTGCATTCAGTAGTCCTTGCCAGTTTTCCACCTGCTGTGTAGTCTGCTCATGCAGTCCATTTCTAAACAATTTGGCTAGAAGGATAATATGGGAGACTCTTTAAGGCCTTATTACAATCCAGGTAAACAACATTCACTGCATTCCCGTTATCCACAGAGCCTCTCTTCTCACCACAGAAGACAGTCAGCTTGGTCAGGCACAGTTTTCCCCTTGTCCTGTCACTGGGCACTTTTACTGTTAAGTCATGTATCACTCTCCCAGTCCCATCAGTAGACTCAGAGACCTGGAAGGCATCAGAATAAGCTTTACCAGTGAGACCCAAAATAAAAAAGGTATCAATATCTTAGCCTTTTCCATGACCCCTGTCAGTATGACTCGTGTCCCAAGGCTGAGCCACAGCCACAGAGTTTCCTTGGTCTTCCTTTTGTTGCCAGTGTGCTTACAGAAGCCCTTCTTGTTGCCCTTAACTAGCTCCAAGTACAGCTGAGCTTTGGCTTTCCCAGTTGTGTCCCTGCATGCTTGGACAGCGTCTGTATTCTCCTGAAGTAGCTTATCCCTGCTTCCACTTTCTGTGTACTTTTTATGCCTGAACTTTGCCAGGAATTTCCTCTTCATCCATGCCAGCCTCCTGCCATGCTTGCTCCGCTTTCTGCACACTGGAATGCACTGCTCTTGG
Source organism: Crypturellus undulatus (assembly GCA_013389825.1). Taxonomy (NCBI): domain Eukaryota; kingdom Metazoa; phylum Chordata; class Aves; order Tinamiformes; family Tinamidae; genus Crypturellus; species Crypturellus undulatus. The sequence continues at coordinate 1,221,028 of VWPW01000756.1, forward strand.
GTTTGAGGAAGATGCCTTTGGAAGATCAACCAGCTCTGCCTTAGGTCTTGTGGGGCATGTCCCATGGGGATGCTGCCAAGCAGGTCCGTGGGCAAGCCACTGTCCAGAACTCCAGGGCTGTATTTCTGTTTTTTCTGGCATCCTTCTCTGTCTCTTAAACTCCTGGTCGTTGCAGCCAAGACTGCCATCAGCCTTCCCCTCTTTGACCGGTTCTTCCTTGTTCATCAGTGACAGGTCCAGCAGAGCGCCTCCCCTAACCGGCTCACGAGTCACTGGTGTGAAGAAACCGTCCTCAGCGCCCTTCAGAAACCTCCTGCACTGCTTACACCAGGCCCGTTCTACCTGCTACCGGGGTGCTCAAAGTTCCCCACAAGAACGAAGGCCTGAAATCACAAGGTTTCATCCCGTTGTCTGAAGAACGCTTCAATACACTTTCTCTTCTCTATCAGGCAGCCTGTACCAGACAACTGCCATGAAGTCTGCCCTGTTGCTCTGCTCTCAGATACTTATCCATAAGGTGTTGACTTTCTCCTGCTCCACGGCAAAGCTCCCTGTCTTCAAGCCACTCCTTTTGCACAGAGTTCATTTGGACAGATCTACTCACATGGAAGCCTGAAAGAAATTGTAAAGCTGCATTTGTGCCGTTAGCTAGAACTGAAATTCTCTCCCAGGATTAGCAGCAGAACACTTGTACCACTATGGCAACCTTGGGAGAAAGTAGTGGAAATAGATACAATTTTCAGCCATGATTACATTAATCTTTAAGATGCATCCATTCTTAGCACATACTTGACAAATACACTACTCTATTGTACTTTTTTATATCATATGTTTTCCAATGTATGGTGTGTACTTTCCCCCAAACGTCTCTTATGTTCTGAAATTGCCCACTGCAGTAGCTGTTGATGTTGATCCTGCCATCACAGCATTGGCAACATGTAGCAACCTCCACAGTCCAACTTTTTGTTTATATCAGAGGAGGTGTGTGAGGGAATGTCTGTCTGGCAGTGTATGATACACCTCAAGAAATAGTCTTTTTTTTTTTTGCCTTTTGATTAATGCAGAATTTCTGACTTCCATATGTATGAACCGATAAAAGATTATTTATCTCACCAAACTATAATGCTGCTTCAACCTTTCCTTTTGCTGAAATGGCTGGTTAGTCTGTTACTGCCAATATTGTCATTGCCAACGATGGGCTTCTTATCAAGGGAAGTTCTGCCTGAAGACTGGCATTGATACTGTTCTGTAGCTGTGTCTGCACTTCCCTTCAGAGTCCAGAGGAAACTGAGAAAGAAAAATGCCATTTAACTTATTCCGTACTGTGATTAAACAAAAAGCTTCTGGAAGTTGCCAGTGCAGAATAGTTAGTCTACTGTTCTATTTTTTAGAATTTGGTATGAGGTACATACTGAACCACACTGTCCTGTCCCTGGATCCTCCTTCTACACCTATTAATTAGTTTATTTTTTTAAAAAAAAAGAGAGAGAGAAACACAGGTTTTTAGTGAGGAGCATATGGAAATGACATATGTCCTTTATAGGAAAAAACAAAATAATAAAAATAAAGAAGTGTTACCTGTACAGGAGCTCTACAGGAATTCTGTCTTGTCACTGCTAGGTGACAGGCTCTCGTCTGGACAAAAGGTTACAAAGGACATTACAAAGGTTATGTCTGGCTCCTATAGTACAAACAAGTCTTATTCTCCCAATTTCCATATTCTTTCAAAATGGTGAATTTAATCTTTTATAATCAGACTTTTTAAAATTATGCTTTTATCCTATGCTCCAAGCTATCAGTTTTGATTAATTTCCTAAAAATGATATAGAAACTTTTTCAAAGAGTTTAACAACAAGAGGGAGAAAAATATTAATTGGTAGGTCCCAAACTGCAATTATTAACGAAGGTTTGTTTTGAATTTAATCAACTAAAAAAAAAACCCGACTAACTGTCTGCTTTTATATTAAGGAAATAACCAACAAGAGTTCTATAATGCTTACGGAGTGAGTCGTTTGCAGCATGATGTTTTCTGTTGATAACATCCCATTAACTCAGCAAGCATCCTCAAAAAGGTATTAAAGTGGGATTTGTTTATCACATGGTACTTGTGCTTGACGTACATGCTCCATTTCTGTGTAACTTACTAGTAATTGAAATTAATGTATCTCTTTTTCCAAAATGTGAATTAAGCAGAAATAGTCAAACTCATTCAGAAGGGTAGCTACAGCTTTCAGACCTTATTAGAAGTGTTTTAATATTAGTTTCTGCACCATCATTCTGTTACTTAATAATCATTCCTATGCTTACTAGTGTACTAGGCATTTGGAGCTGGGCCCTGGAGGGAGTGCAGTAGAGCAGCATACGGAAGACCTGGGTTCAAGAGCTGACTCAGTTCCTTGAACATCTGGCTAGCACAGGAGAGAGGTACAAATAGACTAGTTTTCTGCATTTGGAGAAAGCAGGGTCATGTGTTTTAACCAAATAAATTGAGAGTGTTAGATCTAATGTTGGATCCTGTTCAACAGACTTAACGTCTCCTGATTTCTGGAGAGAAGTAAGCTCCTTGAAACTTACAAAACTGGGCTAAAAAGAGTGCTTCATGTACGTGAAGACAAGTGCTTAACAATTCCTGTATTTTAAAAGCATCTGTAAATAACTCTTTGTTATAGCAATTCAGCAAGTAGTTTTGTTAGAAGAAATGTTAGAAGGAAATATTAATATATTTGTATCAGAGGTCTAAAAAGCTAATTCCTTAGCAGTGTTTGCCTGAACGTGACTTAAGAAATGCTGTAATTTAATGTCTGCTGTTCTTGCCTGTAGCTAATATTTTGTTCTCTGTGTGTAAAAAAGGAGTCGTCCTCCAAGCTTTCTGCTCAGAGTAATTTATTGTATGTAAGATTTTTTTTAAAGTAATCTTTGTAATAAGAATAGCTCTGTGATAACAGTATGTTTTGGCTATTGGGATTTTTTTTCAAGAAAACTTTACTTAGCTTCTGTACAGGTGATCTGTCAGAGAGGACCACTACTTGCTCTCTCTTCTACAAAGATATTTAAAGGAGTTTCCTACTTTTTTTGGTCATCATCTGCCGGGTGTTTAGAAGCTTGTACCACTGTGATTGTTTTCCTCTGAAAGAGGGGACTGAGAGAACAAATACTGAAGTACAGGTGAAATTTTCAGAGAGAAGAATAAGAAATGAACGCATTTGTCCAACATTAAAGGAGTTCTATGAATAAACTATGCTAAAAATCTGCATACAGTAGAGGATCAATTTATGCAGTGGTAACTTGCACCAAATTTCTTGTTTACCTCTCACCAGTTGTGATGTTTTGCTGTGCACTCTGCTCTAGTGAGCTTTACGCAGTTCCCTACTAAAGCAACAGTTATTTATGTTGGGGATATATTTCACACATCCACGTTTTTAAAGCAGTTAGGGCTATGATCGTTTACCCAGGTGAGCGTTTGTGCTGTAGGCAGCCAGTCATAGTGCTCATCAGAGAGAGCGGGTTGTTGGTGAGTGTAAAAATGAGAAAAGAATTGGGAGGGACATAGTGTTGAGCATATTATGCAATCAAGACCTGCACTGAAATCAAGGAGAATTCTCTGTCTCTACTGTCTGTAAAAGTTGAAGCTGGAAGATGCTAGTGTTTCAGATCATTTTGGCTGTTGCACATCTAGAATTTTCTGATACCAATGGCCAGATAGTTACAAAAACCCTCAGTTATAAAACTGTTCTATTTTGGAACTGGAAAAGATCATCAGATTTTATCACAATCAGATCTGATCGCATCAGATTCTGTCACTTTGTTACAAATAGGTGTATATACAGCAAGCGTATATTGTTAAATTAATTGTATAATTTATTTGGACTTGTGGCAGGCCCAGGCCGGACATCTCCCTACCTGAGAACTTCAGCAAAAATGAAGCCAATAGAAGAAAGTGTTGAAGACGATGTCTTTGAAGCACCATCTGTGGATAAGCTTCAAGTCCAGCGGCTGCCTTAGATGTGTCCAGACACACAAGAGTTTGTACAGAGCTCTGGTGCAATAGAAGAGCCTTCATTTGGAAGGAATCTGAAAGCTAAAAATGTCTTTACATGTTTCAATTTATCACAGCATATGTCAGCGACTTCTAGACAGAATGTCACATTTTATTTTACATCTAAATAAAAAAAGAAAAATCTGAGTTTTATTTTTGTTTATTGGTCATGAGTATTTGTTTTACCTTTCCCTTGATTCTTATGACAGCTTTAGTATTAAACAGTTGACTAGCCTGACATTTCTGCAGATTTCTTACAGGCAGAACTCCTATTTCCATATGCTTTTTAGAAGCCTATATCTTAGTGCTTTTCAGTGGGAATATTTGAAACTTTTATCCAAAACTGTATTGCTTTTTCCTAATGCCATTGTTGTGAGAGTCTCAAATGAAATAATACACATAAGCTTCAATGTGTAATGATAGGTATTTGCCTCTAATTCTCACATTTCCTAACCTGCTTGATTCTACAATCATAATAATGACTTAACTTTTTTTTTTGTCCAAAAATCATAGTTTAATGTTGCATTTCCAAACAAAGCTTTTTTTAGGTAAATTTACTACACTGTAATTCTCAGTTAGTCATTTTTCCCCTCAATAGTCTAGCAAAATCGCAACTAGATTGGGCAGTCGATTTCTCGCAAACATGTATGTGTTTACAAAACTATGATAGTACTAATGCTTCCCCCAAAAAAGCTCCTGCGTACAGGTTTGGAGGTTTTTTTTGTTTGTGGTTTTTTTTTTTTTTAAATGTGGTCAAAGCAACATGCTTTTCCTTAGTCTTATTCACTGAATGATTGATCTATTTCGGCTTACTGGGCAGGTTTTGTAATAGGTGCTGATAGCAGTCCTTTCTGTGATATGCCAGCATGTACCTGGTATCTGTAAATCTGCTTTTGAGAATTCTTGAAATATATTATGCAACAAATTAACTGTTTTAACATAACAGAATATGGGTGCTCGTATACGTACTGTCAAGCAGAGTTGGCTTGAGCCTGTTTTTGCTTTTTTTTTGATGCTCCATTTTAATTTTTGCCATTTAACTCGACAGTACATCCTGGAATTGACCTGCCTCTCAGTTACATAACCCTTTTATTTACTGTGCAAAAGCCCTTGCAATATCAAAACACACTTGGATGATTGGGTGTTAGACCTGCACTGTGAATATCCCTGCTTCTGTGAATTTAAAATCACTTTTTAATGTTACATCAAAATATCTTGTGATTTGCTCGGTTTTGCATTGTTAGAACTGTTTCACTGAGGTAAGATTTGCTTACTAATCTGTGTAAACAGATGTAGAATAACTTTATGCCACATATCAAATGCAGAAGAGAGCACTCTGGCTATAAGTGCCTCAAGGGAGGCAATGAGGAGGATGGGGCTGGCCTCTTTTCACTGGTGGTCACTGACAGAACCAGAGGAAATGGCCACAAACTGAGGCATAAAAAGTTCCACGGGAACTTAAGGAAGAACTTGTTGACGGTGAGGCTGACAGAGCCCTGGAACAGGCTGCCCAGAGAGGTTGTGGAGTCTCCTTCTCTGGAGATCTTCAAGACCCGCTTGGATGCAGCCCTGTCCCGTGTGCTCTAAGTGGCCCTGCGTGTGCGGGGGGGTTGGACTAGATGACCTCTAGAGGTCCCTTCCAACCTTAGGCATTCTATGATTCTATGATTTTGGAACTGATGTAGTTTATCATTTAAATTTCATCTTCTAAAAGTCTTTATATGACAAAAAATAGGGTAGCCATTTTATTTTGTGTTTGTTCAAGCAGCTTTTAAGTATACTTGTCTGCTAAACCACGAAGACAGAATGAGGTGTGAGTCCTCTGGAGTGCAGCTGGGATTCAGCAACTAAAACATGTTAAAATTTAAACCTGTTAAAAATTAAACCACATTCTCAGTAGCTGACTGCCAAAAGTTAGCAACTGAACAGAGTACACCATGAACAGAAACCCAATAGACATGAAGAAAACTGAACTGTATTAAAAGGAAATATGAGAAGTTTTTATGCAATGTAGTGTATAGGAAAGGAAATTGTATCCTTGCAACTCCAGCAACTGCCAGTTGGAAGGTTTTCTGCGTGTTGGTTTGTTTTTTTTTTAATAAAATAAATTTATGGTACATTTTGATAGCACACATAACATAAAATTCAAGTGAGTTGCAGGCATGCCATGTTACAGGCATTACCTGTATCTTTACTAGAGAATTCCAGAAGCCAGAGAGCAACTGGTTCCTTTTCCAGAAACTTTTTTAAGGCCCCTAACTTGCAGCTTGAGGAGAGAGTAGCCCGTGTGCAGGGATGAATGTACGTGATGTTACCCCTTCCATCTCCACTTAGCTAGCAGATGCCTCAAATTAAGCCATTATAATTTTCCATACCTGAGTTCCTCCCTAACCTTCTACCTGGGGATTAATATCTATTAAGGCCACATCCTGATTTCCTGGGCAAAGTGCCTTCGGGACAAGAATTCCCCATTGTCCTTTGAAGGAAGTGATGCTTCTTGAAAGGCATCCACGGATGCACCGTTGTATTGTGCCCTTTTGTTCACTGGTGCTCAGTGCTCTGTTTTGTTCCAGAAAGCTAAGGAATTTAATAGCACAGACGTTGTCTGCCACGTGACATGAATCTACACTCTACAGGGCAGGTATTTATAACTGCACTTTCCTTCACTTTTTTAAAAATACCTTTCCCCTATCACATTGTCCTCTGGAGTTTGGTACTTTTCTTACTCTTCTGTGTATGTGCATGTCTCTCCCAGCCCAAGCAGGATGGGAGAGACACACAAGCAACAGGCAAAATGACTTATGAAGGGAAGGAGCAAAACTGATATTATATAAAATGCTCTAGCATAATGAAAACACATTGCTGTGCTCATTGCGTTCTAGCCTGACTTGATGACTTGAAATGGCTCTAGATCATGAGTTTCTCTAGCTAAAAATGAGACTTAATGTCCCATGGGAGGAAAGCTCACTAAACTGAACTGAAGCCCTGAAGTCGCTGATTGAGTTCTGCTCTTGTCTAATGTTATATTTATGGCTGCATGGTGTGTTTTAGAAGTACTAAAATGTTCTGACTGCTGAAAATAACGGAGAACCTCCAAGAGAATCAAATTGAGGAAGGAAATTGTAAGAAATAGTAAACATCGTGGGTAGTATTTTAATATTTTTTGAAATAGAGGAAATATTTTTTAAAAGAGGGAAATGTTTTGGGAGAATTTCTGTGGTCACCTGAAACTGTTGTCCATTCCCATTCTTGAGGGCAGCGTGAAGATACTTTGAACTGTTTTGATCTGAGCTTGTCTGACCTGACCAAGGAATCTCCACCTCATAAGGTCCTAAAATCTGAAGGCAGATGTTCCAGTGCTTGGCTACTGCTTATCTATTTAAAACTCCTGCAAAATAATTCAGTTTTGAGAGGCCTTTTTTGTTTGTGTCCTCTCTTTTTGAGTTGGAGGTGACTGCTAGCTCCTTTGAATCACCCTTCCTTCCTTATATTAGGAGGATGCTAAAACAGAGAAAACTACATGTACATTTTTCTCCCTATCTTTGCAGCTGGCCAGTTTCCTGTGCTTGTTACTTGTGCCAGCTGCTGTCTCCCTCTATGTATTCTCCAGCTAGAAATGCTTCTCCAGCTGAGTCCTTGGCAGTGACTCCCGAACAGAAAAACTCCCTCAGATGTTTGCATATGTAATGTTCCCATATGTATTTTCTACTTATTTCAGCGGTGATTACGTTTTGTTGATACACTGTAACTGGAGTATCACAGATTCCGTATTTTTTCCTCTAGCACTGGTAGGCAACCTGTGGTCCCTGTGTCCTCTGGAAATGCCCTGCTGCCTACTTGACATTACTGAGTTTGAGATGATGCTCCAAAGCGCCTGCAGTCGCCCCTTTCAGCTTGTAAGTCCTCTCCATTCCCCCAGGAGTGCAGAGAGGGCTACCAGGCTAAGCCCACGGCAGCTGCCTTCGGAAGGGAAGGTCGCTGATATAATTGCCCAAGGGCAGAATCAGCCCCCCTGGGCCTGAGCTTATTCACTGCTGAGCACAAACGCTACCCCAGGCTTCAGCCAAAGTGGAGAAGGTCTTTGAGGACATGAGAGAAGAGAGAAGCTGCCTGGAAGAGGAATGTGGAGATACACAGCACGTGGAATGTTAGTAATTGCATGAAGATGTGGGGAAAAAATACCTCTCTTCCTCTTTCGATATATCTTTGCTGAAAAGCAGCAATAGTCTGATAGGTAGGAAGAGACAAGTAATATGGTGGTTTTATTGGCCTGTAGGTAAATAGGGAATGTAAAATAAGTGCTTACCCTACAGACCGTGGATCTGCTCTGCCTCACCGAGCAAAGGTCTCCAAGTCCTGGCCTCGCACCCGCGTGATGCAACATAACGGGAGGAGCTGAGAACGGTACCCGAACTCTTCCTCCTTTTCGTATATCTGTGCCTCCAGGTGACGGCTCTGTAAGACCAGCTCACAACTTGGAGCAGGGAGCATCTGTCAAAATCATAAGCGTGCTCTTACTTTAGAGTGTGCAACCTCTATGATCCTCCACAGCGTGAGTGAACCATTATAGGGGACAGGCTTTAAGCTTTCACAGCAACGTCCGTCACTTGCAGGGGGGGCATATACCCTTTTGGGGAGTCCCATGCGTAAGCTACGCATCTTGCCTGTGCCCAGCAGCATTAAGTATCGCTGCTGGCAGCGATGCTGCAGCCTCCACCCCCAGGATTCCCTGTATGGGCTGCGTCGCTTTGGGGGACGTCCTTTATTCCAGTGCACTACTGGAAGGAGCATCTTTGCATTGAGCAGTGGCGAAGGCAGATTTTACATGGAAATAAAATCAACAGGGCTTTGTGGGCTATTGGAAAAAGCTTGTACAAATGCTTTCTGTGGATAGTCTGTTTTCCTAGTAATTCATAGCAGGTATTCATGCAGGAATGTGGTGACTCAGTGCATTAAAATAAATCCTGAGTGTAACTCTTTAGATTTAGCTTCTAATGCAACTGCTAATGTACATGAATTTAAGACTGAATATATTTCTAAATCGTAAAACACAATTCCATAGATCTGTTTCTGTGTAAAGCACTCTAAAATAGGAAAACTATATTATGGGAGAGAAATCATTAAACTTTTGTACACATGTCCAATGTTAATTCTAATATGAAATGTACAGGTAAAATCTTCTCCAAGGACTGGGAAAAAATTGCCTGGTGCCTGTTAAGAACAGCAACAAGTACTGACTTAAAAATAATCAAGGACAGATGGGTAGCTCTGAGTAGCTAGTGAGGTTCCTGCCTTGCAGGTGCTTTGAAGGAAGAGATCAGTGCCCAAATTACGTAACAACGGATACATTTTCCTTCTGAAAGCCTGGGGAAACCAGAAGTGGTGTGAACCTCCCTCTACCTCTCATCTCACAGAGAGGAGCCGGTTGAGGAGACCCTTCCATCTAAAGCTCATGGTGGCCCAAATCCTTTCCCCCTTGACTCGCTAGGGCCAAACCCAGGCTCGGAGAAACCAAGGGAGCTGAACCCATCTGGGACAGACCAGACCTACGCCTCAGGGCAGCAGAGCAGTGGGTGCAAGAGTGAATGTTGAAAGTCCCCGTGTGACTCACGGGAGGTCAGGGTTGTTCTGGTATCTGCCCGTAGCTGTAGGAGCACAAACTGATACGTACTCTGTGTTACTGAGGGGCTCAAAATGTGCCCTGAGTAGTTTTTTTGGCTTTCTCCTCTCTGTGCCTGTTGTGTCCTGCTCCCTCCTGTAACTCCCCCTTGCTGTGGGGAACCCCCACAGCGGGGGTGGTTCCTGAGCCCCCTGCTGGGGGATTCCCTCCCACATAAAAGGAGACAGGGAAGTTTTCTTCTCCACATGGATTTAGGACATCAATGAAGTATCAAAAATCACTGCTTAGAAAGATGACTTAAAGAGGTTTATGTAAACTAGCTCTACAGCCTGCATAGCCAAACTCAAATATTTTGTTTTCAAGGGTCTCTCGAGAATAGCTGAGAAGGATGAAGAAGGCAGGTTAAGTGCTGTTAGTGAACTGTTACCGTCAAGAGAGCAGCTTCCAAAATCCAGGTGTTTTGAAGATGTCTGGAGATCAATTTTAATACATGATCTTTGGAAAGCGCCATCAATACTCTTTGTTTGAAGAACTTTTGGTGCTTTTAGGAAGAAGAAAAGGTCATCTCTGCTTAAGCCTCTAAGACAGATAAGTTTAACCGAAGCCTAGAAGAAGTAAGTCGGGAATAAATGCGGGTGGCTCTGGGAGGGGAAGGAGAGAGTGAGCAGCTCGTCCTCACCCCTGTGACCACGGCAGAGCTTCGTGCAGGAGGCAAGGAGGCTTCTCTCCGTGCCAAGGCAGGCTGCTCTGGGCTGAGAACAGCTCAGGACTCTGGTGAAACCACAGGGCTGGCCCTAATGGGGGAAACTGTTCTCAGACCCCAGTTCTTATGCTTTGTCCTTACTCAGAATAGCAAGGCGACTGTTTTTTTTTTCCCCTCTAAGAGCTCATGTGCTCGATGCTAGAAGGTGAAAGCAAAATCATCCCCAATTACAGTGCGATTTGTCTAGTAAAGATGTATCTGATGCTTCTCATGTGCCCTGTGGCATGTTTTAGCATCTTTAGGCAATTTTCTTAATTGTGTGACAACTTCTGTTTCAAATTTTTGCCCTTGTTTGTTGTTGGCTTAGTGTTTTTGGTTTTAATTTCTGCATCCAACAGGGCAATGCAGAGAAATGCTAGCAAGAAAAGGGTTGCAGAGCCGAGCCAGGGGAAGAGATCTTAATCTTCCTCTTCCCAAAGTCCTTTTGCCCAATCATTCATATTTCTCAGGAAGCTACAAGTGTCCACAGAGAATTTTCCACAGTCGAACTGTCTCTTCCATGAGTTTTGGAAGACTGGGGTGAAACGCCTCAATAAATGGTCTAAATGCTCCTCTTGACACATATTTTGCTTAGCTTGTGCTACATCACTTGCAAGGATATTAGCGTGTCTAAGGGACACTCTCTGGTGCAGGCTGAGAATGACTTGGGGTTGACTTGAAATCACTACAGGGGAATGAGGCTGGGGCTGTTAGTACAGGGGCGAGTTCAGGACTATCGTTTCTTCATGAGTCGTTGCTGAAAGTAGTCCTTGGTTTAGAAATTAAGCTTTACCATAGTGGGTAGAAGGGGAGCTGAATCTAGCGCTGCTCCTGAAAATCCTCCATTTAGGCTGCCTACAAACTGGAGGAGCTGTCAGTGAGCCCCTTTTTTTCCCCAGATTCTTTCAGTCACATGGGCTAGAAAACCTTACATTCCCTTTTTTGTTTATTTTTTTAAGTAAGTGCTTGATTCTGGAACTCTAGGCCTATTCCTGCAGTTCCTACACTTTTATTCCTCCCTGCTTTTACTAGTGCAGAAAAAGACTCTAGGACATAGGAAACACTGGGTTGTTTTGCTTGTGCTTGCCCTCTTTCCCTTCCTGCATTGCTGCTTCCGTGTGGAGGGTATCGGTGATGGGACCTCCTGCTCCTCCTTGCTCAGCTCTTGGAGACAGAACCACTTTTCAGACACTGTTGAGCTTGAAGCTCCCCAGAAACCATGGTTTGGCCGGCGGGGCTGTGGTGTCTTCTTGTGGCTGTCAGCATGGGCCCAGGAGAAGGAGCAGAAATGGGAGCTGGACCGAGAACTTGCTGTACCTGAGGCATCTGCCCTCACTGTGTTGCCTTGGGGAAGAAGGAGCATTTTTGCTTTGTCTCGTAGACAACCTTCAAAATCACTTCCAAATTTAAATTATTTTCCTACTTGAGTAACTTCTGGAAGTATTTCCAGAAATGTCTGCATGTAACATTAGGGTGCCTCAAATAGCCTGGATGCTCCAGCTGCCTAGCTCTGACCCGAGCGTGTGAAAACGCATCTCCAGAGGGGAAACCAGACAAAAGCAGCTGTTTTCGAGAAGAGTGAAAGCCGCCACCGTGGCACCATATCTGCAATTAGGAAGTCCAACGTGAGTGAAAAACCCGACTTGCAGTAGTGCCAGAGCAGCATGGCCTTCACTTCTCCTCCCTCACTCAAAAAACCAAAAAGGTGTAGTCTATTTTCCAAAATTAGCGTTGTGCATTTTCTTGCTGTGAACTTACCAGGCCACAGGAACTTTTGAGTCTAGTGGAAAAAGAGAAATGGCTGGAAGTTGAGGCTGGAGACACTGGGAATTAGGCACTAGTCATTGACAGGGAAGTGATTAGAACAAGCTGCCACGGAGTGGAGAGTTTCCTGTTTCCAGGAGCATTCAGACCCCTTGCCTGAAGCCCAACTGGAAAATGTGCTTAAAGCAGCCAAGAAAAAAAACCTCCAGCGAAAGCTCAGTGCTGTAGCTCAATACTGCAGTAACTGCCTTGGATTTAATAGTTTATGTCCTGCAGCAGGTTGAACTGGCAGGATTATTTCTAGCACTGAATTTTGGATTGTTCAGAAAATTGCATTTTAAATGCCAAAAACTGGATGCCTAAAATAAAGAAAACACTTTTAACTCTTGCTATCATCTAGACTTTGTCTTCCCCTAGCCGGTAAAACGGTAGCTGTAACACCAGTTTGCCTTCGCTGGTTTAGGCAATGTTGGTTTAGTGCAGCCCTGGTTATGTGCCTGGGGGTAACTATGCCAGAAGTGNCGTTGGTTTAGTGCAGCCCTGGTTATGTAGGTTAAGTGCCTGGGGGTAACTATGCCAGAAGTGACCTGCTGCTCCCTACGGGCAGCTGCAGCCTGGAAATCATTGGCATTTGGGCTGTTTTTATTATTAGGGTTAAAAAAGAAGACTGGAGTGAAGGGAAGCAGACAGGCATGGAGTAGTTTTGATATGCCTGGCTCTGGTGTCAGCAGGTCTTGGTACTGGTAGCTTGCAGGAAAAATACAACTCACTAGAAGAAGTAAATTTGTTTTCGCACCTAAGGTTATGGAAAGGATGGAAAGATGTCTTAGACACATGAATCCTAAGAACTGCACAACAGGCAAATGAATATGTTGCTTTTGTGACTCTTCTGCTTTGAAGGGCTGCAGTGACTTGGACGCTGCTTCGCTGACCCATTGTGGAGGCTCCAAGGCCAGCACGTCCCTTCACTGCCGCGTCTCACCAGCGCCACTGGCCCTGCGTGAGGTTCGTCTCCTCTGTGCAAGGTGCGAGCAGGGCTCGCAGCAAGGGGGTCGGGGGCCCGGATAACCCGCCTTTGCCTAACGGGCCCACGCAGGCCCTGCCTCGCACAGGGGGATGGTGGCTGCCTGGGGGAGATGCCGTCAGGGCATCAACAATGCCCAACTTCAGCTGCGGGGCAGAGGGAACGCGTCCACAGCTCTCATCTTTTTATCACACAAATAAACAAAGAAAATCTCTGAGGCCTGCTGTAAATGCCAACGTTATATGTTTTATTTTTAATCAAGTAATTCTTTTAAACCTCACAATATCCATGACCAACAGGAAAAAAAAAAAGACATTAGGTATGAAATGAAAATATAAAATACATGATATGTAGAAAGGCAATCAGTGCTTTAGTCCCTCAAGACAGTAAACAGGTGAAATGACCTTCCAAACTTCAACTCACTGTCTTTTTTTTCTAAAACATAAAATTCAAGTGATTTTTTTCTTTTATTTCACCTTGTAAACAACATACAAGTCAAAATGGACAATGAGGTAATCTATACTACAGAAGATAATTTAAAAACACTAGATAAGACACAGTATTAAAGACATATAGAAATCAGTGTTCACTTTGGTCTCTAGTATGGTTATTGTTATTATTACCACACGCAACACATACTAGTTTAAGCCAGTCTGGTGATGTTCGTCAGCCAGTTGTTGCTTAACTTAGTAATCCAAGAGGTAGTCAAAACCATTATCCTTTGTAAAGCTGGTTACTCTTACATTTGGTTTAATGACAATGGTAGCAAATACCTTGGTACTCATCCACATTCTCATAAAAACACTACGAGAACTGCTAACATACAGCTCTGTTTCAGTATAAAACATAAATGTGTGTTCACAGATCAACCTCTTATTATTAGTCAACAGTTATAACAGGGGTAACACAACCAACATTTCTTAAAGAAGAGGCTGTTGATATACTAAGCAAAATAAGATTGATGCATTTAACAAGGCTCTGCTTGTTTCTAAAACAATAATCAAATCTCATTAAGACTTCTAGAAAATTAAAATCAGTGCATCTGCACACGTACATATCTTCCCAATTACTTTTATATCTAGCACAGGGGAATACATATATATTTTTATGATAAACATTTCTTACAGATAAATTAATTAAATTAAATTTAAGACTCAGTGAGATTTCCCATGTTCTTTTATAATTCTTCTTACAAAGAATGTTACAAGATCTATAAACACTTTTTATGGGGCTCTATTCACAAAACTAAGTATGACTAGGAACTCTAGCACTGGGTGTAAAGCAAAAATGAACTGAAAAAAGTGGCCTACGAAGGGAAGAGTTAAGACCTAAATGTCTTGTTTGGCACTCCCTGAAAGCTGTCTAAAAGCAAAATATTTTAGATGATAATGTAATGCCAAATTTGCCATCAGTCAGAATAAAAAGTTATTTGGCTCTTCCTCCAAATATATGTCTTCCTGATAGCCTCATTTTGGTAGTATCTAGTGTATGCCATTAAATGTCCTTGAGGGAGAATAAAAAAAAAAATCTCACAATGTCCCTTGTGATTAAATCAAATTGAGTATTTTGGGCTGGGGGAATGGAAGGGAGAGATACTCTTGTTACAGGTTTAACCTTATCTCCAGTATTGTTAGGAGAAAAATAGATCTCTCGGAGCAGAAATTTCAACTATTTCTACTCAAGCTAGTTTCATTGTGAGGCTTTCTGGCAAGGACAGGCTGGTGAATAGGGGAAATCAGGGCTCAGCCAAGCTGCAGAATATTAATTTCATCCTTAGATACAAAGGAAAAATTCCAAACTCAAGTCAGTGGCCTCCTCCTGTAAAGGAGACTTTGCTTATTTGGAGCAGCCTTTTGAAGGAGTATAATTACATTTTTCTAGAGCAGCCCAGTGCTAAGTAGTTACCTGCCACAGCTCGTGCTGCTATGTGTTTTACTTAGGCATTTATGTTTTTGTCTCTTTTTGGAGATGTATTTATTTTTGTGAACAGTGCCCATATTCCTTTAAACAGAAAAATAAAAACTTTTAAAGAAATGTTTAAAGACTTCTCATAATTTCAAATGGATGCTTCATCTTAAACAAGTATTTGCCATAATGTATGCAGTGGTGAATTACCAGTTACATATTTAGTACAGATAAAAAGTATGTACCATAGATCAACAGCCACCTTTAAGGCCAGAGCAGCACAAAGGTGTGTTTATGCAGTAAATATGAGGTAGCCTTTTGCTGTAAACAGAATATTAATTTTATTGTCACCTATGTAAACAAAGTGGGCTTGACGTTTTTGTGTTTTTGTTCCGTCCCCCACCCCTCTCCCTTCCCTTCTAGAAAGGCCGAGGCCCCAAGGCTCCAGCTGGAGGTCAGTGGGAGCTGTGGTTGCCCAGCCTCTCTGAAAACTCAGACCCTGTGAATGCAGAGACACAAATGCTCACATAAGCAACCAGTACAGAATACCACTTTTCCATTTCACAGGAACTTATAATACAAAATGCTGGAATCTGGTCATCAGAAATGCAGGTCTATGTCAACTCAGAGGTAGTTACTAATATCAGTACATAATACTTATATAGAGATAAAAAGGTCTAAGTCTATTTGGTTCGTTCTGAGTAAGCAGGTCGGTAGACTATTCTGTAAAGAAAACACAGCATCACATGGTATATTCCCTGAGCAAAGTTCTTTGTCCTGAGTATGTTATGTAATAGTGATAACATTCTACTATATAAAAATAAAACCTTAAGCTTTCAGCAATAAGATAGGGTTTGGTATGTGCTCTTAGCAGTTCAGTCTGATGTTGGTGCGCACAACGATTTCAAACAGCACCACTAAAAATCTGCATGTTGAAATTATTTCCTTATCTCAGCTCTGAACTTCTTAACATATAAACAGGGAATGACCAGTTTTCAAATCCACAATTGCCTATTTCTATAAGGAACTTTGGTTTAAGTTTTCAAAGTGACCTAAGTTTTGCATCTTTGCTGTTTAACCTGGTTTTTACACCGGCTAGAAGGTTAAGCAATGCCACTTCGATTTGTCTACATAACTTAAATAAGTTTACTATCCTTACGTAAGGCAAGGAAGTTCTCTATAGATATATCACATTCAATATCGTCAAAGGTAAGCTTTGCATTAGCATACTGAGAACTTCAGTATAAACCATTGAGATTCTCGCAAACACTGGCAAGGAATTCACACAAAATAATTCTCTCGAAATTGTGCCCTTCGCTGAGGCGTCTGATTACGATCTCTTTACTGACGCAGCAGCAGCAGCAACAGTAGTCGTCTCCTCCGGGCGGACAGGCGGGAAGGGGGAGGCCGCGCGCGGAGCCAGCCGCCCACCTGAGGCAGCCGCCGGCCGCGCGGCCGTTGCCTCCGGCGGGACTCGCAGGCCGCTGCTTGATTATCTGAGCTTAAACCTACCTGACTCTTTCAAGCTTTAACAGTCTATGTTTATTGCCAATGTTAAGGATTATACAGGTTTCTCTAATTAACTTACGTCTGCAATGGGATTTGTCAGAGTACGTTATCTTCCGTATGACTTGGTAATCGAGACGTTACAAATGGGACCTGACTGGAAGTTTTGATAGGCTCCAACTCCATTAACCCCGAGCAAGGGCTGCAGCCCAGGGAGCCTCGCTCCGAGGCCGCCAGCCCCTCTGGTCTTTAATGAAGCGTGTGGTCCCAGCGCGCACCAGGCAGGGGCTGCCCCACGGCCGCCGCTCGGCGAGGGGCAGATGGTGCCCAGGGCTTCGGGCAGGTCTGCGGCTCCCTGCACCGAAGCTGCTCCTGTTGTCCCTCACCGCGCGCCTGCTGCATCGTCACGGGGCGCTGGCCGAGCAACTGCGAGTACCCATCTACCGTTATCCTTAAAGCATTATTTATCCCAGGATCATATTAGCTTTGCGTTTATTTTTCTCAAAACAAAAAGAAAACAGACAACACCAAAAAAAATCCCTAGGGAGTTCTCTCCATGAACTTTCATAGTAAACAAGGGTAGGTCCCTTCAAATCAACGGGGACTACTTGGGACCAAAAGAAGTTGCTGCTGCTGCTGCTGCTGCTGCCACCACCAAGGTCCTCTAAACTTTCACAGAATACAGTGGGGTAAACAGGATGCTATCCTGCTTCCACTCAGAAGGGTCTGTAACGACTTATACATTCTCCCCTACACAACAGTCATCTACGTTACAATTACAACCTTATTAATTTAACGAAACATTTTGAGAAACCAGCACAGAAACTACACATTCATTGTCTTTCCTGGAGCTTTAAACTCCTCCTCAACAAAGGATCGTGGCAATGAGAGCCATATTCACTCACGATACTGCCCTTCACAGGCACGGGGAGGGGAAAGGCATTGATACTTCATAGGTATGAGAAAGAAAATAACTCAAATTAATGCTGTGGGGATGTCTTAGTATCTTTAGTACCATATGGCAGCTTTAAAATATGAAAGTATCCTTTGGTTCAAAAGAAAAGCAACAGTCTTGATCTTAGTTCTGTGTGTGGTTTTTCAGGTTTGGTGTGGTCGTGTGAGAGATTTCTTGGATTTTTCCTGTTTGCCTTTTTTTGAGTGTGTTTGAAAACATCTTCTAAGAATGAGTTCAGGAACATTTCTGGATACTGTATCTATTGCTTCACAATAATGTATTGTGGGAGTTGGAGAGTGTTCAATGAAAAATATATATATTTATAGATATGTACACATACACACACACACGCACATGCACACTCATACACAAACACAAACACACAGAAGGTAAAACTTAACACACCCTGATCACATGTATTTTGCTTGGAGTGATTTGTCTATTAAAGAAAAAAAAATTCACAGTTCCTCAACAGTAGTTAAAATTCCAGGTCAGCTACTGATAATGAAATAATTTCCCCTGTATTGTATGAGGTAGACATCCCAAGAGGATAAAGAAAATGGAAAGTTATGACAAAAGTTCTTAAGTTTTTTTCCTTTTTTGAACAGAAGGCCCCTTTCTGCTTGGTTCTTCGGGTGATGCAGATAACTTACTTGAAGAAGCTTCCTGTGGTGACCTGCCTGACCGCTCTGAGAGCTCTGACCTTCCCTCCTGAGGATATGATGGAGATGAATAGCCGTAAGTCGCTCCCCCTTCTCTCAGGACAGCAGAAGTGGAAGGCTGTGGTTCAGCTTCATGTCTTCCCTGAGAACTAGTGGGCTGTTGTGAAACAGTTTTATGGGGGCAGTTAGCCACCATGTGCATGATGCTCTGACAGTAATGGCACTTCTTTGGCTGTGGAGGTAGACTACACTCTTTAGCATGATGATCAAGGCCACCACAGTTGTAGCATCTAAAAATGAAGACAAACAGCTGGTTATAAAATGCAGCATCAAATTGTACCATTTTCTATGTACTGTAAACATAGTGTGGATCTGCAGATAAAATAGCGAGAGCTCCTGCACTGATATTCTGTTGCCATGGGCTAACATATACCTCACCTGTGCTTTCTAAGTCTCTTGGAATGAACTCCTCTGTCACACCGCTGTCAAAAAAATACCTTTCATTCAGGATTGTATTCTGTTACCATCAATCATATATCAGTTATGACCTTTCTTCATAAACTCTTCACTGCCCAAGATCAATTGCAACAGATCCTCATTTGTTTTTACCAAGATCTGTCTACTGACTGGTAAGGGCTAAGTCAAAGACACGTACAGATGCAAACAGTGCCTAACAATGCCTTTCTGAAAGTCCTTAAATGCCTCACTGCTTTCAGCTGTCTATAAAGTGAGCCCACACCGCCCAAGGACAACAGTGCAGGTATCCCTCTGTGTAAGGACCATCAATCAGCAGCACTGCACAGCTACCAGAAAGAAAACACCCCTGTTTGTTAGACACTTTTTGCTTCATGCATACCTCAGCAGTAAGATGATAAAATCCTGAATCCCTACTTGTAGTTCTTATCAAACTACACAAGTATTTTTTTCCCCCCTCTTCACCCCCAGGACCTCTGCAATGTCACAAAGCAGAGTCCTGGTGACACGTGTACCACTAGAGGGCACCAAATATCCAACTATCCTGCCACGCTGCGAGCATTTCTATTTATTCGAGTATTTATAACATCACACTCATTTGAGTGCCAATCTTTCAAATGCCTGACGTGACTTATTTCAGAAAGGAGAGGAGAAGAAGCAGTCCCCAAGGACCTTCTCCTACATCTTCGCAGGGAGATGGGTTCTAGTTTTCATGCTGTGACTTGCCACATCAGGGAGGTGAGGAAATACTGACAGTGAGGATACTCAGCTTTCCCTAATGACGTGCCTCAGGCCCTAGCAAGTCTTTCCAAAAGGACATACTGCTTTCAAGGAGGGGAACCAAACGAGGAGAAGATGGGTGACATTACTGGGAGGATGCAGATGACTCAGGGCAGGAGGAGCTCCTCTACTGGCCTTGGCGGGCAAAGGAAAGGCCTTTATGGAAGATGGAGGTTATTTGGGCGTCCTAATTGGGTTAGGGCTCCAACAGACCTATCTCCTGAAAACAGCAGTTTCCTTGGGGGAGAAGGAACCCTGGACACATGTCCTTCTCTCCCCAGCTTCCCAAAGCTCAGGGAAGAAGGTGGGAAGTGAGGACACTCTGGAGCTTTTCCTTCCCGTTCACCTCTCCTCGAGGACCCAACACTGCTGAGGGGTTTCACGTGGCAGATGCAATCAATGCCTTGGTGGCAGCACCCGACCTGGGCCCTCGCTGCGCTAAAGCCAGTTCTCCACATAGGCGCATGCGCAAAAGCCGTCTGGTCTAATAAAAGATGTTGCCCAAGTGCCCCAGGCTGGCATCTTCCGGCACAGATAAGGCCTGATAAGGGAAAGGTGGAAGCTAAACTTTCACAATGCTTATATTTCAGAGGGGTAGTAATAGCTTTTACGGTTTCAGATGAAAACAAAATAAATAAAGCCTTTGCAAGAGTCATAAAACGAGATTTGTTTGTTTTCTGTTGAAATTCCCAAACCACATGCAAGTGGTGGTGAACCTGGGTGTCCCCTTCAGGAGTCACTACCCAGAGGCAGACAGACCGCAGAGCACTTACTCCACAGGGCTAGGGCTCAGCAAAGACTTTCTTTTTGCTGATTCTTAAAAATGGCTAAAATATAAATACTCTCTTATTAATCTTGTTAACCTGGGCAATCTTAATGAAATCTTGAACAACTTACTGTATAATGTTAATTTATAACACATGCTAGGTATGTGAATCCTTAAAATACATTATTCAAGCACACACTGGAGAGAAATAATTATAAGCTTTTGGCATGAGGATCCTATGCTGGTCACGTTCACAGCTCAGCTTTCTATAAATACTAGCCCTTCTTCTACAGTTTCTGTTTCATTTTTTTTTCAAAAATAAATATTTGCATTGAGTGTATATAAATTAAACTCAATAATATTTAACACTTTACTGAAGAGAATTAAAGCAGTGATAATTTTTTGTCCTTTTCCTTAACTATCAAATAATTTAAAAAATGAGTGCACAAATACTCAATGCCTGAAGGAGTCAACTGAAGCATTCGAAAATATGTAACCATAAATATAAAATAATATAATATGTTTTAGCTCAAGCATACATTAAAATGTTTTAAATTTTCAGCTCCCTGGGAAGTAACCAAGCTCTGATCCAGCTACTATTAGACTATGCAAAGAAATGAAGTTTAGTACATGGAAAACTGCATTTACAGCTAGTTTCACCTATGAAATATACTTTTTAAAGAAATGCACAGTTAAGAACTGCATAGGTTATTATAAAGTTGCAAAACAGCTATTAACATTTGCAAATGAAAAAACAGCTTACATTGCCCAAGCCATGACATTACGCACTATAACATAGAGTCTAATTTAAATGATGTACAGAACTTCATTATCCTTTCGGAGGGCACTGTAATTAAATTGTTCTATCTTCCCTTAAAATTGAAACCAAACCTATTATATTAAACTCTGCACTTACAAAACCACTGCAATACTGTATTTCAGGTGAGCTGGTTCCATTTTTACATCACCTCTGTACAAGGTTTAATGTTATCTTTCAGTGCAAGATTAAGCTTATGTCTTTCCGCATATGCTATTTCATAACCCAGAAAGTTATACAGAATATGAACTTTTTCTTGAATATATATATCTATATGAACAAGCTGGTTGCCACTCTGTATTGGTCGCTTAGCAAGGAAAAACAAATATGCAGCAATTTCAACCTAAGACCAAAACAATAAAGGTTTTTCTCCTGCATGTTAAAAAAAATGTATCGTTATTAAGTATTATTCAAATGATTACTTTTTTCAAAATCAAGGTATGTAATTTCACATTAGTGACACAGCTTAACAGCAGTATTCAGACTTCTTAATAGCTATTCTGCTATGATTTTCTGGCAAGCTTTCTATATATCTTTTGGATAAAACAATAAGGAAGTTAAACTTGCAACTGGAAAAAAAAAACAAAGCTAAGCAAAAAAAAACCAAAACCCTTCAAGTGTTTCACTTGCCCCCTGATAAACACATCTAGGAATTTACGAAAGTGGTGTTATGACTGAGATTGTAACAAAGAATGGTGCTTATTAGTATCTTGCTTATTTGATTCTAATAGTGTACTAAAAGAAAACTGTTCACTGGCTTTTTGTCTAAAAGTAAGCTATTACAGGAGTGTTCAGACACTCTGCAAATCTTGCACTTTATCTTAATGCAGACAACAGAATTTTATAGCTCTAAATACATTTGTGTTTGCTTCCTTCCCTTAATGCCACATTTATTTAGTGGGTTTAGAAAAAGAAAAGTTTGAAAGTAGGCTGAAGAATAGGCGGCCACCATGGACAAATTAATTTAATCAGTCACTATGGTATGCACAGTGCTATCCAATTCAGTGAACCATTTCACCTCACCAGTTGACCAAAAACCTGCTGTCAGGGCCCCTGTTTCTACTCAAGAGGCCTCAGTCACCTTTTGCATATATATTTATCATTACATCCTGCTTGCAAAATATTGTCATTCCATGCATTTATTCAAATCACTGGAAAAAATGTCACCAGAAAATAAAACTCTCCTCAGAAGCAGTCATAATTAAACAGTGATTTGGCTTTTCAGTGATGTTTTTGTCACTAGACAACTCAAGCATCTGGGTGAAGTGTTGCATTAGAATATATATGTGCTAGTCTGAGTGTGCCTGGACTTAAACAAGAGGGTGGCATTTATTCAGTTCTTTTAACTCTTATTCATCCCTTGCCAATCACTCTTACCAGGAGAGCACATCACACCCCGCTCTGAAATGCTTTCCTTCTCAAGGGATTTTCGACAAAATGGAAACGGTCAAACCACCTCGGCACTCACAAATGATACCACATGGCATCATCCGCGCACACGAAGATACGGAATTAACTCTTTTGTTCAAAATGCTGCAACTCTTTGCTTGACTCGGCCATATAGTCTTGCATTACAACATAATGAAATCTGATCGGATATGCGTACACAGGCACCTCTGTACACATAAATACGCAGAACAATATACAGCAGGCTGCTGCCCGCTAAGAAAACTAACGTGCTCGTTCAGATAGGTTTGCAGAAAGTCTAAATTAGCAAAAATGTAATATTTATTCACTGCAGAAGCACCATGGAAATAATGAATGCTAGCTTAGAGCCTTAAAACATAGAAGTATATATAAAAATTATATAACGAGATGAGTAAATCACCAAAAAAGCCCTTAAAAATGCAGTTACAGTAAAAGTAGCCCTTATAAAAAAAAGGCACAGCAAGGAAAATTTGCTAAAAAAAGCAAGTCTTTTCATAGCAGGCGCTTATAATTTACCAGGTGGCTTTCATGACTGAAAAGCAACAAAAAGAAGTAGATAAAGAGATGGCAATTATCCTAACTGGAAATCCTTTCCATACTGAAAGAAAGGTGGAGCAGGACTAGATCTTGATATGAAAAGGATGCATGTTTTAGTGAAAGGAATACCTTGAAGAACTTGTCTAACCTTATATTGCTATATCCAGAAGCCCCTAAAAACACAGCAGCAAGAAAACAGCAGCGTTAGCACCTACTGCCGCAGAAAGAGAAGGCCTACCGCAAGGCTAGAAATGCTTTTTTCTCCTAAATTGTTTGTTAGGGGTTTGTTACTACACTGAATAGTATACATATTACAGGACATATATAAACAAAAAGACTATAGAAACCATTGTGAAACATAGTATATTAATTGTAATAAGTGAGTGAGTGAAATATGTGATTTCAGAAGCAAATGCAAAATAAAATACACCCCAGTCTTCATCTTTCTTTCATTTTGCGAGATGTCAACCCCTGCGTAGGAAGCATTCACTAACCCCATCATTTTTAAAGCATCTGTAACACTCTCTTTGCAGCTATCTTAGCCACAACAAGCTCAGGGGAGCTAAGCAGCAAGGAGGGTAAGCACAACAGCTTGTTTCTTCATGGTGGTTTCCAATACGACTGGGACAATAACCCAGTCTATACGACAAGTACAGAATCATTTGGGTTGCTCCAAAGCATTATCCATTGGGAGAAAAAGCTTTAAAATTACCCTCATGATCAGGTCAGCAAGCATTTTTTTATGGTTTGTTTTTGAGTGATAGAGGGTTTTAAATATCAGACAGGGAGTGTAAAGGGAAGAAAAAAGGTGCAGACAGAGGAGAATGGAGGATATCTAAAATATTCCCTTACCAGCTCCCTTTTTGTGTGTCCTTTGTGAATGCTATCAGATAATAAAGACTGCATGTTGGTGAACGGTACTGTCTGGTAGTTTAAATACTCTGAAAAATAATATGTTATCCTAACACCATATGTAAGAGAGAGGCTTTTCCTATATACTGAATGCCAGCTAAGCAGTGAAAAGCACTTAAAATAATGAAAGGAAATGATTAGGGGTGCACCTAAGTAAACAACCTTTTTTAGCCACTATCCTCATGACGTACCTAAAGAAAGAGCAATTCTTGCAAACACGGCTTTCAGCACAGCTGCTGGGACTGCTCTAGCTTGGGGTAAAAGGGATCACGGGGCTGCAAGAAGCTCCAGAGCAGCCTGGCATCAGCTGATTTGCACTTCTCTTTGCCTTAGGGAGAGTGTTTTAATGGCTTACTTAAATGTAAGCAAATCCTGGGTATTAAATCTTGCAAATCACAGACTGCATCACAGGTGACTGTGGCTGCTGCCTCAGATCCAGTATTATAAAAGGACAAATCCCCATCATTTAGCACAGGTACAAGAGCAGAAATCAGCAGCTAAACATCCACCCTGGTTACTGGCTAGTCAGTTTATTTTCTTTTTTCCTAAGAGAGAGCATTTCCTCCCTTCCTTGCAACACCACCTGCATTCCCCATCCCTTCAGTGGCTGCATAAACCTCGGCACACGCTGGAGGCCACGGCCCCAGGCCCGCTGCTGCGGCCGCCCGGGGCAGGATCCCCCCCAGGAGCTGCTGCTCTTCGGGGTGGCTCTCCTCCCCCCAAGCCCTAAATCCAGGAGAAATAAAGGCCACACGTGATTTAAGGAAAAAAAAAAAAAAAAGCAGGAGCGCAGGAAGGGGCGCTCGGCCCCCTCCTCCCTGCACTGCCGATCCGAGCGGCATTACATGCGGCCACGGCCCCCACACGGCTGCAGCGCTCGGCTGGAAGTGATGGCAAATAAACATGTCCTGGCCTTTCTTCCTTCTTCTTCTTTCATTTGTTTTTCTTTTCATTTCTTTTCTTTTCTTTTTTTTCCCCTTTAAGATTAAATCATCAGTGAGTCAGTGAGAGGTAAACAAGAAGGCTAAAGATGCACACGCCTCATCTTGGGGGCTTTTCCTCACTTGCGCATCTTTAGTTTTCAGTCCTTTTGACTTACTAAGCTGCACATTCTTAACCTGTGTTTGAAGGCAGAGAGAATACAGGTGACTTCTTTGAAGACGGCCTAGCAGCACATCAGTATTCAAAATGCTGCTTTTGAGGCCACGTGAAACGATCCTGTTAAATAACCTAGATATCAGGCCCTTTTTCAGTCTGCACCAGAGCATTTACAATGTGTCCAGCAAGCATGGTGACTTCACTGACAATACCATTCCCTAATCCATCAGGAAGAAAAACAGTTTAATTTTAAAACCATGGTTATTTTTAGGGAAGTATATTAGCAAACAGCACTCTGTCAATCCCCTGGAAATTCAGGATGTGCTGCATCAGGGCCAAATGTAGATTCGCCCCCATCCTGTGTCCCCAGGCTGCTGCTGGAGCCCTCAGCGAGGCAAAGCACCGTGCAAAGGCGGCCTGCTGGGGAAGTTAATTGCAGGCTGCCGTTTCTGAGCGAAATTCAGCTGGAAAACGTACAGGGTGTGACCAGCTTCTTGAGATGAATACAAAGCTCACAGTCTATAAAGAAATGGAGGTGAAATAAAGTTAAAAAAAGAAAAAGAAAAAAACTATGAATTTATCTCTTTCTCAGCCAAAACCTACACACACACACAGAGCGGATCAGACCCAAGGCCCCTTCCTTGGCCTCGCCGGCGGCCCCGGCGCTCACACAAAGCCGCTTTCCGCAAGGCTTCCAAAACGCGGAGAGGGAGGATATCGACGCCGCCGCCGCTCGCCACAAACAAATAAATAAGGCCGCCTAATTGCAGCCTCATCAGATCGAATGGTTTTCGGCGCTGAGCTCCAGATCAATCTCTTCCCCCGCGATGGGTCCTGCTCTTTTGTTGCCTGCGGCTCCCTTCCCCTCTGCCACCCCAACAACAATGCTGGCAAAAAACGTGGGGCCGACAAACCCGGGACACCCATGACCGAAGCTCCTGAGAAATCGTATGCTTGAAATGCACTAACGTGACTTTACAGAAGACATCTTTTTTTTTTCCCTTTCCTTTTCCATAATGAAACACAAAGATGGCTCAAAATGCAGAAAATGCAGCTTTTTTTTTTTTTTTCTTTTCTCTGCAATTATGGAAAGGATAACACAGAGACTCCATTGGTGTTCGTGTTCTTCCTGTCTTTCCGTGGAATCTTATCAGTGCTCTCCACTCAGCCCTCTCCGCGGGCAGGGGGGAAAATTATTTTCCCATAATTGCATGAAAATCCTCATGAAATGCATCCTCAAGGAGGAAGATTCCAGATGCGCTTCCATTTGTTACTATTAAATGCTTTTCTTTGCATTGCAAGTTCAGAACTTCTGAAATAATCATTTACAAGTGAGGTTTTTTTTTTAAAAAAAGGACATCTTTGTTCCCAGCACATCAATATGGTGTGGAAAGGATGTGCATATGCTAATAGTCTTAAACCAACCAGATAAAGCAGATGCAAGATCAGTTAGGGTTTCAGTTTATGTTTTAAACAGCCATGTCTCACAGAAATGCTATACTGTGACTGCTAATAAGCTTCATAATGTCAATCTCTCTGCACGACAAAACTGCACATGCACAGATATTCGCTCCCACAAGCTGCCTTTGTGAGCCTTGATTTCTGCAGATAAAAGGAAAAAGGGGATGATTTAAAATTAAAACAGCTCTATTTGCAGTGCCTAGAAATGCAGAGCTACGGGATATTTTCCAGGGCTCGTGCTGGTGGAAAGGCTGCCACAGAGGTTTGCTGTGGCACGTCGGGTGGCAGGGTGAAGTCAGAGCCAGGTGGACCTTGAAACTGCTCCCGGCATCCCTGGAGCTCCATCCTGCAAGACCAGGAATCTTCATGGAGATGTCTCGAGGCATCAGGCCATATGGATCAGGGTGCATGTTCCCTAAAAACAGCTCTGCTCTTCCTGGGTCAGTGAGATGCTGCTCCTGAGCTAAGAAGCGTGTCTGACCTTATCTGCCTCTGCGCAGATCCAGGGCCCGTGCTCCTGCATCCACAGATCAGCAAATCCATGGATGAAATAAAGGGCAGTGGGTAACTGCAAATTAATTATTTAAAAATGCCATTTGCCTTTTGTTCCTTATCTTGTCACCAACATCAGCAGCAAAGGAAAAAGCAACTGATCGCAGGTCTTCTAATCCCTCTCTCATACAGGAGCAAGCAGCAAATGGCATCCTGGCAATAGCAGGAGAAAGAGGAGGAGGAAGAGGGGAAGGAAGACTCAGCTGGGAGTTTATAACCCATTCTTCTTCCCAAAAGCTCCCTCTCCCAAAGGCTGAGGAAGCCGATGGACAGATCTCCTGCATGCTGCTGCCCCTCAATTCTTACAGCTCAATACTGGTTTGTGCAGCAGACATTCTCTGGAAATGAAGCAGGGATATGAAGAGGCTCTCTTTTCTCTTTTTTCCTTTAGATAGCTGTCAGTAGATTTTCTTTTACAAACTGCTCTTTCTCCTTTTGGAAATTATATATATAATGGTACTTAAATGACCATTATTACTCCTGCAAGGTCAAAAATGATAAAGCCTTTAATTCTAGGATCATTTCTTACTCCTGACAGGAAACATTTCCAAGCCTACCTCTTGCAGTACATCCACACAAAGGAAAAATACTGAGGCTGCATAAATCAGCGTAAATATTAAACTTTTTAACTTTGGAACATGTCATATTGCAACCTTAACAAAACCTTTTTAGCTTTATATATAAAAAAAAGGTATACTAGTACACACGTACACATCCCTCCTCCCCCCCCATGCAGCACATAAAATATATCTGATGGTGTAAAACAAGTAAAATACATTTCAATGCATCTAGCATGTTAAAAAATGGCTTTAGAGTCATCTCACTTGAGGTGTCTGTTATAAATCGGTATCTCACACTGATATACCTACAGCAGGTTTCTGCAATGTCCTGCAGCAGGAGTACAGACTGACACAGTTTGTAGCCTCAAATGTATCCTCAAAAGAGTTAAACTATTTAATTCACTGAAGGAGATGACTTGCATGAATATACGCTTCACAAGTGTTAAAGATTGCAGGATTTGTCCAGAAACTCACACCTCCATTTCATTCTTCAGAAATATACGGACTTCTCTGCCTGATACATTCACTCTCAGGAGACCAAGCCAGTTATCTCTCTAGGGGTTTGTTCCCTCACTTGTCAGACTGATAGAGTAAGTCATGTCACACGAAATGCAAACAGGACTTCCTTTTTTTGAACTTTAAACAAGATGACAACAAACATGATGGGTGTTTTTCCTTGATCTGTAGGTTCATGTGCTCAATATCTGTGAGGAGAACTAGGGCATTCACATGGCCACATTTGACCAGTAAGGGAAATGTGCATCACTCTCATCTACTAACTGAGGATGAAAGCAGTCAGTGCTTAATTCATTCTTACCAACCAGTGCCTTAAGCCGTCTAGCTCCATTCATTGACGTTATCACTAAATGGTTGTGTTCAGCATTTTCTGTAACACGTTTTTAAGCTGTTTTCAACATTTTAAAGAGAAGTTTTAATCCCAGCACTTTGAGACTTTTCACATCAAAATGCAGGTGCAACAGTGAAGTGTTAGAAGAGGATTTCAGTGGCAACGGGATTAAAGCTAAAACTTTAAAGTGTCTAATTCCCACTTCAGATGAGTATTTCTGTTGTCCAGCACTCCCTGATCCCCGAGAATAAGAAGTGAAGTAATTCACACTGTTTTCTACTGTTCTATCCTATTTTACCACCATGTTTATTTTGGCTGTAAATTGTCTCTGTCATAGTTTACAGAAGAATTTCAGAAATACAGTGGTGCATATAAAATTAGAAACAGTCAATTATTCATATCTGAGCCACAACTTCAATGATGAAAGTCCCGATTTTACTATTTCATAAACTGCTGCAAAGTGTAACAGCAATTACTGCCAGCACTGTGTCTGTGCCTTAGGATTTCTGTACTCTAAAACAAGTATCTTCCTTTACTAGAAATCCAAGCTATCTGCTAGCAGTCACTATCAAGGCCAGAAAACTGTATATAAAACTGGAAGTACACTGAGGCAGAAAGGACTACACATTTTTAATGCAAGCCTTTCAGTTGCCAGGGACAAATCTGCCCTCTGGGTGGGGGTGAAATGGGGCATATGCATCTCTGCAATCACTTTGGTGAAGTATTCCCACGCCAGCAGGAGACTGAGTTTCTGTGGGGGGAATAGTTATGAGTTCCTCAACTTAGGAGCGCAAATCCTGACTTTTAGCAAAATAAACGACTATGTAGTTATTCTGTTAGTCTGTCTCCCCACTCCAATCCCCAACCCCAGGAGCCAGGGGCAGGTTAAAAGATATGGAAACAGGACTGGGATATGCTGTAGTGGCTAGGAATGAACATCAAACATGTCAAATCCATAGACGTCTATAGTCTGCTCATCAGACATCTTAACGGGGCCCTGGCTATAAGGCCTGCTGCAGGTGACTATTCAGCCAAACCGCTGTGGGGTTATGGAGTGAATGCTAACCAGCCAGTGAGCAGTTAATTACTCCAGTGACAGGCAAAATTGAGAGTACCCTTCCCCCATCAGACCCTAACACGTTGCAGCTAAACCAACTGGAGACGTGGATTTGAATCCTCAGCTAAATAAAGAATTGGATCTTTTGTGCCAGCATGGATAAATGCTTGTTGCATTTAGTGAGGATGGGAGATGGCCAGCACACACAGTGACTTGGCACAGGCTGAAGCAGGGCACCTCTCTCCCACTCTTCTCATGCCCAGTTTCCCTCCCACTTCATCATCTCCTCCCCCTATATCTTGTACTGCTGCTTCAAGCACTGGGTGCAATCCTCCTGGAACAGGTCAATCATTGCTCTTCCCCACATAAATTCAAATAAGAAAATAAATTGCATCTTACCTACAACCTATTATGCCCTCTCAAAGGTCTCATCAACAGCCATGTGAAGGTCAGGACAGTCTCCTGATGGAGGAATGACTTGCCTCTGATCTGCATTTCACATGACAGCACTTCTAGGTCCATGGCAATCAGACTGGTTTAAAGCAAGCGCACCAGTTTGGCCCATGCAAGTGAGAGAAGGGCTTGGAAAAAAGCTTGATAAATTTTGCAGGACTCAGCAGTAAGCTAACACACTGTGTTGTTGGCTGCCTGAAGGAAACCCTGAGTCGTACGAGACACAGTATGTAGGCTGCAGCTATATGAGGTTTTTGAGGCTCTTCACAGTATCCAAATATTGAATCTAGGAACCCAACTCCTCATATGTAGTTGAAAATTGCAATACTTTTTTAGCCCTGGAAGACCAAGGCCCAGACCTTTAACAGTCTGACATTTAATTCCCACACTATTCCTGGATGCTTCCTGGATACGAAGTGTTTATTAAACTAGCCTCACTTTTGAAAACGTGAAAGGCCAGAAAGCCTTGATCCTAAATTCTGCCCTTTTGACCCTCTTCCTTACAAACATCTAATTCTAAACATCTGAAATACCTGGAAATAACTGATTCCAAATAACTACAGATCACAGGGAGACTGTGGCCCCTACCCAGGACACTGTGCCTCCAGCACAGTCCATGAATTTCCCTTAGGAGAAGTCTTATCTTTCCCAGGCTCTCTGTAGAAAAAATGTCCTAAGTGAGACAGAGCAAATACGCAAGGAACATTTGGGGAGCTAGACCTGAAAAACAGATGCTAATAATGGACTTCCAAAGGATTAGTTTGTGGGTTTTTTTAAGTGAAAGCAGCTGGAAATCATAGTAGGAATTTCTCTTGAAATGCTAATGCAGTTTGCAGAACACGAAGGAAAGAATGGCCTCTTCCTAGAGCCACCTGAATAGGAGAAATGGTCTCCACCGGCTAAGGTACTTGCCTCAGACACGAGAACAAGGTATCAGTTTTCTTCTCTGCCACGGGCTTCCTATGTGACCCTGTCATGTAAGATCAAATGTTTACAGGTATTTAAATGCCTAACTCCTGTCGACTTTAGTGTCAGCCAGGTTCCTCATTGCTTTGAGGACCTAAATCTGTGTCCCTCAGGATTATACCTGTGAAAGCAAGGAAGTAAATATACCATGATATGACAGTGTCCAATATTATGGTGATCATGCCACAGATTAATAGGAATTCAGTGAATGAGAGCTGGAATCAGGCACTTCCTGGATTTTGCATGATATATCTGATCTTTAAGTGAACTGTTTGTTATGGCTATTTCACTGCTGTCCAGCTATCCCAATGAAAACCATCACAGGCAAGTTGTAAAAGGAGGTTTTCACTCAGTGTTGTGACCCAAACATTAAATGGAATAGAAGGAGTATCAAGAATTAACTTCACTTTCCCACAGAAGCACAGGAGAACCCTCCATGCTTCTTCATTTCCTCTTGAGGGGAAGAACAAAATTAAGAATCGGACAAACCAAACACACTCTTCCTTGATAGTGTCACCTTTGCTGTCCTGGCAGCGACAGTGGTGGCTCCCTGCGTACAGCAGAACAAGCCAGAAACATTTGCCGCGCCAGACGCAGCGCAGGGAGCTGCCAGGGCACCAGTCTGCAAGAGTAAGCGGTGAGCAAGACAACTGCAGGGGCTCCAGGTCAACTGCTTCCTATCTCGTCCATAATTTTTCTTTGGTGATAGGAACGTAAATGGAAGACAAAGCCCCAGTAACCATTCTGCGTTTTTCAAACAGAATACTTCAAAAAGATACAATCTGCTTTCAAAAATTCCTGAGGAGAATCAGCTGCACTAACTATAACTTTCATCAGTAGAGCCTTCATCAGTAAAGGTTTCAGGGGTCCATACAATCAGTACACTAGAAGACAAATGGCAGTTTTCCACAGATTCTAGCGTTGCTCGGTGCCACAGTTGAGGTTCCTTTTGGCTTCCTATCTAGACAGTTTTTAGTGCTCTCCTAACACCATCTCCAGTTTGTAGTCCAGCGTCCAGGTCCTGGTTCAACTGCACATGCAAAGACTATGTCCTGGTATCTACCTAAGAAGTGACTGCGTACAGCAAGAACTACAGAACAAGCCTTCTTTACAGAAGCATCTGTAAAGATCTCTTCCCCAACTCGACATTTTCCTCCCACGTCTTTCTGCAGTGACAATTAAAACCGCACAACTGTTTGGTCTCACAATCCATCAAGACACGGTTTGCAGAGAACGTCACTTCCAATATATGAAGTAGAATGAAGTAGAGTGCAGTGGAAAGAAAATCCTTTTTGCCTTGCTGAACAACTTCCTACAAACCTACAACTAAATATAACTATAGGACGGCACTTGGGAATGAAAATATCTGTTCTTCAGCTTGTTTGTTCTATTTTGAGTTGCAATAAGTAGAAACATCAAGGGATGCAATCCCTTCCAGAGAATGGGATTTTATGTTCTCAGATGAACACCTGACATGGCTCCTTTTATTCTTTTATAAGCAACAAACAGCTGCAGAGATTCTTTTGACAGAACACTAGTTCTTGCCAAAGTATTTTTTTCATTTAAAACACAGAAGTAGACCCAGTTTTCCTCTTTCACTTCACCCTGCTGGAGTTGCACTCTCTTCCAAGTCCAGCCTGATGCCCAGGACTACGATGCGAAAAGTGGGAATCGTAGATGTGAATCTTTCCCCAGAAGGAAGCATCTGGTGCTGCAGGCCCATAGCTCAGTGCCTCCCCTCGCAAAGCTGCAGCAGGGATCGGGGAGTGCATGTTCCTGCTGTCCACAGATGGGTTTAAACAACTCTCTTTGGATGCACACTGGGAATTGGGCTGCTGAAGTGGCTGGAGTTAATTCATCCCCTTTTCCCGGTCGACAGTCCATGTTTAATTTGGCTCTTACATTGCACCTCCACACTCAAAACAAACCCATAAACTACTACACTGGCACCACTGTGGCTGTGATAAACACTGGCAGGAAGGAGCAGAGGGAGCCGTGAGGTGGATTTGCTCTCATCCTGAAAGGCTTTTGCCAGAAAAACTGTAATGTGGAACCACACCCTGCACCTATCTCATACTTTTTAGTGGTTATAGCACAGAAATAATCCAAAAAAGCGCTTTTATGATGTTTGGTACAGTGCTTGTTATTTGTAGAAATCTGTCTTTACACAAATTATATTGTATTTTTACTTAGCTTAATGAACATGTCAATCATTATATTTAATTTATCTTATCTGCATCAGTAAAAGTGGGTGTGAAGGATGTACAGCAGACGCACACAAAGCAAAAAAAAGAGAAAGCAGAGTTATATTTAAAAGAAACTGAGACAAAAGATGCAGATGCTGAACTTAGCTTGGTAAATGGGGTGTCTGTAGCTGAATTCTCTTTCAGTTGGAGACAATGAGCTAGAAAAGAACTTAACTGACAAAAAAAGGGAACTGTGTTGGCTGCAAAATGTGCTTTGAGTCAAACACAGTCTGCAGAGATGCATATATAATTCTTTTCCTCTGCTAAGTAAGTATGTTTTAACACCGTAACTCTATGCATTCTCCATAAAACTAATCAAGCTTATTTCAGGTCAACTAATCCTTCTTTTTATGAACTCTCTCTTTATGTACACTGAGCATCACTTGGGCATTTCCTGCATTACACACATGGAAGTACTACTTGTAACTGGGTAATTTCCCTTCTAGAAATCCTTTACAGATTCTCCTTGCTATATTATTCTTTATTCATTTCCCTTCATTTGGGTTTTGGCA
Source organism: Crypturellus undulatus (assembly GCA_013389825.1). Classification (NCBI taxonomy): domain Eukaryota; kingdom Metazoa; phylum Chordata; class Aves; order Tinamiformes; family Tinamidae; genus Crypturellus; species Crypturellus undulatus. The sequence goes on from VWPW01000756.1 coordinate 1,254,708, forward strand.
TAGTTTTCTGAGCATTTTCTTTCAGAGGCTACTGTGAAGATACGGCCTGGGTAAACAGCTGCTGCTCATGGATGGAGAGTGGTTTGGTAGTCCAAAGCGGGAGAGAGAAGAAAGGAATAATGGCAGTGGTTTGTGCCCAGTTAGTCATGAGATGACTTCTCAGCTCCAATTACTTTGTTTGTGGTTCCCTCAAATGCAGCAAGCAGGAAGTTTTTAAAGACAACAGAGGGGCTCTGCGTGCTGGGCCTGTAGTGGCATCTCACATAAACCATGACTATGATTATAGCGCTGTTGTGTTTACAGTCAGAAACTGGTGTTTAAGGATGCTCCTGTCTTCCTAAGAGATAATGAAAGGACAGCACAGATCTGGTATTCAACTGGAAAACTGAGAAAGGAGAGGGATAAACAAAGAGAGGGGCTCAGCTGCATCATCCCCTCTCCTAATGACATGTTCCTGAGGTGGAAGGTGCTCACCTTTGGTGAACCTAGCTCCCATTGGCAAAGTCTGGAAACCACTAAGCAACGTTAGGGCTGTTGAACAGTAGTGAGACCTGATGCCAGGTTGTGTATGTGTGACACGTTCCGGTCACTCACTACAGGGATACTGCACACAGAAAGATCCCTTGCAACTAAAGGAGGAAGCTCTAAAAAGGCTCCTTACTCAGGGACTTTCTAAGAAGCACTGCTGATGTAGCAAGGAAAACATAGTTAAAAATGTATGCTACTTTTACTGTATGCAATTTTAACTGTTAGCTTTAGAAGGTGTATAGAGGTCTGCTGTGTAATTTAAACCTATATATGGAGTGAAACACAGGCAAGAGAGAAAGACAGGTTTATTGTAGTACTTGTAGTTGCAAAATGCACCTCACTCTATGAATCCACCTTTGCACCTCTGTAGTAACGACAGATGTATTTTCACTATCCTCCTTCACAATACAGAGCTGGCAAAGGAAGAGTTTAGCAAGATCGGCATGAATTTAAACTACCCTGCATCTTTACCACAAAGTTAACTGCTCAAATGCTCATCTTACAGATCACAAAGTAGCTTCACAACTGAATGATCAACTTTGATATTCATTCAATGAGATTAGTAATGACTTAATTTTTATTCAGGAACAGGAAAACCTATAGAATGGTAAGGTTCTCCTCAAGCACCTCAAAGCTGAGAGTCAGAGTGCAATTTCTACAATATACTGTAACAATTCCTCTGCTTTATTAAACTGAATAGCATGGAAACTAACAGGCCAACGTGGATTGATTGTGAATATATTGTGGAAATATTCTCTGTATCATGAATCTAGTTAACACAAAATAAAAGCCAGAAAAATTATAACTTCACCTCAACTATGAAGTATAATAGTACGTAAATAAGTAGATAATCACCAAAATTATCACTGTGATGCAATATTAACAGAATACTGCTAGATACTCCAAGATATTGGGTGCAATACCTTATAAAAGGTCACTGTTTTTTCACTGACAAAAGATAAAAAACTGTGTAGTCAAGTACATGTATACCATGGGAACCTAAGATTCAATATTGCTTGAAAGACAAATCAGTTGTTAGATGAAAAACCATCAATTTTGATCAAAAAGAAAAACAAATGAAGATCATGTGAAGGGTATCTAACCAGAGTAGTCATGAGCTCAGTTTCTCCTACAGGCAAAGAAAAGAGGCCTCTCCTATTCTTTGTCTTGTGAAGTACGAGCTTGAGTATTAAATTGTTGCTGATTGGTGATTTATTCAGTTTATTAACGCTTCCAGTTATGATACACATTATTAAAACCTATTAAAAGGTATGAAAAATTCTTTTATCTAAATGTGTGTTTGAGCCATATTTTTTTTAAAAAATGGTTAGTTTTAAGTACTTTGTTGACTCTAAAACCTGAAAGCTTTGCATCAGAATACATTTCTATGTATCAATATCCCATCAGCCTAGATGTGGATAGGAGTTTTTGCGTTATCCTATCATAAATTCTGCAACATGTTATGCCACATTGCTCAGGCATCTAATAACTTCTGTTGTTAGGTGAATCTAGTCACTAATATTATTGTGTCCTCAAAATATTTAGAGTAAACAAGATTTGACTGTAATTCTAATTTGCTAACAAGATTTCTTTTGTTGTGATTTAGCCAAACAAAACCTGCGCTCTCAAACAAGCACTTCTACCTAAATTATTACCTATCTTTCAGAAAGCATCAATACCAAATTTGTTTACCACAAACATTAGGAGCCCCTTGCCACATGCATTTAGAACTGCACTCCCTCCAGCCCAGCCCTGCAGTTAAAGCATCTGAAGTGTAAATTGTGTGTGACACCGCCAAGGAAACCCACTTTACGTTAACCTTGTTAAGGCTGAGCCAGATGGAACCTCAGAGGCCACCCATTGTTCGGGGCTGCATTTTTGTGTAATGCCATGGTGTAGGTCCATAGGGCCTCATGAATTCCCCTCCTCTGAATATATGCTGTGCTGTTAAAGGCACTGAAAGGATCAAGCTCTGCTCTGAGAGCAGCTGGCTTTGTATTTTTTAATGGTTGTTAGCAGCGGCAGCAGGTCTCTTTTGCTCCCCTATTTTTACCCTGCCCTTCTTTAAATCCCAGATCTATCAGTCCCTGAGTAAAACCAAACCCTGTGTCCTATGAAGTACCTCATACTTTGCTCAGCTGCTTTTCTCCTTTACTCCTTGCAATTTCTCATAATCTTCCTGACAGATCCTGACCCAGTAGCTCTTAATTATATGAATAATTACCACTGTCTTCATCTGCAGTTGGGCCCTAATTTGTTTCCTACGCAAACAAGGTATTTTATGATGAAGTTCTAATGATAGTGGGCAAACCATGGACAACTCTTTTTGTTCAAATTGTCACCTTCTCAAAATCTGGTAGTATTTCCCTGTCTTATGCTCTTCCCGAGTCTTAAAATGGGAATGGAATTGGGGACAGTACTGGGTAAGGATATTACAAAATAGACTCATCAGTCTTGGAATTAAGAGAAAGGGAAAACCTGTGCAGTGTTAGATAACAAGACCTATCTGCAAGTGCTTGTGACGCAAAAGGTAACATTTTACAGAGCCTGAAACCAGCAACTTAAGACTCTTGTGGAAAACTGCAATGCAGGTAACACAAGGTAGTAAAGAAAGACAAGATTTTACCTAGCCTTTTAAGCTAAGTTCATCTGTGGTGGGGCAGACTGTGGTTAGGAGACAGGAGAACTGGTCTCCCTCTTTACTCTAGACATGGTGCATGTTGTTGTAAATGGGATAAGATATGTGTAAAACCACCCTTTGAGCCTCATTTCTCATCTTTTTTTTCCCTAAGCTCCTCTTAGGACAACATCAGGAAGAGCAGCTTATCCTCTGCCAGGCATGACCCAAAAGCAGGAAAATGCCAGGCAAACTGCTTCCTGGTGTTCCTATAATTTGACATAAAAGCTTTGGGCAACCATGGCCGGCTGCCAAGGGGGAAGAACAATTAACTAGGGAACCGCAGGAAAGACACATCAGCAGGAAAAGCGGGACATAATAACCTCCACTTTCTCCCTACAGCAACGAGGCCAGCTTAAATCCTGTCCCTCGCCCCTTTATCTTTTACATAAATAGCAGGGTGCAACTTAGGAGAGTTATTTTTAACTGGAATATTTTTCTTTTTCATACAGTTGTCCGTAAGGGCCACAACATTTTACCTTGATGTCACGAGGGCTCAGTGGGATACATGGCACAAGGCATGGCAGTTTCATAAACACCATGTTATTCAAAAAAGATCTAATGCCAATTCATAAATCTCAGGGGGGCAGGAGAGGTTCAAAGGCAAGTTTATACATTAAAGTTACTTTAACTAATGATTTCTTCTTTATGCACTGTAACAGATCTTTTTGGAAGGCCAAATGGATTACATCTAGTGCCTTTTCATTGTCTAAGAAAACAAAAACCATCTAGTTAACAAAATACAATTGCAAGGTAAGCGACAATTTATCTCTGGTAGTGTAAACTACACTTTACCCAGATCTTCTCTATTACAGGTATAATACATCTCAGCACATTTGCAGTGCATCTTTTGAGGAGAGGGACTAGCCTGCTGCTTTTATTCCCTTCTTTGACTAGCAGTTGCTGTCCCCAAGTGAGGGATGTTAAGATCCCTGGGTTGATGTGACATGTGCTACTTGTGCAGTCTCCCAGATTGGAGAGCATTAGGATCCCCTAATTTGAGCATGTTAAGCTTCCTTGAGGCTTCGTTTCTTCTGGAGGTAGCCATTTGCACCTCCATACCTTATCCTACTTCTTGCCTCCAGGCTTAACACCACACATGTACATAAGAGCTGCAAAAATCTTTCTTTCTATGAAATCTAGCACAAGTTAGTTTAGTTGGTAACTTTCCTCTGGTGCTGAAGACGAGAAAAACTTAAGCTGTCTTGTAGGAAACATAAAGAAAGGCGGGTTAATCAATAGATCACAACTGTAGCTGCCAATATCATGTCTTTAGTAAAAAAAAAGGTATCCTCACTATCAAAAATTATTTTAAAAATCTGGATCAGAGCTTCCGTTTAAGGCACTTTTTGTGTCCCTGGCAATTGTGGACAATGGAAAAACTTGCAATAAAATTAATTTATTATCTCAGCATTGGCAATTTGGCTTTATATAACATATATTTCACATTGATAGGTATTTATGGATAAGTTTTGAAGACTGGCTGTCTTCTAGTTCACAACATCTGCAGTTATAACTAAAATAACAGAGGTAGAAAAAAAATAAACAGATCACTTGGAGGAAGCTGGTAAGGAAGGAAGAGCTATGACTATATGATACGCTGTACTCCCCAGAGCCTATGGCTCAGATCTTCAAGTTTTGAGGATTTACTGCTCAAAGGGAGAAAAAAAAATGTATCATTCTGTCATACTTAAATTCTAAACTAGAAATTAATAGTATATTAAACTTGGTTATTGCGCCTTTTAAAGGTCCCTCTTTAAACGCAGGAGGATGTCAGAAACACAGGAATGAGGAATGTCACTCACATTCCCAGTCACTTCCAGGCTTCCTGGTTAGTCTTAAATAAGCAATGTGTTTCTGAAAGCCTCAGTTCTCCCTGCCTCCTCACTTCACAGTAGAGTTTAACAGATGAGTTAATGGTGTGAGGGCACAAAAGTACCTAAAATAGGTGGGATTTGCTCTCCCCACCCTGTTTTCCTTCTCCGATCAGGAAAACCACAAGCTCCCATGCTGCTAGCAGCACAGAACATCATTCTTGCAGGGAACTGATGTGGAATGGGGTCATTTAGTTCAGATTTGCTTGGTGGTCTCCAATAGCAAAGGCCTTGCCTGGAACACACCCCAAACACTTTGCAAGGTGTTGCGTATTCCTGTTTATACCGATGGCCTCACTGAGACCAAAACCAACCCTGTTTTGGGATTTGTGCTCCTGCCTCTTTCTTTCGCTGAACCGCATGGTTCCTAAACAGCCACCTGCCACCCATGGCAGCAGGACACCCACTGCTCGCAGCACGGGAGCCCGGAGCCACCAGTGCTTTGCAGGCAAGACCTCGGTGGCACCGACCAGAGAGCAGAGCAGGCTTCATGCCGACTCTCTCCTACGGTTTCGTGTTACGGTTAAACCAACCGAGCGCTGAGCCGCTATCAAGAGCTGCTCCACCACCACCACCACCCTATCCTCTTTCATTGCTTCTCGGTGCTTTCTTTGCAGGATTAGTTTCTCCCGGCTTTGCTCCCTGAACTGGCTCTCTGTGGGATTAGATCAGCATCACCGACCCCGCGGGGAGAGGAGCTGAGGTTTGCTGTGGGGTGCCCGGGAGGCAGGGCAGCCAGGCCGCTCGCTGTAATGTGAAACGGCACCCTTCCAGAGGATACGCTTGCGGAATTAGGGGCAGCAGCCACTGCTTTTAAAGATACAGTCACTCTGCAGAAGAAAATAATGAATAGGGATTAAATTTGCTATGTTGTCCAGTGCTTAGGAGATTCCTGTTTCTTCTATATATACAGCACAGTGGAGACAAATAAAAAATCCCAGTATGTTTTAATTCTAAAACTACTGATGCACCGTTTTCTCAATTTTTTTATTATTTTCAGCTTCACAGGGGCTCTCAAACAAGGAAAAATATCCTAAAAAGCATCACTTGTGAACTACAAAAAATATTTGGACTGTGAAACACAACTGCCTGAGTTCTTTGGATTGACTGTGAAGGACATTGTTGGCAAGCCTGGACTGGGTGTTTTTTAACACTAGCTTTGTGTCCTCAGAGGAGGTAGTATGTGAAGAGGAAGAATCCCAGGACACAGTTAGGTAGTAATGGACACAAGTCCAAGGTACCAAACCAGCTGCTGTAAGTTTAGGATCTAGATATCCAGCAGAAACAATTTACAAACACATATAAAGAAGAAGAGAAGAGAAGAGAAGAGAAGAGAAGAGAAGAGAAGAGAAGAGAAGAGAAGAGAAGAGAAGAGAAGAGAAGAGAAGAGAAGAGAAGAGAAGAGAAGAGAAGAGAAGAGAAGAGAAGAGAAGAGA
>VWPW01000756.1:1261250-1299581 GCA_013389825.1 Crypturellus undulatus
AAAAGAGAAGAAAAAAGAAGAGAAGAGAAGAGAAGAGAAGAGAAGAGAAGAGAAGAGAAGAGAAGAGAAAACACGGGACGTTCAGTATCTACTTTGATGATAACCTAAATGTGTATATTTACTGCCTGTTTAAAGAACTTCTCCATTCATGAAATTACGGATATCATAAACCGTAAGTTAACCCCCAAATGAATCTGCCTTGAACTCCCCTTGAGTAAGAGCACAGTTTGGGGACTGTTTCATGGCTGGGGCCTCCCTCAGCTCTGCAGATGGTTGCCCGTGTGCTGAGAGCACGCGTAGGGGAGCTTCGTGAAGCAGCACCCGCCAGACGTGCCTGCCAGCCTGCACCTTCCTCCCACCGAGGCTCTGTCTCTGCAGAGCGAGGCTGCACCAGAGGCAGAACTGAGCGGTTATCACCTACTGCCAAGCAAGTCTCCAGAGCTGCACCCATTTTAGCATCCTAAGGAGAACTCCCCTGGCTGGATTTCCTGACCATGCAGATGGGCTCTGCCCTGGCACACATTTGGCAGTGCCACAAGCAGCCTGCCTGCGATGCCAGCAGGGGAACCGCACATTTTGCAGGGCTGTGCAGCACACGTCCTCTCCCGGCAAGGCTGACTTGGAAAACGAGAGCTGTCTCCTCCATCTCCAGGAGGGCGACGGCGGAGCCTGCACACCCGGGCCACATGCACAGCCTCTTTCCCCCGCCACACTTCTTGCACTGTGGCTCCTACTGGCTTTCAAATAACGTGCACTTTTCCAAAACACGTGTCTGCACACGCACGGAGTGTTTGTAGCCCCTGGGCAGCTGCAGCCACCGAGCCTGGGGCCTCGAGGCAACCCGAATGTGCCCTGGTAGAGAGCGGCTTTGCATCTGAGACCTGCCTCACTGCAATACAAAATATGCACATTAAAGAAGTTACTCCTCACCTTCCTGGGAAAAAAAAAAAAAAGGATAAAAGAAAAGCAAGAGCTACAACATTCCTGAATCCCAGCAGAAATAAGTGAACTAACAGCTTACAGACCCTGGAAGTCATGAAGTCATCCATTCATGGACAGCATCATCTCACAAGCAGCCCCGCTGCCTTTACCTGCATCCAGAGGCAAACCCTGCCCACCTTTAATCCGGTCGGCCCCAATCCCACAGCCTACAACCTGGCTCCCGCCTGGAGAGCCCCCTCAGCACACTCCCCGTCGCACCATTCCCTTCCACCCCAGCTCTGCTCCCAGGCACTGCGGGCAGTTTGGACTTACTCATATGCAGGTACTCGTGCCACTGCAGAGGCTGAAAACTTTGAGGAAATAAGGACTTTTAGACCAACAAACTTGAACTATCCTTTAGTAAGACAACACTTTTTTGGGGGAGGAGGGGAAACAGACTTATTTTAAGTCTTCTCAGTGAGAACCACCATGAAACAGTCCCTGTGGATTTTCTTCTTTTTAATAAATGGGAATCTGCTTTAACACAACATTTGCAAATTAAATGAAAACAGATTTATATGCCACACACAAACTGCAGTCCTCTACAGTGTAACAAAAGATGCAAGCTTAAGCAAATTTACCACCTGCTACTATAGAGAGGGAGCATGGTGATATCCTGTTCCCCATCCAGCATCTCATTATAGCAGCTGGATGTTTCCTCTACAGTAATTAGTGTGCTTTACAATGCATATAGTGCCATCATTTATTTCCAACACAAATATCACCTTGTTTTTCATATACTTTTCACTCACAGTTTCAATTACAATTTGTATTTCAAGAAATGCTTGTGAGTTTGTGAAATCTCTCAAATGACCTTACTGGGGCAAAACCATATATACATAAAGCCCATATCACTACATCTTTACTTGTGTTGTTACTTGTCCTAATGAGAATAAATCATCACAGATATAGTGATACAGCTTCATTTTGCCTAACAGGCATACTGCAAAGTTTGCCTGCCAAAAATTCAGTACAGAAAGGAAATATGACTATATGCAAGAAGTATCAATCAGTTCCTGTCAGCTTTCCCTTGCAACTATAAAAGCTATATTTTTTTAATTAATGAGGTCACCAATAGGTACATCTCGTTCTGAACTAATCTCTGATTAAGTCATCTCCTCTTTGATACCCACTTTCTTCAATGCAGTTGAGGCAATCTTTCACAAATATATTGTGAATGCAATAGATTTGACCTTTTTCACGATCAAAGTCAATTCTCTACAAAATGCATCTTAAAATTACACTAGGGCAGACTATTATTATTCCACCAAATACAAAAGTTTTGAAATCTAATTAATTCTTCTGCAAGAATTAACCTACAAACCTGGTCATTACGAAAAAATAGATAAATTAAAGATATACTTGTGAACTTTTTAAGAATAGCTGTCACCTAAAGTATCTCATAGGCATTCAAACTCACCTAGCAGTTGGGAAAATACTATAACCACTACTTACAAACAAAAATAACATATGATTCTTTGTTGACTTCTTCCTTTTCAAATTGAAGGCAGAGAAACACAAAAATGAACAGGCCTTTCAACAACAACAGCAAAGACAACAGCTAATCCAGATTTCTGAAACCTTCTTAAATCAGCTACATTAATAAAAAAGGCATTTTCTGGTAAGTTCTTACTTTGAAAAGAAGGGGGGCAGTACAGGCTAAACCCTACAAAGCAGAGCATAAGAAATCATCTCTGTATAGCAGTTCATGGTAAGGAAATGACTCAGATGAGGCAAACTAAAATGAGTCCATTCGGGGACACTGATTCTATGAGCACTGTGGGAACTGTGTAGACAGAAATCTACTGGCAGAAATTTCAACCTTCATGAGTACACAAGCCTGAAAATACTGTTTTCAGTATTACTTTCAAATTTTGTCCACCTTGTGGCAATTTTTGTAGTGAAAAGAACCTGCAAGGAAAGTGAGGGTATAGATTCTCTATTTTTCACGTAGATCAAGCCAAAATGATGAAGCAAATCTTCACCATAAAAATCCAAATAACATTTCTGATTCATTCCAAAATTGTTTTCCAACTTCCAGAGTTCTGAATTCTCTTTTCTTCAGACTCGGCAAACTCTGTGCTCCTTCTTGCAAGACACACCAATCTTGGAGGCCTTTCTTAGCAAGGTTAGAACTAATCCAACAACAATTTAGTGATGAAAGGCTCCCCCCTTCACACTAGTTTTCTCTCCATGGATCTTAGGGACCCATACACTACTTTCAAAAGGTCTCCAAAAGATAATTAGGGCAAGTATGCTTACGGACAGGATGTTTGAATTGCTAGAAAACAGGACACACCTCCTATGAAAATCCTGGGGAAGACGTTTCCCGGATTAAAGAAAAATAAATCACTGCTCTCTAATAATTCAAATGTCCAAGACTCAATTACTGTAATTAAAAACAGCAGTGATTTTACAAGTGCTGCATGAACTAAGAAGGAAAGCACTGCTACTTTGAAGAGTTTCCTATCTGAGCTACCTAAGCAGGCGGAACAGAGGGAGGCGACGGAAAGGGGCACCGGCAAACAAGTAAGTTATCCAAAGTCATGTCAGCCACATATCTTTGGAGCTGCCAAACTGTTTTCCCTTTGTCAGCCCAAGTATTTTGTTCCTTCTCAGTGATTCCCGGTGGCCGTCATTCTGTGTTCTCACGAGCAGGCAAACAAAGCCATTCCGCAGGGCAGACCGGGCTCCCCGGCTCCCCGTCCCTCCTGCCTATTGATTTAACGGCAGACCCGGCTCACGAGGGAGAGTCACAAAATGGCTGACCACAGACTACCCCATTTTAGCCCAGAAGTCCAACTGGAGGACTGTACGCCCAGACACAGAAGTGGGGTTGATCCTGCCCCCTCAGCTGGTGATGGGGGACACACCTGGCTGCGGTGGTGCTCCTGGTGACAGGGTGCACAACGGGCCAGGGTGGTGCTGCTGGGGTGCTGGGAACGTCCCTGCAAAGGGAAAAGTTTCAACCACGAGACGTAGTCTGGAAAATTATGAGCTTGTGAAGGAGGGGTTTAAACCTCTATTCATTACCACCAAAAGGATTATGTGCGTAGATTATAGTGAGACACACAGAGGGCTGCTTGCTTGAACTTAACTGTATTTTATAGTATTTTATAGTATTTATAGTATTTTAATTTAAACAGTAGACCTAACTACAGCAGAAGCACTGGAATCTATACACTGCTAGTCAAAGTCTGATCTTTAAGACCATGCCTTTTTATTTTATTTCACTGCTAGCTGGGTTTGCCTACTGAAATACTATATCTTTTTTTCGTGCATGTGAGACTGAAGACACTTTATTTGTTCTTTACAAGCTGTAATTGCTTATATATATCCTTATATTTGCACAGTTTTCTGATGAGGAAAGTTGTCTCTTTCTAGCTTCTTTGAAAGCTTTTTCTTTCTAGCTTCTAGCTTTCTTTGAAATCAACTGAGCAAGTGAAAGATTAGTCTTTTTTCTTTTGCCCTTTTTTTTTAGAATATCCTGATATATTTCCACTTATGACAGATGAGAACAAACAGACAATGCTGTTTTCTCTTAAACCAATTTTTAATCCTTGAAAAACATTCATTGGTGACACGTTTGCATCAAAAAGAATTCACATTTGAAAAGCTGTAAGAAAAACAGATGCTCACAAATGTCTTCAAGCATTACGATTAGGCATTTTTAACATAAGAATAACACTTCCCATTTACAGAGAGCACCTGTATCCTCCAATGAGAGTGAGGGGTCTTCAACAGCTCACTCACACTTATTACACTCATGTAATTAGTCCTCCCGGATGCTACTTACAAGGAATAGAGCCAATCGAATGCAGAGAGATTGTAGTATCAGGTCCTGAATTATTATATTACAAATAATGGTGGGAAAAACAAAACAAAACAATATATAAAATATATTACATGCTTATATTGAAGGGACATTGTGATTCTTCAATAAAAAAAAACTTCAGTGTTAATCTGCTCAAATAATATAAATTGCTTGCATCAACAAACACAGTACAATTAGCTTGTTACCCTTAAACTGAGTTTAAAATAAGCAAATTGTCTGATGACTTTGATGTTTTCCACCCAAAATGTGCTGGCTAATTTTTCCATTCCAGTTCCCATTCCAATCTTTTAACTGCCTTAATCTCCTGCCCTCAGATGTTGACCTCCTAAGAACGGAGGCCAGAGGTCAGCACAGACAGACCTCAAAAGATCTGCACTATCAATTCATGCCTGAAAGATTTCGCCTCCACAAAAGAACCACTAAAAAAGCAAATTCCAAAATCTGGCTCCACATACCTTATAAAACACAAACTTGATGCATTAGAGTCATAAACAGTTTAAAAAGGCAGGATCTAAACAACATGATTTTTTTCTGATAGAAAAAACTAAATAACTAAAACCAATGGAATCAACGCCTAATGAGTAAACTTCAAAGATAAAAATGGAAGGCTCTAGAAGGGGGATAATTTACAGTCAACATTTTAGCCATGAACAAGTATGTTCTAACTGTTTGTAAACCTTACATTCTAAAGTAGTATTTTCCCCCACATGCATTTTTCAACACAATTTGTTTTCTTGTAAGAGTGAAAGCATGGTATAGCTAAATCAGAAAATAAACCAGCAGCAGTTTATACAAATTTTACTGCTTCTTGGTGAGACTACTCTCTTGTTTACTTGCAAAAATCAGTCCTACAAAAGATTCCTTGTTTGGTGAATGCATGTACAAATCTCATGAAAAAAAAAATCTTTCCTACATATAAATGAAAAGTATAGATTGAAAAGAGGAAAGAGAACTTCATGAGGATCTACTGAGTTAAAAATACAGAGTTAACAGAGAAGACCCATTTGACAAAATTATTTCTCAACTCCAAGAAAAAATTTTATGTTATGCAATGTACATAAGGGCAAAAGTTCTAAAAATGATTAACAATACTTCAACATTTAATAAGCTCCAAGTGATCTACTCTGGGAAAAAAAAGTAAATTAAAAGACTCCATGGATTCTTTTTTGACTTAGAAAAAGTCAAAAACATTTTAAGTAACTATTAAGATGAGATGTGAGCACATATTCTTAGCACTGGTTAGGCAAGGAAAAAATCATAATTCCCAAAGAGTATACTTAAGTGCAAAAACTTGAAAAAAATGAATAAACTGGACCCATGACAAATTAAAGAATCTTTCATATACTTAATAGAAGTTATTTCAATCAACTCTTTACATTTGAGCCATGCATAATTTCTGATGCTCCTGATGATTTGTTATTACTATGGGAAGAAGCATAAGTAAAACTAGGTAATTGTACAGAACAACCCGTCTCTTTATGCAGGCATGGGTACTGGCGCGCACACACTCTATTCTCTTGCTTGTATGATTAAAATTTAGCAAAACAAAAAGGCAGAAGCAATAAAATTAAACACTAGCAAATCTGAATCTGAATGTGAAACATTTAACTATTTCAACTTTCCATATTGGTCAAAAGTTACCCATTTACCATCAAAAATCAAAACACTCTAGTTAAACTTTGATGCAAAGGCTGTTTGTTGCAACATTAATTGCAGGCAATGAAACAAAAGCAGCCTCTGCTTTGCTATTGTTTTCAAAACTGTCTAAAGTAAATTAAAAGTTCAGCATTTAAACTGTCCAGCAGCTGAAAGAGTAAAACTTCAAGTTACTTCTAGGCTAAAGAAAGCCATTTGAGATGACAGCAGTGCAATTTAAATCAATTTTTTTTGTACTTTCAGCTATTCATTGTAAAAGATGTAGTGCCAGGAGACTCAATACCAACAAGATTATAAATGAATGGAGATCAAAGAAAAGAAATTGTATAGCTCACTCCCATATTTCATAGTGACTCTTCACAACTCTTTCTTCCTTAGCTGTTCCACAGGTCTGTTACTGAACTCCATCCACTCCATTAATAATGCCAGCCTCGTGTCACTGTTATTGCATCGCCACCTTTGCTCTTCGTTGGCTACGTGCAATTTCTTCTATGAAACCAGACTCTTCTTCATTGTCATAGAATATCCCAGTACTTTTTCAAAGCAAACAAACAAACAAAAAAACACCCAAAACAGCCCAAATGCTCAAACCTGGTAACATCATCTAAGCTAATTTCTACCCAGTACCTACAAATTCAGTATTCAAAAAACGGAGGAAATAATTTATACTGCACTAACAGCCTATAAGCTATAAGGTGACTATTTAAAAATATATGCTGATGCCCTTTTTTTCATTTGCTGCATAAACTGGATGGTAGTTATTGAGTATTCTCTCTTTATCCTACTTAATTCAATGCCTGGACTCACCACCATGTCCGCCCAAACCTTGAACACCACAGAAACGTATTAATTTTGTTTGAGGCTTTCATTAAGATATCTTGACATATTACAAACACTAATAATTTTACAATTATTTTGCTATGAAACTGAATAGTTTCATAGAAACCTTACAAAATAATTAGTGTTTGTCTCACTGATCTCAAGGTAACACACAGGATTCTGGAGCACAAGAAAAATGTCAAAATCATTTTCCAAAAGAGTCTTACTTTAGGTGCCCAATTTGAAATGTTGGAGCCTATAACAGAGCACTTAATATTTTATAGCACCTGATATGTTCAGGGCAAAGCTCAAACTGAGCAACAGTTGCAGCTGGGAGCATGTGGTGGTTCTGCAAAACAAAATCCAGATGTCTCACGTTTGTCACCCAGTAAATGAGGAACACACAGTGAGCCAACTACTGCAGAAAGACCCAGTTCAGATCAACGTTCCCCGATCTCCTGGAGTCACATCAGTCGTGATGGAGCAGCGAAGGAGAGACCTCCTTCCCATGCGAGCACCAGCTCTCTGCGCACTAGCTCCTGACTTCAAGCGATCTTTCAAAACAGAGGAAACCTTGATTCAGTTATAAATAGCTTAGCTATAATCATTAGAAAAGGGAAGGGGATAACAAGAGGGTGACTGCACCACTGATACGGTGATGACTACTGCTGTGATACATTCTTCATATAATGAGCTGCTAAGCTGCTCGACAAGATATTGAAGTAAATTCACATCTTTAATGATTCATATTTAAGTAGGGTTGATCTTAAAGTGTCAAGGATTGAAATATGAAGTCACTGCTAATAAAAGAAACAGTTGTAGTGATCTGAAATTAGGCTAAATTAGATTACTGCACAGACTTTTTTGACTTGAAATTAAAGGATTCCAGTATTTTTATTCATTCTGAAGAGCTTCAGTTCATCATCTTAGGCGAGTGAAAAGAAAGGTTTTGGGAATATCTTTAGCAACTACGCTTTAACTAAGCTTTCTCCAACTTTCAGGCTTCTTGGTATTTTTTTCAACAAGTTAATATACATAACAACTCTTCCATCATCCGAAATCACCATTATAATCTTTCCTGGTGTTACATATTTACTGCATACTTTCAGTACCTTTCCTAGGTGATGCTGGAATGCAACACATCAGGAAAAGCAAGAAATACAACTGTTTTCCTACAATAAAAGGAATTTGGGGCTTAAATATTTACACTGAACAGAATCCGTGCATCTTTTTGAAGCATACACAGGAGTTATGGCCCAGTTCTATTCTCAGTCCATTGACAGCTATGGAGCATCACATCAGAAGTAAGGACAACAGTCTGTAAATAAGAGTCAACATTAGCTTAAAAAGAAACTTCCACTATCTGGGAAATATTCAAGTTATGCCCTCTTACCTGTTATTTTCAAATCATGGGCTTAAGTGTGCACTGAACTGCACTGTGAAGAAGCATGCACCTTTTCTTCCTTTATGGCTGCCCACATGAAAGACTCAGGTAATAGTATGATAATGAAATAAACCCAGGAAGAATTATAAAAAAAATAACTAAAAAGTGTGAGGGAAACTTGAATTAAGGGAGGGAAGTTACACTAGGAAGATTTTCAGAAACACTATGATGTTTTTAAAAATATTTACTGAAAGAATTTTAATTTTACTTCCTATTGAAGTTAGCTATAATCTCTGTGAAATGGCAAAATTAGCAAATGTAAAACTCAAATTCCTTCTTGCTTCTAAATTCCTTAAGACATAAGGAATTATTACTTCAGGACTAGAAAAAGTAGTTTATATCTGTTTCATAAAGCCTGCAGTGCTTTCTTCTTGAATTAACAGTCTTAAGTACTATGCTTAGCAGTAACTCTGTGCAAGATGAGCTCTCATGAGATGAAAAGGAAGCATGCAATACATGTGTGTGCCAGTAGACAGCAATGCATTTTAGTCTTAGCTGTTTTCTTTCTTACTGAAGGAAATATTTATTCTTGATTTAAATGCAACAACAAAAATATCTTTATTCAGCATATCCGTAATTTAATTTTTAAACGGTCTATCTATGTAGAGGTCCCTTCTCGTCACCTGCATTAGCTTCTCTCCCCTTATACCCGTAAACTCCCTTACAGCAGAAAAAAAACCCTGCCGCTAATAAAGCATGTACTTGTCCCACTCGGATAGAAACAAGAAAATGCTCTCAGAAGAGATACACTTTAAAATCGTGAGCAGGATACAAGAGATCATCACAAGTTCCTCCAGGCACAGTAGGGTTTTAGGATCTAGTTTCAAGAGCAGCAGGTTCAACTGGGATGGCCAGGAAGGAAGGACCACGTGTAGGTGTCTGCCCCTGTATGTTGCTGCCCCACAGCTTCATCACTCAAGCAGCAGCTCCCGCTGCTGCTTCTAAACAGCTTCTAAACAAAACAGCTTCTAAATTGCCCACAATACTTTTTGTAGTAATTTGCTTGCCCAGATCCAAAGTAAAACTACACTGTGATCATTAAGCATACGAGTACACTGCAGTGAAGGTCTGAGTATGTGTTTGTGTTATCCTGTAGAAAAGCAATAGCTCATCCCTCAGTGAAGCGGGGTGAAATACTCACAAAACACGAGGCGCGAACAGACATCCAATTAAATAAAAACACTCTGCAAACAGTGTATGTACTTGAGAGACCCATCTGCTGTGCGCAGACAGTTTTACTCTATATGAGGCTGCATAAAAATGACACCTTCCTACACACTTCATCTGTTCCTTGTACGTTTTTGGAACTTTATCTACTTACTTTAGCAACAAATTTGTATTGTCTACACATTCAAAGAGACTTTTAAGACTTCTTTATTCTGGATCTACTCTGTGCTTAATACAAGCTCCCAATTAACTATGTCAGGCTTGGACATGACTTAGTGAAACCTGGGCAAACTTGCTATCAGGTTCCCAGGTTTGTTTCAGCACAGAAATCTGCTTCACTGAAAACAGATGAACAGCCCTATCAAAAAATGCTTAATCTCAAAAGTAAGTACATATTTCAGTGCATTTGGTTTATTAGCCTAACTGCACAGCCCATTTCTTGCTTTCACCCAAGAAGGCATGCTGCATGGAACCACTATATAGTCATAGATGTTTAACCAGAAACACTAAAAAAAATCAAGTTGTCTTATAGTGATTTTCATTATTAAAAATGTGTGAAACAAAAAACAGCCCCTCAAATAAGTGAGGAAATGTAGCTACTACAGTCTACCTAGCCACTACAACTGACATTTCCAGAACAGCCTGAAGTTTATGTACACCCTAAGGCTGGAGAGAAAATCATACCCAATATTGTATAACCCATAGATGTCAGGCACTGTAACACCAGTGAGTGGCAGTTGTTTCCTCTTTCTTCCCTTAGGCCACCTGTCTTTCATCTTCTTTTGATAAGGAAATTATCCTGTCTTAGAGATCCCATTCTGTTCCAGCCATGATGGACAAACCGAGACTGGAACTATGCTGGAATATTCAGTATGCAGGAGCTGCATCGTTGTTGAACTTGTTCTAACACAGATGGATGATCTGTAGATTTTAACAAGGGCTGTTCAATGAATATATGCAGTAATGTCTTCCAGTGACCTGTAACTTAGATTTGGTTGAGTTTGCACAAATTCAAGGACAGGTAACCTCCTGGCTCTGAGACCCATTTCCAAGCCAGGCTTCAAGCTTCAATTCCAAAGCGACAGCTATTTAAACAAATAACCAACCTCCCTCCCCTCCTCCCCCCCATCTTTTAACTCTATTTATAAAGCCTTCTGATTGTAACCCACTCTTGGAAAAAAATGGTCTGTTGCTAAGACTCTAGAAACAAACTCTAAAAACATCCCAAAGAAAGAATCAAATATTGAAAACTTTGTCCCTAAGTCCATCAAAGCTACAACCTCCTGAAAACACTACATTACAGTATAAGTTATTTGGCTTTTTTTTTTTTTAAATCTAGTAGTGTTCTGCAAGTTCTGTCTGTAATGAGAAGTTCATATTACATTAGTGGCTTACTATAGCAATATATAGTCAGCAAATATTGATAACAAGATCAGGTAAAAAAGCTAATCACAGACTGGTGCTTAACCCTGTTTCTAGTCTATTGCCTAAGTATTGCAGAATCATTATGGTTGGAAAAGACCTTCAAGATCATCAAGCCCAACCATAAGCCCTTCAACACCATGCCTGCTAAACCATGTCCCTAACTGCCTCACCTACATGTTTCTTGAACATATGCAAATTGTAAATACAACCTATATAACGTAAATTATATAAAACTATGTACAAATAATCTCAAAATCTGCTTAAGGATGTAGGTAGAAGGATCCAGCCTTCCTAAGATATGTAAAGCAACATCTGTTTGCCTTTTGGGAGTTAGGTGTCGACACTGAAGAAATGCCTAAACCACCAAGGTGGAAGGTCTACTCCCCTACTGCTACACTGACTGACTTCTTAAATCCACTCATGTTGGAAACAGGATAGTGGGATGGAGGGACCTCTTCCCATAAGGCAGGTTTTGTGCAAGAGAACAAAATAAGTGGTGGTCCCCATGGATCCCCACTGCAATGCTCTCCCCTGACAGCCTGGAATGAACAACCCCTCCTCTGACCTCACAGCAAATCCATTCCTAAAACTAATCCCAATGAATTAAAGGATGGAGGGTGAGGCTAGCGCATTATATTCAGCAGAGGTAGAATTTGATGCAATCTCAAGCTTCCTTGCCACAAGTGATGTTAGTGGAGTGTAGCATGGGACTGAAACTTGCTAAACTAGAATTGAGAGATGGAGCTATATGCTTTGTTATTTCTTCCTTGTCCTTTCCTCATGTTTTTTTCTATTGATTTAATCAGTGTAATGTTATCCATTCTTTGGAATTCCCCTGCAAAAAAAAAAATCTCCCCAAATGTTCCACCTTTAATTGGGTTAATTCCAAGCAAAGCAGATTCAACGGTACAGAAAATCTGCTGAAAAATTATTATTATTATATTATATTATTATTATTATTATAAAATTATTATCTATTCCCTATTAGGAATATTTATAGATCCTGAACAATGCCGCGAGCTCTCAAAGCCAACCTTAGATTCTTGTCCTGGGAGCACCACTCATCATCTTTGTTAACATTGTGCTAAAGGTCTGCAGGTCAAATTTTTCTGAATATACACTGCACTAAAGAGTAACTCTCCATATATATAAATTTGAATCTTAATATCTTAGTATAGGTATCATTAATGTATCTTTATATTTGTATCATAATCTTAAAACAAATGTGACTAATAACACAGTCCTTCCTGCAGTCTCCTTTTGGCACAAACACTGGAAATGTTTGTCTAAAACAAGCAAATTTTTCACTCATTTTTCCCTTGAAAGTTTCCCAGTCTGTTAAAATTAAACTATAGTAACCTGTTTTCTCCTTTCTCCTTTTCCCTTCTTCCAAACCTTATCTTGAAAGAGTGGGTTACATTTTCATTTCATTTACTATATTGCAAATCTCAAGATTGCATGGACTTGTCTACAAGTTACAGAACAGCACACTATGGTGTCAATTCACAACACTTAAAATTTGTTTTTTGGAATCTGCTCCCCACTTCAGTGTCAGACAATTTACTCTCAAGATGAGCAAAACACACGGCCTTCAGGATGCATTAAGAGTTCCTACACAGTGGGCTGCACCGTCCCTGGCTTGATTGGGCAGACGCCCTGAGTGCTAAAGCCTCAGGGCGTCTGCTCCTCATTTCTGCAGTAATGGGTGAATTCAGAACCCCAGCATTTGTTGGAGTGAAATCAAACCCAGCTCTCGTTGAGAGACCTCTCTTTTAGCCCACGTTACTCTTGATACTGTGGGGGAAATATATTTATTATTTTTAAAATGATATTTTTGTTATAAAATTAATGTGACCATCACTAATGTTGGGAGAGGCGATATATTATCAGATCAAGATCCCATAGCAACAACATTCTGCAGATCTTGGGAGACACTCTGGGTCTGTTGTGGATACCCCACAATACCTACAAAAAGGAGCAATGATATTCAATAACTTTAATGTCACAAATTCTGTCTTTTTTATTTCCCCTTTCTCTGCACATATTGCTGCTTTTGACCTTATTTGTGCCGCTGACTTTGCTATCTCCAATTCCTTACATCATTCTTCCTTTCTGCTTAATATCCTGCCTGCACCTCAGCTTAATACAGTCATGGGATTCGTTTATATGTGACAGGACCCTCACTCTACTCCATTGGTATTGGATAAAAGATATGAAGACAAGAAAATGGAATTAGCTTTCATAAATGGATGCATATTTCATGACAGGAAGAATTCTTTCATACATTTTCCACTATACATTTGGCAGATGCATTTTTCTACGGGTCAGATATTGTATTGAAACTGATTCTCCTTCCAAGCAAACAGAGACACAACTCTTCACTGAGTGAAGATGTCAGTGCTCCTCCCGATGTTTGCTGTCTTGTCTACTTAAGCATAACTGGAATTTGGAAGACAGAAGAAGTAGGTAGATGTTTTTGTCCACATTATCATATGCAAATGTAATTTAATTCTGAACTTTTCCTTCTTTAGGGGCAGATGAAACACAAAAGAGTGCACTGTCTCATGGATCACCCTCCTGCACCATTTTCAAGGTGTGTATGTTCAATTCTTTCTCTATGCTTTAGCTATGACAAAACATATGAGATGAATCCCATTCTCAGTTAATTTGAGAGACATGTAAGATAATTACTAATTACTGACAGCACTTGAGCTAGGCTCCCTTTGTAGCCCACAAAGAGAAACAGCCAGGAGGCAAGATTCATCCCATCTATTTTAGATTACGTAGGATGATAGGAATTACTTTCTGAAAGTACCAGTTCCTCTTCACTAACTCCACTCTGCACTATAGCTGCATATGTTTATTCAAATCAGTGTCTCCTTAAATACGTATTTTTTTCCTGGTCTATTTACATCCTGCCCATTTAAATTCCAAGATTTTTATGAAGCAAAGACCATCTTCCCTCAGATGCTTGTGCAAAAAAATGGACAACAGTATCACTACAGCATGTCTATAGATTTGTCACTGTAATATGAAACATCAGTAATGATGATTCTAATATCCTTCACAGCTTACTAATTATAATCCATGGAAAACAAATGGATAAAGAACAACAAAACTGGAAGACTATCTTAAAATTAAAAAAAAGAAATACTGAATTGTTGACAGCCATCGCTTGCAACCAAGCTCTGAAAGAGCAGATATGCTACCAATCCAAAAGAAAGCTTTGTCCCAATTACAAAGCCTCCCCTTGTGGCTCTGGGCTCTGATCTGTTACAGCAGCCAATTAAGTAGCAATACATTTTGTTCATGGCCTCCAGTTTTAAAGAAAAAGGTGAAAAGAGGACAACTATTATATTGTCTCCATTTCTTAATTAAAAAAAAAAAAAAAGGGAAAAAGCTAACCCTAGTTTCCAGAGGCTGGGCTGCACTTCTTTTTCAGGTGATCCTCTCTTTCTCAATATCTCCTGTTTCAGAATTTGTAATGGAAGAGTTATGCCATGAATTAAATACTACAAGGGAAAACTTAGCTCTTGGGATGCTTTTACTAGGATGTCCTAAATATGGTCAGACCTTCACAAACTATGTATTTTCCTTCATCTCAGTTGTTACAGCTACTGTGATCAGCAACACTGTCAGGAAAAAGGGAATTTCAGGTGTGAGTGATATTCACATAAATCCAGAAACTTTGGGGCAGCAAGACTACTTTTGTGGAACTAGGTGCAAGTAGCTTCACAGCTGAGCTTATTATACAACTTCCTCAAGCCATCAGAGGCAAAAAAATGAAGTTGAGCAATACACAAGGTCAGACACTGCACTTGTGTAAGGATGTGCAGCAATAAGGTCCAAACTGTAAAACATAACATAAAATTACAAGAGTAAGTCTTCTGCAGACAATAAGGCACTTTTGAAAAAAAGCCTTATGTTCTGTTCAATAATCAAAAATATAATTAATCAAATTACATACATCTCATTAATATTAGACTTTCAACCTTAACTACACTTACACTTTCTTCTATAAGAAACTACTGATGCAGTTAAAAACCCTGCTGCACACAACATACTCTTTAGCACGCACAGTTCTCCACTAAACATGATATGACTTCACCTGCATTCAGACTGACCTCTGTTTTCAATCTAATAGCAGTATTTTCAAAATAACATTACATTCCTTTGCACAGTTCCTCTAAGCCAACATATACCTTCTAAAGTAAAAGCAATCAAGTGTGTGGTTTATGTTGTTCTACAGGTACGAATTAGTTCGATCAAATTACTAGGCTAGATATAAAAGCCAAATTTACACAGAAAGGTTTTCTTTCACAAATGAACAAATGCTCAAAACATAACTTTGAGAAAAATTTTCAAGGGAAAAAAAAAGAAAAGAAGAACGAATATCAAAGTAAGGTAATTACCTATCTCCCTTTGGTTTTCTTTTTTGTACTGTCTTCCCTTTGGGTCGTCTTTCGCTTCCTAAACAGGGGCTCCCACCAGGGCCTGTTACCCGTATTGATTCAAGGCCTTTGGAAGATTTCTTAAAAGTAAATTCCACTGGTTCTCCTTCTTTTAGGCTTCTAAATCCTTCCATGTAAAGCTTGCTCTGTAAATAGGAAAAATACTCTTGGTTACCATTGCCTTAAAAACAATATTTACATTCATAATCAACAGAACAAATGATTGCCTACTATCCTGGGACACACACATACGGGTTGAGCAACACTTCTTGCTGCATTGGCTAGCAGATGATACAGCAAACTACAGTCCTGGACACACTGAAAACATCATTCAACACAAGATCTTATTTTTAGTAAGAACAGAACCAAAATAGTATTTTCCTTTTTCTGTGTTTAATGCTGTGGATATAAAAAAAAGTACAGTAAATGTTGTGTTCTTAAAAAAACCCTTCTTTTTAGGAGTCTGAAAAAGATTTTTAATTAAATGAAAAAAGAGTAACAGCTCATTTCTGAGCAAATGATCAATTTACTATCAAAATTATTGTCATTTATTTTCCTTATATTTGGGAGATAGTTCTGCTGGTCTGAATCAATGATAACAATGAACACAAAGGACAGGAGCAAAGTCAACTAATATATGGCAAATAAATATCCATACTGAGCTGCTAAATTTCTGTTCACTATCAAAAAAAATCTTGTTAGAATAATTTACATATGGATTTATACTTTAATTCACAGAAAAGGGTATTGTCATCAGCACAAGTGATGCAAAGAAACAGATAAATCTTTTTGCTTTTTGCATTACACTGCACTAGCTATGTCTTGGACAGGCTATAATCAACAGGACCTTGCTGTTGATTTTAATGTACTGAAAATGTTACTCGAATCTGAATTCCTATAATATGTAAAATGCTGGCTCTCTACAGCCGAGAAGAGGTATGATGAACCAAACATTTAAAGGAAAAAGATTTTAAAAAATAGTAATAAAGTGATAGACACGTGTTGTACTAAAGATTTATTTGTAAGTTACACCATGCATGAATGAGATTAGTTGGATTTACAGAGAGCAGTGGAAAATCCCTGGAATCCCTGTATTTCCAAACATTTTCTTGTTTGGTTTATTGTTTCTTTTTTTTTCTCTCTTTTTTTTGGCACAAGAGCTATGAAATACAATCCATTGTTTGCTCATGAACTCTTCATAGCAAAGAGGAAAATGCATCTTGATTGATTCTCACTCAGTTCTTCAGCATTCACTTAGCTGAACCACAGAGTCAAGAAGGGAATCTTCACTACAGACACCTTCCCACTCAACTACGTGTCAAAAAAAGCCAAGTGACGATTGACGGTGTAAATCCTATCTACTACCCAAGTCTGCCACAATCCCTGACATCGCCCACAATTCCTGCACCCACATTACAGCACCATGGCATAATTATTGAGGCAGTCTGAGTCCAGGCTGTCAGGTAACCTCATCCATGCTTTGGGCACGAGATATTGGGATCCTTGTAGAAAAGATCTGAAGCTCAGCTGCCTGCCCAGAGGTAGATACGTGACAGTCTCTAAAGGACAAAAGGGACCCTTGTCCCCTGGGCAGAGGTTCAACCCACGACACAACACCCTGTCCACCCACAGGGTACTTGAGCTTGTCCAGCATAGCCTTAAATGTGGCTCTAACCTGTTATATTATATTCAAATAACGCAGATTCAATATGAGTTTGGGTTTAAAAGAAGGCTTGTGACTCCTCTCAAAACAGTACAGGCATATCATTGAGGTGCCAATAATTTGCTTACTGCTCTGAGAGTGTCATAGCTGCCAATCCCATGCAGATGACTGGAATACTCTAGGGTATCTAAAATAGCACTAGACACTTTTGTTCAGGCATCTAAATCCCACCCCAGGCAGCTTTTCAGTTGTTTTCCTCTGCAGGCTGTACTGACATAACTTCATTGACTTTTAACAGAGCACAAGAATCAGTACCTTCATAGTCACAGAGGATATGGAGATACTCCTCAATAGGATGCCCTGAGGACAGGACAAGAGGTAACAGGCCCAAGTGACTTCAGGAAAAATTCCATCCAGATACTGGGAGAATCTCTTCATCATCAGAACACTTAAACTTGAGAAGCTTATAGAAATGGTGGAATTTCCCTTCCTAGAAATAGCTAAGAATCACCTTGACAGGGCTCTAAATTACCTGCTTTTAACACATGGTTGGACCAATGACCTCCAGAGATCCCTGATAACTTACATTTTTTTCCACAGTTCATATGTCTTAATTTGGAGCTGAATTCCACCCAAAGCTAGAAAATAGGGTTCCAGTTCCTAGTTCTGCAAGAGCTGTCTGTCAACAGAGCTTTGTCTGTCTTCTTGAAGAGGGACATTATTACAAGATCTACTTTACGCAGGACTGATAGACTAAAGATTACAACACACTTGGGAAAATTCATTTCAGTCAAGCCCCATGAGAGCGCACACACCTTTGTTTCAAAAAACACAAACCGAAGCAGCTGAGTTCTCACACTCCACCCAGCAGCAACCACTCATAATGCAACAAGAAACTATGAATGCAAGCCTGAGAAAAGACTCAGTTGTATATAATTTTTCCAGTAGTAAAAAATAAGCAAGAACACTTGTAATGTGTTCATAAGCAAGTTCCACTGGCTCAGATGAAGGCTATTTCTGTTCATCCAGTCATGCAGCTCTAGTTCACGTGGCTCTTCCAACAAATGTTGTAACAACACGAAGTGCGAGGCAAATACTTGACTTTCTAGGTGAGGGGTTGGGCACTAAAAAGGCAAAGGGGAAAACAGGAAAGAAGAAATGCATCTAGTAGCTGCCCTCTGAATCATAAGCACGGCAACTTTGGGAAGTGAAAGTATAAAGTATGAGGAGGGAAATGTGCACCCCCCACCGTCAACAGAACTGGAGACTAATTCGATAGAAACCAATAAACCAAAGCCATCCAGGAAGGCAACATTACTCCAAGAAACCACTCCATGGCAAAATGGTTAACAGTGGGAAAGGGATCTACATCACAGTGAAGAAATGCTGAAATTCAGCATATGTGCAGAAGACAACCCCACTGCCGAACACCTGCCACTTGAAATGTCAGGTTTTGCCTGTGGCATCAACCTACCATGCCATAGGTCTATCACCTATTTCTGCAGCAGGCACGGCGGAAATCTTTATAAGAAGGTAGAACTGCCCCAAATGTGTTTTGTCCCAGGCAAATGCATATGGTTGAACACTCCAAAAAAGAGCAGTCATTGCAACACAGAGCAGTTCCACACAGGGAACCTCAAGCAGAAAGCCCAGTACCTCCCACTAAGACCAAAGCAGCCGTGGAGGTTTTGGCTATTTTTAAATACAACTTAATGAAGAGATATTGAAATCTACAGCAAGGTTCATGCATGTTCCCTTTCCAAGTTTCACTATTTATAAAACAAACTCAAAGAAGCTGACATCTGATTTACACAAATCATTAGTATTCTATTTCATTTAAGAAGAAAAATGTGTGGTAAGAGGCAGAAATCCCTTACCTAATATAGGTCATGATTAGTACTCTAAAATGCTTTTATTTTTCTCATTTCACTGCTTTATCAGAACAACTTTAATTTTTAAGCAACGCTCCGTATTATAAGCGGATTTTTTTAATTTAAAAAACAAATGTATGGAACAAATACCATGTTTTCATCAATCACATATTTTACAAGTGTAAATTTTTGCATGTTTGCTTTTCCAAACAGAGAGAAATGCTAAAAAGGAAAAAAAATATCCAAATGACTTGCACAGTACTATCCTATAATATCGTTTAGCAGTTGTTTCACCAGATGAATTTGCTGCTGACATTGTGCAAATATGTATGGTGCTGTCAGCCAGCTCTTGGCGAGATTCTTTGAAGGTGCAATGACAATTCAAAACCACCATGAAAAAATGGCATTTAGAAATCAGTAGGAAAAAAAAGAAAAGTTTAGAGGGACCTGATTTTTAAAGGTGTTGAACAAAAAAATCTGTAAAGTCGATTATTTAAACCAAGTTAAGAAGCCCTGACTAGCTCAATAGTTTTTCTCACATTACTTAAATAAATAAAACCGGTGCGATTAAAGGCAGCCAGAGTTTCAAGCCAGTGAACCATTTCTAGAGACCTGAATGGCGTATAGCACACATGGCCAAAGAACAAAGGCTAAACTTAAAAGAAACGTGCTTCTCGCCCTTTCTCTCAGCTGTCACAAACTTGTTATTTTTATCTGCAGTCAATACAGTGATTTCAGACTGGTGCTTTATTTTTTTTTCTTTTCTCTTTTCTAATGTGACAGTACCCACCTTCTTAAGATACCCTATTATTTCTTTGCAGTTTGGCCTATAATAGTGTGAAATACCTGTTACAAGCAGCAGCTTTACTCAAAAAGCTAGTAATTTTGTAAGAATATCAACAACTACAAAATTAAAAGTGAAAAACTAATGTCCATAAGTTCTTGAAAAGTATTCCCTAGTAGGAGACAAATAAAAAAGACCCATAATAAATACAAACTGTTTTAGCATGACTGTTGCAAAGAAGATTACCTTTTTTGGCAGTGTCAGGAAGTGCTTACAACTTGCACTTCCTTTCGCAAAAGAAACTTTGGAATTAAGTCTCATTACAGGGGTCTATTCTCCTCTGGATAAGTGTACATAACTTCTGTTAACACGTGTGCAGGGAAGGCAGAACAGGTTCCCAAGAAACTCCTCTACAGATTTTAATGTCATTTCTACTCAGGGCCTTATACAACGGCTGTTGTAGCCATGAAGTCTTAAGAGAAAAAAAAAAAAAAAGAAAGAAAGAAAAGAAGAAATTATTAAATTACTTAGGGGCAATTCTGCTTAGATAGTTTATTTTCTCTCTCTCTCCCATTTTTGGCATTTTTCGATGCATCAGTTGATTAGTACAATGACCAGATGTCAGTTAAATGCCTGCTAAGTAAGAAAACTTTTTTTCCTCATACAAATTATTAACAATTAAATCCAGACATGAAGGAAAGCATATCCTGATGCTCAACTGCACTGGGCACTGGAAGAAATCATCTCCAAAAGTACCCTGTACAGCTCTGTCTGGAGTTAGCAATCTCAGGGGTGACTTTGAAAACTGCTCTCCCACAAAGAAAAAGAAGACACAGAGATAAAGCAATTATCCCTGGATATATACCACTGCTCTTACCTGCATTAGGTCAAAAATAGAATTATTTAACTATTGTGCACTGTAAATGTCAGGGGAAATGTTGTAAAATAGTGCAAATTACGTGATACAAGCATGGCTGCAAGAACCCACTGAGTTAAAAAAAAATGCAGTGTATTTTTGCAGATGGAATGCTAAAATCAACAAAAGAACTCAAAAACTAAACAAACAAAACACCACAATAAGCAGTAAGTCTCTCAAAGGGCAGTCTTTGCTTAGCACAGAAAGCTAAGACTGGGCACCCATAAAGGCCATTTAACAACTCCCTCCCGTTGACCTCCAGGGCTTCTTCCTGCTCCCTGGACCTTATCTTGCACCAAATCTGTCACTTCTCTGTCTTCCCCCCTAGGCCAGTTTAACCCACTAATCTGACAGGAAACAAACTCCTTTTTTTCTTTAAAAAAAAAAAGGGGGAGGACAGAAGGAAGAGGAAACTGCCACACATTTCTGTTGTTCCAGTGAGCTAAATCTGTTCATAGAATAGTTCAATGAGCACCAAAGCACTGAAAACTGTAATTACAGAGATTAAAATGTATTCCTTAATATTGTAGCTAAAAAAGAAAAATCTACAACTGAGTAAAAACTGCAGTACTAGATTTTTCTTCCGTAAGGCTCAACACACTATATGGTAAGTTTTTAATTAAAAAAAAAAAAAAGCTATGAAACACTGCATTTCTTGAAGATTTGTATTTTGGCTGCATATTACAGGATACAATATTTTCTGGATGGAATAAGCTATTTGAAGTTACTTGATATTTGCTGTAGGGAAAGTGGTATGTATGCAGTTGCTGCAATGCAGCTGATGCAGCACAAATTCACATCCTTATTTAGTTAGAATTCTTTTCTGTATCTTGAATTTCCACTTCCAATGCAATCATTTTCACAATCTCATGCCCTTTTATCATGATGTTGCTGTTGCCGTACTCTTTTTATTGAGAAGTGTGCAGAGGTATTTACTTAGTTTTTGAAGAACAGGCTCACTTTAATTCAAAACCACCCTTCCTACACAGCAGCCTGATTTCTTTTTTTTCCATTTATTTTTATGTCTAAAGAAACTTCGACTAACTTCTTTAACTGAGGAACTTTTTAAGTTCTAACTCCACCTAACATTTTCAATTCTTGCTCCACCGTGGTACTTTCTGACCTTCAAAACTACTTTCTCTAACAACATACTCTTTCTCCCTTTCATAGCACCTCTTTATCAATGATATCTTTCCTAGGAGAAGGTTCTCTGCCCAAAAGGTCTGGGTAATTTTCCCCGCAATTCTTCTAATTTTTAATTCCATAGGATTCAAACTTTATATAGTCAAAGCCTTTTCTCTATTTAAGCCAAAAGTACATCAGTTCAACCAATTTTGCTAACCAGTTCTCTTAATTTAACAAAAGCATGCCTTAAAAAAAAAAAGGTAATGACTTTTTACCATTTTATTTAATTTAAATTAGTCCAAGTCACACTTTTTTTGTTTTGAAAATGAACAGTTCTTGTACAAGGTCTTCAATTCTTTCCAAGTCCTTCATATTCTGAATTCCTATTTTGGGAAAACTATTGACTGTCATATGTAGAAATAACACATTGTGAAAATAACCATTTGTGTTTAAACATAAATCTGCCCTAAGAAACCTCCAGTATTACTGTACTGAGAAACACTACTGGTGTTTCTCTCTCATAATATGATTATGATTATTATACTACTTGTATTGACCTTAATTGAGAGGTCAGCAACATGTCTTTCAGAATTACTTTCAAAGTGATTTTGGCCAAAGAGATTCTATTGTATCCGTCCTGTTTCTTTCTTTATGTGATACCACTTCATTCACGACACCTTACTAATTTTCTGCCTCATTTTCAGTATTTGTATTGAGGCTATGAATGCTACTCAAGCACTGCCTCTGCAATATCTGGTTACATGTTCAGCACCAGCTGTTCTGGTTTTGTATACTAATAAAAAGAACCTGGATAATAAACATCTTACTTGCTTCTCCCTCACCTCAGCCCATTTTCTAGTTGCATTAAGAATACTTTTTGTGAGTGTAGCACTGACAAAACTAGTCTTTTACTACTAGTTTTTGCTTTTCCTCTGTTGCTTTACACAGGTAATTTA
Source organism: Crypturellus undulatus (assembly GCA_013389825.1). Classification (NCBI taxonomy): domain Eukaryota; kingdom Metazoa; phylum Chordata; class Aves; order Tinamiformes; family Tinamidae; genus Crypturellus; species Crypturellus undulatus. The sequence goes on from VWPW01000756.1 coordinate 1,284,344, forward strand.
GGTTACCACTTGCACACAGTTACTATTTACACATTTTTCCTTCTTGTGTGTTTTAAGACCAGGCATGAAAATTGAGCCAGCCTTGGCCAGGGATTTTCTTCTCCCGTTACACAGTCTAGGCATTTTCTCACTAGTCACGCTAGGCACAAGGTAGAGCTTTAGAGCTGCTTCAGCCAACTGGAAGGGCAGTTCCTCTTCCCTCACCTCAGCCTCACCGACCCTGGGAGCTGCAGAGAAATCTGTTTGCTGTTTCGTGGTAGTGTCAGGCTATCTGCTAGTCAGCTCGCTGCGCTGGATCCCTGCCGGGTCACAGAAACACCACTGCGCTGCAAAGGCACCGTGTGGACGTGCAGTCACGGCAGCAAGGGGATGGCTGAGGAGCAGGACGGCCACTGTGGGCAGCAGCTTCCTAGCTGGTCACTTGTCTTGCCTGGGGACACCCAGGGACCACACCATCAATCCTGGCAGATTCATCATATCCTCAAAAGTCCATCTGTTCCCAAGTGCCTTCTTTTTGACCATCTCTCAGCAGTCAAACACCTCCAGCCTTGCCTCCTCACAAGCTTTTCCTCACTTGTGGCTGACTTGACTTGATCCATTCCCTTTCCTCAGGGAGTCCAGGGATGTCCCTGGATGTTGGGTGTTCTCCTCATTTTTCTGCTACTGAGCAATTCCACGCTCATATGGTTGCCCAGCAGAACTCCCCATTTTTTGTTAGAGATACTCTCGGCTGTTGTAAGGCAGTAAACCTAGAGGGACTTTCTACCAAGATTAGGAAGAAATTGTCATGACCTTTTATGTAATCATTAAATAAAGCAGATTATCCTCTTTCTATTTTCATTAGGAGGAGTTCTCTTCCTTCATGAAACAACGGCCTAGCGCCCAAATTAACAGACTCTCCAAGACACTCTGTCATTCAATTCCGTCCAGCAAACGCTCAAGTGTAGACCTTTCTGACTGGGGAGAAAGCAGGAAGGGCTACACAGTTCCTATCTTATGCCTCTTCCCCTGAGGGAAGTACATGAAAAAGAAATAAAGAACATGACAGTGGTGAGCAGCGTATCTTTGTAGTGTCTACCTAGGCAAAGGATATTTCAATTTGCCCTTATGTCAAAATAGCCCAAACTTCCAAGGCCGAGAGTAAAAGAGGCAATTCTTGCAGCTCTTGTTCTGTTATCTAAAGAAAGGAGATATCAAAGTCCTAGACTTTTTTTTTCTTTCCTTTTTTTCTCCTTCCTTTTTTTTTAAGTAATAAAAAAAAAAAAGTCAGAGCTATCCCTGAGAATATCCCTGGTTGCCAGGAGTCCAGTTCTCTGTCTTCTTCCACAAGGGATATATGCAGAGTAAAACCTGCATGGTAAATCTCACCGAGCTGTCTCCCTTCTGGCATCTCTCCCACAAGTTTAAAGATGATATATAGAGCACACAGAAAACCTCGGTTCAATTATTAAAAGAAAAAAAAAAGACTCTGAATGGTAACAGATCTTGCTATCAGAGAGCACTTGTTCGCTAACAATCTAAAAAATAAGCTGATTTACATGTAGATAGTCCCATAAATATACATGGATCATCAAGAGTACGAGAATGCTCTATTTTTGGTTTGCTGCATTTTTCAAGTACCGAAAATGAGATTGGGTAGAAAGCACAGAATCAATGGTAGACTTATTACACCTAAAACTTAACCACAAGTTCATCCATATGCACTACACCCTTCTACAGTTGCCAGCCACCTCTTCAGGACCAACCACAGCACCTCAGTTTTCTGCTCCTACCCTACTATGTCTATTAAGTTAATTCCTGTGCTCCTTACAGCCCTCCATGCCTTAGAATGCCAATGCCCTATGCTGCAAAATGTTTTAGTAAATAAGTTTTCCATTCCACCTCCCTTACTACCTCCCTCCTAGAAAGCCAAGAGACTGGATATAATTAAGTTAAAATGGGACTGGATATTAAATTAAAAGGAAACCAGGCCCAGGTTGTGCTGTTCTAATGTAGGTGTAGCAGGATCTCTCTCTACACACTCATCCCTTTCCTCATGTCCTGAAAAAGGCCAAGTTTTCTTACTGCAAACCCTGAACGTCCCTCTCTCAGAAAGCTGTCCTTAACCTTTAAAGGGAAAACAAGCACAGGAATATAGCACCAGGGAAACGCAGGTAAAAAGGTTCATCCACATTTTTTTGGCCTCTTAGCTTTACATGAGAAAACTGAGTGTCTAACACCTCTGTGGTAAGCAGGTGGGAACCCTGTAGATTACAGTAGCTTACAATCCATCTCAGACCAATGCCGAAAAAAAAGGCTTTTTATACAACTGATTTGGCAAATCTCATACAACTGATTCAGGCCTGATCCTGGCTTAGACTGTTTAGCTTATCCTCATCTTTTGACAAAAAAACAGCCTGGTTACACTGACCTGCCTCTTTCTGATCTGGCACAACAGGGTAGCTGCCATCAGCTTTGCAGACTGAGGGGAATATGGTGTAGCTGGATCATACTGATAGAGACAGGCTAACGCATACCTAGCTCAGGAAGGATGTGGCTTGTAAATATGAAGTTGGGGTGGGAATGTAGGAATGGGAAGGATAGAGAGAGGCGAGAGGAACATGCCTGGATCATGCTGGGAGCCAGCAACGTCACTTGCCCAAGGGGCAATGATGGACCTGGGTTAAGTCCTGCTAAAGGCTTGAGGGGAGAACTGCTCATGGTAGGCTGGGCCCCAGCATGACCACAGATTCAAGTTCAGAATCTTGAGGAGAGGCTGCGTCACAGTGGTCACAGACTCTGGAAGCTGCCGCAGAGCGAATTCCCGATGCCCTCCGAGGCTGTGAAGGCGCAGGGGCCGGGCTCGCAGCCGGCTCGGGGGACACGCTCGCAGTGCCCCAGCTGCCACCTCAGCTCGTGGGCCCTGCTGCCTGCGGGACGGAGACACAAAGAAACATCCTCCAGCCACCACAGCTGCCCATCACTGTGAGGAGTCAGCATCCCTCCGTGCTTCGAGGAGCAACCCTCATTCTTGAGCGAGAAGAAAGACACGCACAAGCTGCGGCAAGCAGAGCATGGAGGGAGCACACACGGTATTTTAACCAGCTAGGAGCAATGATGACCTTGGGAATCCCAAGATGAAAATCCTTTATCTCAAAAACTGGAACCTTATGCAAACTATCCTCAAACTTTTGTGCTTTTATAACACAGATGTCTGCACCACTCCACTCAGACCTGGAGTTTCACTGTACAAAGTCTCACACAAGTTATACAAGAACAAACAGTTTACCAATGAGCAATACACCAGCATGGCTAAATCATCTGGCGCTTAGAACCGACACTTATTATTATTTTTAAATTTGATAAATTTTAAATGCCAATATAAAAAAGAAACAAAATATCCATCAGAATATCTGTTTACCTAAAGTCACTAATAGGACTTTAGGCACAGAAAAATAAGACAGGAATATCTAATGAAATTAGTGGGGTTGTTATGTAATACACAGGCTGAACTTTTAAATTGCACCCATTTTTAAAGGAACAATTATTGTTACAATGCTATCTATCCTGTAAAACCAAAATACATATTTTTTCATTCAATATTTTTTTCATTTACTTATAAAAGTAAAATTTAACAGCAGTAGTTAGGCAGAATTAAAAACTTCTGACTTATGATTCAAGTTCTCTTGTATTTCTATATTTAACATCGTTAATCCTCCCTGCGTATTCTTCCATTACAGATTATGTACTATATTTTCTTTCTTTCTTTCTTTCTTTTCTCCTTTCTTTCCTTTTCTTTCCTTCTTTCTCTTTCTTGCAGTTAATTACTTAGTACTGTTACATCCCATTAATTCTACCAGCTTAATGTTATAGTCAGTTATATCTCAATTAGACACAATTTTCTCAGAATGACAACTCTTGATTAGCTATGCAGATATTTAAGTGAAAGAATATTTTTGTCTTGAAATAAGTCTTTTGTCTTTTAAATCTTTATCAACATTTTGCAGCAGAAGGGAGAATGATGGATCATCTAAATATATCACATTTTAAAGGTACTAGAGTGCAGTGAAACTAGTAGCAAGTGTCTGAAACTGAACTGTTGTCTGGACATAACAGGAAATGAGTGGGTGATTTCAAATTAATTATTTTTAGAAATGCACAACAGTAAAGGAAGATAGCATTAATAATTCAGAAAGTTGAATTTAGCAGTACTTTAAAATATTTTAGAGAGTATTTAATTTGTAATTTAACAAAAGAAAATATGGTTATCTAAATAGTTAAGTTTTAAAAGCTGATGGAAAGGTTTGTCTGGGATACTCTTCTGTTACCAAAGTGTAAGTTATACTCTGCCATAAAGGAAGCATCTCATGATTTGTGAAATGCCTCAGAACTTATTCTGATAGAGTAACCGTTCTGAAAGCAAAATCCTTCTATTGCAAATAGAATATATGTTAAAGTGATTTTTATTACAGAGGACAAAGGATATTAACAACAACAACAAAAAAGTAGCATCACGCAGTGTAAGAGAAATGCCTAGAAAACATATTTTTAAAATAATTCCTTACTATAGACTTATATTTATTGAGGAAGTAATTGTGAACCTGGAATATCATGCCTACAGCACATTAATGAAAATAAGAAGGGTAATATTGGCTCTGGTTCAGATTACACAGTACCAAACCACTACTTATGACTCCAATATTGAGTCTGCCATTTTTATTTCCTAATTCTACCACACTAACCCCAAAAGATTCAGTTTTTCCTGAAAGAGGGTCAGTCAAACTGCCGTACAAAGGGGTTCCTTAAGGGCAATTCCCCTTCCAGTCTGTTAACACAGCTCTCAGCTGTTATAGGAGATAAAGAGGTGCAAGTATATCAGCCTTTAACTCTGAATTTCTTTGCTTGTGTGAGTTACATTTCAAAAGTAATAGACACATCTCATAATAAATACAAGTGATTAGTTTTAATGTAATTATAATACAGTAAATATTCCAAAATGGAAATCCTTCCAAACACAAATTTCCAGTCTAATTGCATCATCTAGTAATATCCTTTTAATATGATTTAGATGCACATTTGCCTGCATTAATCTTTTAAAACTAAAAGCATGTTTTTACATGAGCTACCAGTTCCACATGCTACACACTCAAATTTCAAGTATCTCCATCAAGATGCACCCTGAATTACAAGTACAGAGTCTTCTCTCTTAAACAAATTCTGTTTTTTGAATGAACGCTGAGTGACACTGAGTATCACTGACATCTTCCAAATGCCCCTTTCAGGACAGGATATCACAAGACCAGGGATATTGACTTTGCAATAGTTGTGTTTTCTTAACATAGAAGTAGTTTATTTATATTGTACCTATCAGTAATAACAATAAAACATTTCTCTATTTGCTTATTTCTAGTCAGTTCTGACTGGAGACTTTTCTTCCTAATAGCAACATGTTACATGTGCCGGAGAAAAATATAACTATAAAAATTGAAGTCCTTTCAGTACAACACATTTGTTTGAATTGTTTTGCTCTATTAATGCAATCGTCTTGTTATCACCAGTGTCACCAGTGCATTTATCACCAGTGCAATTGTCAGAGTTATCACCAATAAAAGCAAAATATCAACAAAAAAACCCACCAAACTAACCGCTCGAAAAGGTAACCCCCCTCCCCCCATGCTAAACCTGGTATAGTTTGAAATCTCTATGATCTATTTTACCCTTCTATGGGACTTATAAAAGCTGCCTGCTCTCTTGACTGTTTGCTTTTAATACCAGAAGTAAACAAATCCAGACTCCTTTTTTATTAGAGAACTTGAAAGAGAAAGCTCAAAGGGCTATAATCAGAGGTACATCACACTAAGATGCAAAAAAAAACCCAGACTTGAGTCTGTTTTTGGAAACATAACACAATCTGTGTGTTTTTTCTTTATTTAGATACTTTTCAGCAACATATCTTATGACCTTATGCACACTGGTATATACTTACTGGTTACCATGTAAGGCACAACCTTCAGTACCCGAAAAAAGCCTGATACATTGTATTACAGGGGCAGTAGTGGGTCACTATATGTAATGATGTAAACATGCAGTAAGGTGAGATAATTAAGAGGGGGGTAGAGTTTCAGCTGCAACCTCATATATGCAATTTCAACTTCAGAATTCTCTGTGTTTTTTCTTACTGACTATGCGAATTTAAGTGTTTCCTCATCACAGTTTATGCGTGTATACATATATACATGTGTGCATGTGCACACACTCATTTACATGAGTGTAAATTAAAGGAAACACCATAACCTGAGCTTTTAATAGAGAGGAATCAAACAGAGGCAAAGTGTAGAAGAAGTTCCTGCTGACAGGAAAAGAAAATAGTAACTTCAGTTCTGCAAATACCTCTTGTACATATTAAGCTACAAGGAAACAAAATATTTAACCATGAAGACTTTTTTTTCCAGGCAGTACTAAACACAAATGACCAGCGCGTTCCTTCAATGAGTGTTATAGGCCTCTCTGTCCTATATTTAAGGGATGAACTACACAGCTCCAAGGCACATGTAGAAAAGAAGCACAATGTGCACATGGACACACACTTTCAAGAACTTACTGACAACCTGTGTCCTGGGCACTTACCTCCTGCAGCGTGCACAGTGCTACTAGCCCTCAGTCGACCAAAAAGCATGTTGGTGGAAAAGGGGTTAAAAGCCAAACACACCTTCTCACCAGCAGCTTCCACAGAGAGCTCTTGATTTGCAGAGGAAGATAACAGAATTGCAAATAGAAGCGTGACAGAAGAAAAGGCAACTGAGCAATTCTTGGACGCTGGTTAAATTAACTGTAATCATTACCAAGAGATTCATCAGAACGTGGGCCAGCATCCATTTATACAGTCTCTGTATAGCAACTATTGTATTTGCAATTTCAGTTATAGCAACAGATAGCTGTGGAGACACGGGGAAATAAACTCAACAGGAAGAGGCAAAAGAACAAGGCTATCATTACACTGTGTATACGTGGGAATGACTCAGCTCTTGGAAAATGAGGCTTTGGGAAAATGACAGATGAAACCGTTAAGTGAAATAACATGAAAACCTTAAAATACAGAAAATAAATCCTCAAGGACACCATAGGGGAATTTGCAACCCCTGCATCATCTGTCCTTCCCCCACAACTATTTTTAATGGCAATAAGTAGTAGCAAATAGATCGTCAATAGCATGAGTGGCCGTCTTATCTGAAAGGAAGTGCTTGACTAGATCCCCCAAACTACTGCGCTACAGAGTTAGTGAACACAGCGCAGACCATCGTGCACTGTTCTCACCAGGTCTGCATGGCTGGAGAAAAACTCTTTTAACGGAGAGTGAGATTTTGCTCACTCAGTCATATTTCTTTTTCCACCTTGAGGCAGATTCGGCAGAATTCTCTCTGCTACTGATATGAAAGAGCAGGAAGAGGATCAAACAGTTGCCAGGAGTTACTCAGTCTCCACGCTATGAAACAAACGAAAGACAAATCTGGATGGGCCACCCTCCATTGTCGTGGGAGAGACTCCACATGCCGCTTGGGGAAGAGCTGAGGACCTGCGTTGGCTAGATGGAAACATCAGTGATGGAGAGTTTCGTTTCCTCTTATAAAACACATATAGAATTAAAAGCATAAATGAACGAGCAGATCAGAAGTTCAATGACCACAGGACAAAAAAGACCTCCTCTGTAAAAAATGTTTCAATAATTTTGGATAATGTAACAAATATGTCTCTGATTAAATAGCCATAGAAGATGTTTTGTGGTGAAACTCCTGCACTTCTGCCCGTTATGTGGACAAACTCAACCCGCTGAAGCTGCACTGCAGGTCCACAAAACATGCCGTGGAGAGGAAGCAGAGCCGTTCCTGAGGCTGACCTCTTCTGCTCCCGCAGGGGCAGGAAAACAAGGTCTCTGCACCTCCTCTTCACTGTTGGACACCACGGTGAGTACACTGTCTGTCAGCAAGTGGCTGTGAAGCTGCAGAATCCAACACATAAACGTGTGTCAAGTCATGGAACACCAGAAAACACTGCTACACCAGTGCAGCCTGTAAGCAGACGGGGCACCACGAGCTTGATGGATATTCGCAATGTGCTTCCATGCCCCAGGGGAAAACCCTGCACATAACAGGTAGGATGAAAGCACAACCACAAACTTTTCCTGGATACGGGCAGTATGACGGACTCGACAGGATCACAGGCTCAGGCAACACCCTGCCCTTGAGCAGAATGTGTGCATGGACAGGAACTCAGAAGAAAACTTGTGAGATTTTCAAGGTGAAACACATTTTTTTTTAAGGTGACCAGATGTGAACTGTTCTGAGGTCAGTCTATATAATCTATCTCACTTTCTTAAATACATTCTCCAGCCAATGGATCTTTAGGACAAATGGTAAAACAGCATTTTCCTTTATACCCCTATACTACTTCTGTGCCTCCCAGGCCACTTAGACATAACCACTCAGTCGTGTGAACAGGCAAATTAAGAACGCAAGGGAAGCCTAAGATTATGTTCATGATTAGTCACCTGTGAAGTTGCTGCAGTTTATAGACCACTGGTGATTCCTTGTGGTTGGCTTTGTTTCATGGACACAGGCATATTTCCTATCTCAAAAATAAATGGAGATTAATCAATGTCTGTGATGCAGAAAGGTATGAAATTCCAGAAAAGGCTAACAAGAGAACTGGAAGTCAAGACTATCTAACAAGTTAGATCGTTTGTTTTTATAAAGTTAGCACAAAATAGCTTGATCAATCTTCCTGAGAACTAAGCCTCTAAGGCTTAATATGAGAAACTTAAAAGGAAGTGGGAGGGGGCAGCTCTTGGCAGAAAGTTAAGACATTAAAAAAAAAAAAAAGAATCTCACTTTTCTTTAGTTGGAGGCACCACCATGCACAGGAAAGGGAAACTACAGTACATACAAAGCTATGTGATGCTTGATTCTCCAAGCGCAAGACCCCAGGCTTTTTCCAGTAAGCAACCAGAACTAGGAGCAGTTGAAGATGCAAGAAGTCTTGTATCAGCAAAACATTTGTATTTTCAGTTCAACTGCAGATTTAGGATGGTTAAATCCATAAAAACTGCCATACAGGTAGCCTGTCATGGCAGAAGTGATTTTTGGGGTTTTTTTTTTTTTTTCAGTCTTAAATGACAGTACCTAACCTGTATTAAGTTTTCCTTAGGCGTAAAAATGGGGTCTTAAGTCTCTCGATGTAATTATACTGCTGTTTTTGCTATACCTGTCCAGGTTAGTCCTCAATTAAAAATCTCATTTTCATTTCCTTTATCTATATCAAATGATGTATTTCAATAAACATTTTCTGTTCTGGCAAAGCTACTCTATGGGGGAAGCTGTGAACTTCTTCATTTATTGCACCCTTCTCCACACACTTAGGGTGATTTGTGATCTACATTTGTGGGGCTCTGCTGTCCCTTAGATGCAGCTTTTAAAAACTAACAATTCCTCTGCACGTTTTTTTTAAATGGTACAGAAGGGAACTGAGTGTCTAAAGCCTTCTGAAGCTGGCTTTGCTGTTGAAGAAGTGAATGTGCTCACAGACACCAAAGCCACAGAAATCTCTCACGGGAAATAACACAAATGCACTTACCTCATCTTTGGGTTTCTACCATTGCTCACTGCCTGATACCACACAGAATGAAAGCTTATCACACACAAAATCAAAACTAGTAGCTAAGTCATTTGTTGTCCAGTGAAAGGGGAAACCGAAACAGTTACGTACGGTCAGTCAAGTAAGTGCATGATGGCCAGGACAGCGCAAGGAAGCTCTCCAGTGAGCCTCCAAATATCTGAAGAGCCCCAAAAAACAGCAGGCAACTACCATAGCCAGTCAGCTACCCACACAGTGGTTTTATCTGTTCTGTGTACCCTTTCTCTACATCAAACAGTAACCTAGCATAAACGGCTTAACACAGCCTCCCTCCACATCTTGAAAGCCTTTTGGCCCAATCACATTCTATCTAACTGCCAGCAATGTTTTAAACTTCCTTATTCTGCTTTAACTGCAGGGCTTAACTGCAATTTCTTAGAAAGAAATGGTAATGCACTTGATAATGTGCTTAGATTTATAACACTGGGTAATCTGTTTTCTGACATAGCATCCTCTAATTACAATCACTTGCTTCGCTCCGGTTTGGTCCCTGCTGCTTTCTGCTCCACTTCACTTGGCATGAGAAGCTACCTAGGCAAGCTTTTTGGTCAAATACGACATTCTGGTCCTTAAAAAAAAAAAAGTAAATTACATTACAAACTTGAATGTAATAAAAATATCTGACTCTTCCTACAGCAGTCTGATATTATAATTCATTAATAAATCTCTACAAGTAACTGGACACAGACAGGAATGTATGATACCTCTAAATAAACAGGGTATTTTAGTTTCAGAAACAGGATTTCTAGAATGATGACAAAACTAAAATATCAGAATTAGTCATATAAGCTCAAGAACTTATTTTTTTATTTAAATGATGTCCCTTTCGGGAAAGGAAATTATCTGTGAATTGTACTTGGTAGTACCCATAGAGCTGACCTGTAGTTTGACTCACCAAGAAATTAGGTGGCCATGCAGATTATTATGTCTGAATAACGTGGAAGCTACAGGTTGACGTTACTACACGGAAGCCAATCTTTTATCCGGCACTCTGAAAGAGAACAGCCCCAATCTCTTCTCAGCTCCAGAGGCCGATTCCCACCCTCCTCCCTTACACCAGCTCTGGCATTTGTCTGACTCACTGCTAGTTAAAATTTCCTAGTTTACCTTACTGAACTGACTCACTGTGGAACTGAGGCCGCTGCAAGAAGAGCAAAGCCCATGAGGCTGCTTCTTCCAATGCAACTTGCCATCCGATGGGCTAAACTGTACTGTCAAGCCATACCCCCACATCACTAGTCATCCAAACCCTTCAGTAGTCCAAGAAATTATGAAATTTATTAAGTATGAATCACTTAAAAACAGTTTTCTCCCTGGGATGTTTCATTCGAGTAAAATCACATACTATGTTCAGAATGCAAAGGAACACAAGGGATGCCCCGATGAAAAATTAGGAGCTTATAACAAAAGTTTTCCATTAACTGCAAATACCAATACAGACCTCACCTCTGCTCAAATATGAATTCCTCAAAATGAAAAGAAAGCTCCACTGGGAAACAAAATGGTTTGTATTGATACGATGTAATCATATCAATCAACTGCATACCATTCATATCTGATAAATCCGTTTTGATTTAATAACAAAACTTGTGTGCTTCTAAGAAGCAGACAAGCAAGGCAACATTTTTAAGTTTTCGAGACCTTTCCTGTATCATCTTCAAACTGCATCTGATAAATCCAGTGCAATCCAAACTGTAAATGCTAAACGCTAACATGTAGCTTAGGGATGGTGAGTATTGAGTAAGCTTGGGCAGCCAAGCTTCGTAATAACTAAGAACTAATATAAAGCAGAAATGAAAAATATTTTTGAGAAAAGATTAAGATTACTGTGCACCTTGTATCTTTAAAAATATTGCCATACAATCCAAGAAAGTAATGAAGTGACAAGAACAGATACTGCTGCATCAACGGCAGAGCTCAGTCTACAAAATAATGAATCCAGTGGTACAGCACTAAGCATAAAGAGCTGATCCCTCCCACTCTGCAGAAAATTAAGTATCTGCAGCTCACATAATATCTAGAAAGTATAGGCAAGTAAATGAAAACCACCATGCTAGAGAGGTTCCCCATGGACTGTGGATGTGGCTGAAGTGAAGCACATTCTTCCTTCACCATATTATGGAGAAAGTTTTTGGCATTGTGCAAGAATCATTAACCTTGACAATTAAATATGAATTCACATTTTAGCTAGTCCGTAAGTGCGGGCTCATCTTCACTACTGTTAAATCAATTGTACTTAACTCAATTACAATGAGATAATTACATTAACATGAGTCAGTGCATCCACACATGGCATTTGCACGTGTACGCAGGGAATTGCTGTTACCTCCCACATTGCTCAAGTACTTCACTCAATCACATCAAACAGTACATAACTCAAGACAGAGTTTCACCCACAGTTCAGGCCGACATGAAACCCCACTGCTGCCAAAAAAACAGCGATTCTAGCTTCCCGCATGCCAGGCTGCTGGCAGGGGGTAGATCTATTGCAAAACTGTCCTTAGAAAACGAGGTTGATTAGCCATCTGTATCTCTAACAAGAAGATCTCTATTAAATAACCTCTTAACTCACTGTTTACAACTTAATACTCTTTTTTAGATGTTATCTAAAAGAAGAACCACCAATTAACTCTTTGGGTTTTTTTTGCATAAACTAAGGAAGTTCATCAAAAATTATTTATAAACGCTATTATTGATAGAACTGTATGGACATTAATCCCATAGGCCTCAGTGCTGTGCACTAAAGCACAATTCTGGGGCACTAGGAAACTACACATAAGCACTGCACAGCTTTACCTACCCACTGCAGGGCTTCTTGACTTTTTAAAGTGAGAGAAGCCTAATCCTTTTGGAAACAAAATAAAATACTCATAGACCATGTTCGTGACCTCTTACTGCATAGGAAGGTGAAGAGAAAATTAATACCAATCAGCAGAACAGTATGTGCTACAAAAACATTTATTGTTATCGTGAAAGTATCGTGATTCATGGGCCCCCAACTGTGTTTGCTGGCAGCTACTACAGCTACTAAGTCTCTTCCACCCCTGTCCCCCAGGGTCCCAGGCTACAAATTAGGCTGCTAATTAAATGAGGCAGCGATCATTCTCTGGCACTGAGGCAAGATGGTTCAGCATAAATAACATCTACTCAGCCAAAATTTTTCTTTCCCCATCTTCTTTCCCCTGAGAAACTCCAGAAGGCAAGAGTTTCCAAGTTGCATACTGCAGCAATGATAGGCAAACACTTCTCTGCACGATGTGGTCATTGTTGCTGGGGGGAAAAAAAAGCCCTGAGCAGGAAGATGCCACCTTCTTCTACCACATACAGGATCACAGGCCACTGCCCCAGCTGCTCCTGACCCTGCCTTATTTCCTACAAGGTACAGGCCCAATCCCACAGAGTGAGTACCAGTGGTTTCGCTAATATGACAAGGGAGACTTTCTGCTACTGAGCAGGTAGGTCTCTTCAGCAAGTACAATTTACCTTGGTGGTGCTTCAGTTTAACCCAAACCTGTGCACGGGCGTGTGAGCACAGCTCAGCTCAGGCATTCTATGATTTTGCTCTCATATTAAACATTGACAGTAATTTCTGCACAATTCTTCAACATTATCAGCGAGCACGTACTGAGAAACTGAATCCACATTCTGGCACGTTTAAAGAGCAGTCCTATAGGTACAAAAAGCAACACATCGATACAGCACACAGATTTTCTTTCAAAAAGACTATTTTAAGTCACTTGAGCACAGTCTTCAGGAAATTTATAAACAAATACTGCACCTATTTCACAGAACTGGTCCCACTCTCACTGTACATAGAGAATCACTACTGCTAAACATGGAAATTTCACACTGACTGCAGAATATGTTCTCTAATGACGTTCAGATGTACGTGTTAGCAATTAGAAGTGTTAACATCCAAGGAAATTGAAGATGCGTATGACGTTGGAGGCATAAGGATAACAGGTACATGAATTTCTCCTACCCGTCTACAGAAATGCTCTCTAAAGCCCTTTGAAGTAGCTTGCTCATTTAATCAGGCAACTAAACGTACATCTATTTTAACCACAGAAAGTAGCAACACTGCCTATCTTATCCTGTAAGTGACACCTTTGTTGTACCGAACGCTCAGGGAAAGGAAGGAGGGGTGGGAGGGCACCCGAGCACGGAGGCGCAGGGAAGGAGCCAGGCACCCGCAGCATGTCCTGCCCTGTGCCTCCTCCTGAAGCTGCAGAGCACAGAAAAGGGGTTCAGGGACAAAAGGCTTCCGTGGTCAATCCCCAAAAGCTTCGAAGGGTAATTCTGAAAAGATTTATTTACAATAAAATAGTAAAAAAAAAATGTACAGTAAAAATGTAAGAAGATATAATAAAAATATGCTATCAGTGAATAAATCAAGAACTTGGGTTAAAATGCTGACCTACAAATGCTGAGCAAATGAAGAGGAGATACTTTACAAAGTTTCTTGTTTGTGCAATTAGGGATTTACATATTTTTGCACAGAAAGGTAAAGATCAAGTATTTTCACTTGGTAAATTTTAGCAAGAATCTGTGTCATGTAAGTATTTGTAAAACAAATTTAATTTACATGTTATAGTTGAAGCTTTTCAAATATTGCTTTCATGGTCTGCAATCTCCTCGGAGACATTTTCTTGTAGGTAGCTCAGTCTTTCTTAAATCAAGTTTTCCATTTTGAAGAGCACAGCAGATCAGAATGCAACTCCTCCCCCAACCACCAAAAATAGGATAAATTGCTTCCTGTTAACATCTCCATGGTTACTGATCCATAACTACCTGAAGTTTAGAAATCACTAATGACCTGGAAACCCATCTACAAATAAAGACAAATGGTATTTGCTAGAGTAATGCTCCAAATAATTCAATTTGTTACAATATACCCAACACTGAAATCCTTCTCACTCTTATCTGTGCACCAGAAACAGTCCTACTTACTTTATTCAGTCTTACATTAAGGTGGCTCTTCAGGGTCATGACACATGTGGAACATGTACTTAGTATCAATACATAGAAACAAGGTACCCCACACCAGTTTTTTGCAAGAAAAAGCTCCGCATTAATCAACCAAGGTAATGGTGACGGCAGCCCTATGAACATAAATGAAGTCTGTGGTTGCAGCTGAGCAAAGATTTAGATTTTCTAGAAGCATTTGGCAGCTTTTCCATCTAAAATACCTTGATACACCTACCAGAAAAGGAGCTGCAAATTCAAGCCACTGATCATTTCATTTATTATTTTGAGGATCCTGATCAAATGCTACTATAGGCAGAGCCTTGCTTCTGGACAGGCCCCATGTAGTAGCAGTGATTGATTTGTATAGAGAAGTATTTGCCCATATTTTTTTCTCAATTAAAACCAGCCACAGCCCTGACACAACATATCATTTAGCACTCACTTGAGAAAAAGGAGAAAAAAAAGAGAAGAGAAGAGAAGAGAAGAGAAGAGAAGAGAAGAGAAGAGAAGAGAAGAGAAGAGAAGAGAAGAGAAGAGAAGAGAAGAGAAGAGAAGAGAAGAGAAGAGAAGAGAAGAGAAGAGAAGAGAAAAGAAGACAAGCAGA
>VWPW01000756.1:1299611-1319254 GCA_013389825.1 Crypturellus undulatus
AAAAGAAAAGAAAAAAAAAAAAAAAAGAAAGAAAAAAAAAAAAAAAAAAGAAAAAAAAAAAAAAAAAAAGAAGAAAAGAAAAGAGAAGAGAAGAGAAGAGAAGAGAAGAGAAGAGAAGAGAAGAGAAGAGAAGAGAAGAGAAGAGAGGCTCAATTTACATACATGCATATTGCTTCCTCACCAACAACGCCTTGGGGAAAGGGGTAGAATCCAATGTACTGCAGCAAAACACCGTGTCTTTTATGTGCTGCTGGTGCACCTCAGCCAGCAGCAGTGCCACTTGTGTCAATAAACAAGGACAATTTGAAGATGATTCTTCTTGCCCTACATCAGCTACATCTCTCTGACTTTGCTTTAAAATCAACGGTAACTGAATTTCCATATTTTCCATACACCATGCTAAACCTGCCTAGGTATGCTTATGCAGCCCCTGCCATAATTTCAATAATTTTGCATGGCCAGAATTCAGTCCTACATACTCTCAAATGAATGAACAGTTTATCCTGAAACTTGCCATGCAAGAAGGGATACCTGCATAGAGCCTGACTGAGCATCTTTATCAGCCAAGTCCAATGAAGTAAAAAAGATTTCTCAAGTTTCTGTGTGTGGCCCAGGTAACTTGTGTTTTGTAGGACTGAATACCGTAAAATGATAAAACACATATACGTGCACAAGAACAAGAACTTGCTTAAGAACACTTTTCAGCTCTTTCAGGACAGTTCAGGGGTGCATTTCCAAGAAAATATTTATCAAGTGTTCTCAGAAGAACCATTTTCCATTTTAAGTGCATTTACGCTGGCCAGCTGCATAGTCAGTGGGCTCCAGGAGTGGAGCTAGTGTCGCTGCAAGCACTGCAGCAGCCTGCTCCCAAGCAGAGCTCTTTAGAGCTTACTTGCGTAGTTGGTCTAAACTTTAGTCAAAACAGCCACTGAGTTCAGTTAATTTATCAGTGTTAAAGTAAAAGCTGTACCTAGCAAAGGAGACAGCTCGGTGGTACCTGCTAGTTAAATGCCGGCAGGGCAGTCACCAAGTAGATTTTGCCAATGGCAAACAACAAGTATTTCTGTTAGAGGCTACCGAAAGGCAGCTCGAGTGTTCACAGGAACGTTAATGCCTCTTTCTAAGAAAGTGAATGCTAGACCCGTAACTACGCACGCTGTTGATGCAAGGTGCAGTTTCACAATTAGTGTCGCCAACAGAAGGCTGAGGTCAGAGCCAGTCACGGGCGGTCTTGCTACCCACAGGCCTTGTTCCAGCACCTCAATTCCTCCAGCTTCCCTAGGAGCTGATTTAGCTCATTTCAGAGAGAGGGGAGAAAAAAAAAAGTCATCCAGAATAACCTGGACATTTGTCTGGTCAGTAAGTTAAAATCAGTAGATTGAAGATGAACCTAAACCTCTCATTTTGTTTTTTTTCAGTTCCTTGAAAATCACATCACACCAGTGCCCTGAAATCAAATGAATGGTCGCATCCTGTGTTCCCCCAGGCTGCATGCGTCTGCGTTGCCTTCTTTAAGCGTGTTGCAACGTAACGAGGTAAAAGTAAAGTCCTATAAATTTGCTGATACAAATTACATTTGAACAGGTAAAATAAGCAGCTAGTTTTCACTTCAAATGGCAAGTGATTCAAAGCAAAGCTTGGCAAAGCAAAGCAAAAGAACGGATGCAGGAGGCGGGGAGCAAATACGTGCTCACGGTGGAGGAAGGGGTGGGATTATCTCTTTTGACATAAACCCACAGTTAGATGGCTCAACGTCATAATGAAGCTGTAGGGCTATAACAAGAAAGGGTTTTGTGCAGAATTTTTTCCTTTTTGAAGAGTATATCACATCTTCAATAAAATCTCCAAGATTAATGGATATGCTTACCTGTTTTAAAAATAACTTTTATAAAACTTATAAAGTTTTTAAAAATAAAGTACTGCCTAACAGTACTACCATTACAAAATAGTACTGGCATTACAAAACAGAAGCAAGAAGCCTGGTGAATTCAAACTAAAATGTCATTAAAGTAGTGCTAAATGGAACGACAATTACTGGTGTCTCAGAGATTTGTGCTTTTGGAAAAGCATTTTCTATTCTTTAGAGGTTGCAAAAATAACTTTTAATATTAACATTAAAAAGGACAAAGAAATTTACAGCAGAAAGTTTAAGAAATTTGTCCGTTCCAAGGAAACGTTACCTAAACATTCTAGTAATCAAGCATGTACTGTATAAAACAGTAGTTTTTACACTTTGTAAAACATTCCTATGTCTAATTGAAAATCCACAGCTGAACAGCACACATGACATAATCAAATCTACAGGAAATCCGAGGCAGAGGCATTTTTATTTGAAACGTGAAATACTTCTGCTTCACCAACGCGCTTTTAAAGCATCCGCCACCTATTTGAAACTAACGATACAAGTAAAATAGCCTTGAAGCCCTGTGCTACTGCATTTTGAAACCACAGAAAGAGTTTAGGGTTTTAGCACTGCTGATTCCCTTCATAACAAACGCATCTAAATGAATTTACTGCAAATAAAAAACGTTATCGAGAAAAGGGTGAGACTTCAGCGGGCTGGATGCTGATGTGGGAGGATGGGCAAACGGACACTAATTTATCATAGTCAATGGCATTACACCAAACCCATTCCATACAAAAATCTGTCCCAGAATGATGAATCATTATTGCATGCCACATCAGATCTAAAAGCACATTTTATGTTTTCAAAGGTATAAAGCCTATTTTTCTATTACATTAATACATCACAAAGTATAACCAGAAAGATTATAAAACTACAATCCACCCAGATACACGAAAAAACCCTACACATTAAGACCAGCATTATGAAAGATTTCTTGGCCATATTTCCTATGCAGCAGAACTGTTCATGTGGAAGAATATATACATAAATACACATATAAAACAACAAAAAAACAGTAGCCTGCCAATTCTTCCCTCAAATCTTTTAAAAAGTATTTTAAGCAGTGAAATTATGGTCCTTACACAAGACAAAATGAAATCCCAGTGAATCCACGGGGAATTTTGCTCAAGGCGAAACTGAAGCAGAGGAGAGTTTTTAGGAAGGAACAGTTATAGAAGTCACATATTTAAACTCCTTATCTTGAAACTCTTATTTACATGAATAGTTCTTACTTAAAAAGAACAAGTGTTTGCAGGACTGGAATCCTCCAATCATTAATCTTTTTGAAAGACTTTTTAGCATGAAGGTCTGTGTCCTCCTTCAAAACAAATAAAAGCGATAATTCTGCCAAATATTTTGCAAAGGCCTTCTCTGTGTTGTCAGGTTACAAAATTCTAAAGTTAAGGAAAACTGTAATCCATGAGGTGAAAAATCTGAAAATCACAGTACTTTTTGTAGTAAAATTATAGTGAAGCAAGCTTAACAAAATAATTGGTTGTTGTTAAGAACTTAGCTTTTTGCTTTAAAAATCTCAAATATTCACGTAAATGACAGTGCCTCAGCTCACGGCACTGTTTAGCAGCACATTCAGATTGATTATTACAGAAGGAAATCTACCTATTTACAATGAGAACTAAGAAAATAAACAAACACCTGATTTTTTAACCGTGTCCTGGTGTATTCCTCCTTTTTATTTTCAAGGGGGACAGGGCTCTGGAACACCACGAAACATCAGGTTTCCCCGGTGCCATCCACTCATGAGAATATGGGTGCATTTGTCTTCCAAGTAGTTTTTAATGCGCGTGGAAAACAAGAATAAAGTAAGAGGCAGCGAGCCTGTGCTGCAGAGCAGCGGCAGCCCAGTGCTACGACGAGCGGGCCGCATTTCCCCACGAGATGCCTGGAGGGCATCTGGAAGGGTGTTTGGGGGACAGGCGATGGGCTGGGGGGTCAGGAGCCCCCTTCCCGAGGAGTCCCAGGTCTGGGACGAGGCAAGCGCCACAGGGGCTGCTTCCCACCGAACTGTGCAGACACGTTACAGCTTTGGTTTCTTGTGGCGGCCTTGCCGCCCTCCGCCTCCACCGCTGCCTGCGCACCACTTGGGGAAGGGGAAGCCAGACGTGGAAGGCGGTGGAAGAAAAAAAGCAGCGTTTTCCCTGCCTGCTGGAGGAGGAGGGAAGGAAGGGGGAAGGGGAAGCAACCCTTTCTGTGCAGGGGAACAAAGCGCCGCCACGGCTACCGCGCCGGGGCCCTGCCCGGGGCGCCCCGGCCGCTGCCGCCATCTTGGGCGGGCGCTGTGGAGGCCACAGCGGCCATGCGGAGGCCCCGGCGGCGCTGGGTGGTCCCGTGGGCCCCCGCCAGCACCGTGCACCTCGCCTGGGGCGCGGAGATAAGGACGGAGCGGCGGGGGCTGCCGCAACCCGCCTCCCTTTGAGAGGGCCTGTGCGTGTAGGAGTCCCGCAAAGTAAACATGGGGCTGAGCATCGGTGTGAGCACCAGCAAACCCCTGGGAAATGGAAGGGCACCTGAGTGCACGTCTTTTGTTTGTTTGCTTAATTGTTTTCTTCTTAATTTGCATTTGCAGGAGGTTAACTGCTCTGCAGCTCATCTTACCTCCTTTTGGAGCGGGAAGCGCCAGTCTCCCGCTGGGCGCTGGGCACGGCCCTGGCATTTTCACCGCACTGCCCTCCTGGCTGGCGGCGAGGGGCAGTTTTACTGCCCAAGAGGAGCCGGGCAGCCCCACACGTGGCAGTCGGAAAGGCCGCCTGTTCCCTCAGACACCCTCACACGCAGCAACAGAGCATGTGGCTTCTCAAAGACACTATGCATCTCTTCCAGTCCTGCGTTACGTGCTACATTAGCCTTTTTAATTTGTTTTATATGGAAAGAAAAAAGAATTAAACTGTATTAATTTATATTAAACTATATTAATCTTTGGATCTTTCTACATCCATCACGGACGCTATGAAGGAGGAGCTGAGGCGCGGGTTATAAATGGCCCAAGGAAGCGCCAGGCAGTGAATAGCCCTGACCCTGGTGCCGCGGGGAGGGCCCTGCAACCTGAGCCAGGAGGGCGCAAATTCCTCCCTGCCGAGAAGCCTCCTCCGGGCGGGCGAGCGGTCAGGGGGGAGCCTGCCCTTAAGGAGGCTCCTGCCCGCAGCCCCTCTGCCCGCGCGAGCGGCGGCTCCTCCGTCTCCCCGCGCCTGGCTCCGGCTGTCAGATGCCTGGAGAGAAGGCAAAAAACACACAATCCTCCCACTTATTTTGGCAGTGGCCTCAGGAACAGAATTGGATCATTCCTGTTTTTACACCAGCCAAGTCATTAGTCTGTATATTAAAAGGACACAACGGAGAAGACTGTTTCAGATGCTTTGTTTACTGCATTTGCTGATGCTCTGTCGCAGTTTGCGGTGTGCAGAGATCTTCAATGAAAATATACATCAGAAAAAAAAAAAAAAAAAGTTTGTAGTGATTCCACACATGTATCATTTTAAGTCAACAGAGACACTAATCCCATTCCTCCACAGCACCTCCATGACGAAGGAAGGGCAAAACAGTCTGCATGTTGTCAGAAGCAACCTGCACCACTGGAGCACTGGAGAGCAAGCAGAGAATAAATAAAACATCCGTACGAATAAAATCCATCCTTAAATCTTTGCACGGCCAGGGTATTCCTCCAAGGGCAGCACAACAGAGAACTCAATAGCTGACTGGCAAATCTTGTCAGTGAGCAGAAAACACCCAGAATCTTTATTTTTGCCCCCTTCTAGATACTAATTACAGGGGTTTGGAATGCACTGATCCAGAAGGGAAAATGAGCACTGGTCCCGGCCATTCCTTTATGCAGCAGTTACAAACTGACCTACATTGTGTTAAATGTACTTGTTGCAAGAGGCAGGAGCACCGCACAAGTTCCAAACAAAGCCTGTGTGCAAGTATTTGAAGTATTTTGTGCGAATTCACCATGAAATATGCTTGTTGTGTTTTGAATAATATTTTAATTCATTTTGCTAATTTGGCTTCTTAAAATTTGGATGTAGCTTTGTTGCTTGATTGCAACGCCAGCAAAAGAAAGTTATTTATAAAATTAGTCATATTGGTGCAAACCAGAAAATTTCAAAATCTGAGCAGATGTTTTTGACAAATTATTTTGTCTAGTAATGTAACACAAATTTCTACCACAATAACGTAATTAGTATTTTTCGATTACATTTTTTAAATAACCAAGAATTAGTATTTTCTGTATTTTTTCAACATGTACATTTATTATTTGAAATTTTTATTCCACACTTATTTAATGACAGGAAAACATTTACTATTTTTGTCTGTAATCTTATACAATTTGATAGAGAGATGTAAATGTGCCCAGAAGAACAGAAAACTAGTGAGACGTATAAATTTAAACAAATTAGATACAAATTAAATACCAACTGTTTAACAACAATTAAAAAATTAAAATTAAAAAAAATTACTGTTTTTTTTTCCTTCTTCTGTTTTATAGAAGCTTATGTGGACAAAGTCATAGATCAGTACAGATTTTCATTCTATTCTATCCTATCAGTAAATAATCATCTTTCAAGTCAGTCCTCTTTCAAATCTGAAACGTCAGGAATTTCAAACTTGCCTACAAAATGGCAAAGCTACATTCTAACCAATCAAGACCCTGTCAAAAATGAACAAAGGAAACCAACAGAAAATTTTCTACCACATAAGATGTAAATAAAGAGGAGTCACATTTCTCTTAATTCTGCACAGCTGAGCGTGCTGCATGAAATTTATATGAACAAATGTTCATATATAATTAGTTCATACAAATGATACTGTTATACATTAAGATCAGGGGGTTAAAATATGGGAATTTTAAAGGTTGTAAAGCACTAGCAAACATATATTAAAAATAAATACTGAATAATAACCAGTGAAAAAAAAAAAAAGAAGAAAGTTTCAGTTTTAAATACCTCAAGTCTCTAATGAAACCACCAGAAAAGAAATCCTAGAGAAAATTGTGCATATCTACTGAAACTTCTTGGTCATTTTATCTTTGATTTCACTTGGGTCAGCATTTCATCTCTTGGTTTTAGAAATGTTTGGTCCTAATAAAATAATAAAATAACTAAAACATACTGAATGTTTAATATGCAAAGTAAAAGGAACAAAGATTAAAAAGCAATTAAACTGAAGTTGAACAATTTGTAAGAATTATTAGTAGATTATATTCATCATCTTGAAATAAGAAATATCAGAAGAGAAAACAAACACTGTATGTCTGTTTCCTTAATACTTCACAAGATAAATATACTAAAGGGTGACTTCATGACACGTATTAGGGTCAATGCTGTTTTAGCACTCATGTTTTCTAATCAGTGAGCATTCTATTAATAAAGAATCAATTTTAAACTGAGTATGAATAAAAGGAAAAAATGAATATAAAAGCATAATACTTCTTTATGCAATAAGGTAAGAAGTGCTGATTATAAGTAATTATATTAACATGGAGGTAATCATACAGGATGTTAAATATCGTGTACATTAATCTCTGACAAAAGCACAGAGTTGTGGACATGTTAGAGTCTGATCTTGGTGCACTGATAGTTATCCCCAGATTAAGAAAGTACTATGTGAGAAGGTATTACCCATGTCAGTTAGAATAAAAGTAAATCACACATGTAACCATGGAACGGGTCAGCACTTTAATAGGCTGTTGATATTTATTAGTAAAAAAATGAATACTGCACTGCAAAAATAAACTATTATCCTTCAGATTATCTGCAGTTTTAACAACTATTTTATTTTTCTGAAGCAATAACAACGATGAATGTAAAACTCTTGGGGAAAAATATCCACCAAGTACATCATTGCTGCTCAAAGCAAACCATAGACAAAGGAAAACAAACAGGAAAATCTCTGTTTGGAAAAATAGCTGTAAATAGTCAATGAATACAAATAAAATGGAAAACACATATTTTTATTTTGTAGAAAATCCTTTACTTCTACAGAAGATAAATGCATGGACTGAATTTATGGGGAGCCTCTAAACCGGATTTTTTCTTAACTGAAATAACTTGAAACATTTTCAAATCTGATGCATCAAAATTTGGATAGTTTGTTTGGTCATTTTTTAGATTCTTGAGTAAAAGAAGGTGTTGCAAGGAGAAGAATTGGACAGCCTATTTTGTTGGTGCTTTTAATTGCCTACAATCCAGGAGAATTAAGTGATCCTGCAAGTACTAGGAAAGCTGTAGTATTTATTGCTGCATCGACTGTTTACAGAAGTGCCAATTAAAACAAACAAAATTCTATTCAAAATAGTTTAAGCAAAGATTTTATCTGCAGATACAGCACTTTCAAGATTCAGATAGAAATTATTTTCATCTTGACAGTGTACCTTTAAAATCTTCTGCTCTCCTGTTACCAACAGTTCAGTTCCATCATCCTTTATCTTTGTAAATATTCCCATTCAAATCAACAGTGATATGCAAAGCTCTAGATAATGTGATTTCAAATAATTAATACTGTTTATTCATTTATCTGCCTCGAATTCAGACCAATCACGTTGCAAGTTATTTCTTAAACAACTGGTATCACTAATGCTTGAAGCCAGTTAAAAACCTTCCCAAAAATTATTTTACTTCTTTGTTCCAGGGTTGTAGTAATAGTCCATTTCCTAAATCAGAACCACACTCATCAGAATAACCTGTTAAGCAACCTGTTATTTAAAGAGGAATGTGGATACCACAAGTACACAGCCCTGCATTCAAGCAAGCATACATTACGTTCCCCCTTTATCAGTTTGATGTCTACCTTACCCTACCTCGTGAAAGACGAGCTTTCACCCTCCTCCTTGTGAGCACCAACACACAGTAGAAGGGTTACAAAGTTTTTCAGGGTATTTTCCTATACACACGGTACCCTACAAGCCCTCCTGGGAATCCAAAGTCTCCATACAAGCTGTCCTGACCTTCTCTGGATTTCTAAACACCTGTTCAAGATCCCAAGGCATTCTTTTTTTCAGTGAAACAGTGAATTTCATTCCCCTTAGGCAGAACCTGTGATAGGACACATGGTGAAAGGTCTTACTCACATTAGGAGCATTTCTCATATTTTTTCTACTACTCTTTCCTCCTTTGATGGAATGATTGGGGACTAAGTTATTACTTAATTAGAAGATTAAAAGACATTATCAGACCAAGAGCTTTACATCAAATTAGCCTGGCAGATGGTTAGGTGAATATAGCTATGCAAGACAGTAAATGTTATATATTCACAGCACCCTCAAAAGATAGCATTTTGTGTGAAGTATGTAAAGTTACATAAATGCCAAGTTCATGCACACCACATACGCCATTGTATTAAGATGTAGGATTTTAAAGACCTTATGTTAACTTTTAATTAAGCATCACTGAACCAAACCCGACTTACTTTTTAATTTTAGGAACTATAAAGAGAACAAATCAGGTCAATATATGGCCCTCAAGGTTTTGCGTGAACACACACTTTAAAAAAAAAAAAAAAAAAAAAGGGTGTAAATTGAGTACTTCATCAGAAATTCCCTATGATAGGTTTCAAATGGGCTCCTAATTCACACAAATGCTCACCAGTGAAACGTGTTCAGTAAACAGGTCAGTGAGACTGTCGCCCACAAGAAAACATAATGGAATTTGGCCCATTTGCATTGCAAGATCCATAAGAAAAGAAGGACAAAATGGTTTTATTACATTAAAGATAAATTCTGTCTGATGTTTAAATCATTCCCAAACTTCAGCTCACTTGATATATCTGGGGGTAGGAGGGAAAGCAAACTGTTTCGTACATAATACTTTGGTGTACTCTTCTCTTTACTTTCAGCAATGGCTAATTTTCAAAATAGGCAACCTTTGTGTCTTACACTAGACAATTAAACAGGGCAAGATACCAGTATACTTCTAACTGTAGTTAGACTGGGAGGTTTATTAACTGGGAGTTTATTAACAATCTAATCCAAAGTCTTCATAAGTCTTCCTAATAAGTACACACTAGATTAAAACCTTTATGTGTGTATTTTTAATATTTCTAATACCATGAATCTAAAATTAGTCAGAAATTACTGTACATGTTCAGCTGAGGATTTTTAAAACCCTCCATATCTCCACCAATATTGTATTATTAGAAACAGTCTATAAAGGCAACCAAGATTCTGATTACTAGCTCGCAAAATATACTTGTAAAATGAAGTAAAAATTTAAAAAATACAGCATAGGTGTACTATTCATTCCAAAGACACCTGTACTTTGAAAACAGCCGAGTTCATGTGTATTCTAGTCTGCTAAAATACACAAGTGCTATCACTTTTATGCTAAGTTTCAGCCCAGGGATTATTTTGGCAGATGAATTTATATAGCAATAAACAAAATAAGTTATAACACAAATGTTAAAGTAGTCTCAAGTGGCACTATAAAAAAAATCAACCTAGAAGAAAAAAAATGCTCAAAGTTGCATACCTATAAATTACCACGACTAATTAGAAAAGTGCCTCCGCGGGAGCAGATAACTGATGGGAAAGCCACTATCAGCTATGTTCACAAGAAGTACTCATGAGTGTAATTATAACATTGGTGTTTTGTAATACAGTATCATAAATTCCATCATACTGATGGAATATAGATTTTGTAAATAAATCATATATTCCAAATACTGATTGTACATGCATTTACTCAGATACTCACTGAAAACAAAACCAAACTTCCCGATTAAGTATAGTGAATGGAATTTAGCTTAAAGGTATATCATTATTTCATAAAATAATGAAAAACAGTAACAAAAGAGTAAACCCCACCGAAAATCCTCTATTAATAGTAAGAACACTATTGTTATTTTAATGAAGCATATCATAAATGATCTAGCTATATTTCCGCATCTAATCACTTCATTTTTGATGGAAGTGTCTTCTACAAGTTATTTTGGTTTATGCAAATACTGTGAAAATATACAGAAAAATGTCATAAAGGGGATAAAGGAATTCTGAGCACATGCTAAACTTAAAATGTTAGGAGATACTTAATATGGGCAGCTGCCTCAATAGTGTTTTTTTTTTAGAGAAAGACATTTAAAATTCTGTTAAATGATCACTATATTTAAGTCACTAGTTTAAAAAGATGAAAATAAAATTTTAACAAATGTTAAAATATTAACATCTGATGCCATCAAAACCAAAATATTCCAAAATATTATAAGAGCACTGAATTAGATCTTTGAAATACAAATGATCTGTGAGATTTCTTGATTGACTATTCCTGCACAGATAGTAGAACACAGATATTCTACCTTCTCTCACCCAAAAATATTTGGAAATGAAATATTTTTATGCATTTGGGAAGTAATGCATAGGAGATAAATAATTAGGGAGCCACACTTCTAAGATCATCAAATACACAACTAATTTCATTACAGCTTTCACCTACCTACTGAGAAGGTTCACGCAATTATTGGGTGCCTAAGAAGGGGTATCCAGATAAGAATCTCCCTCTAAAACATACTTATTTCCGTTCTGGCACAATAAGAAACACTTACTATTGTCACAACCTTTTTTGCTAAGACAAAAAGTACTGCTTAAAAAATCAACTCAATACAGCTTAGAGGCCCTTCTGTCTGTTTCTATATCCACCGTGTATGCCCCCTCCAGCTTCTTTCCTTTCTCTTTTTCTCGCTTTTCCTCTCTTTTTTTTCTTTCTCTCCGCTGCTCTCGGAGGAGGCTTCATTCACGTTCCTGGGACAGTAGCTCCATCCCTTCTTTCCTCCATAACCCTTGCTCCACCCTAGCTCCTCGCTTCACCCTAGCTAGCTCCTTGCCTCACCCTTGGCTGCCCCACCACAGCGCCCTAACCAGGTGCTGGGAGGTTCGTCAGACCCGACATGTGAGCAGTACAGGAGTTCCCCAGTGGGCTCGTGCGCTGGCCCAAGATGGGGAGAGCTAGAAGGGCTCCCAAGGCTCCCTTCCCATGGGAAAGGCCCACGCGCAGCCGGCAGCCGCAGGAGCCTCCACCTGTTGGCTAGGCCGTGGTGGCGAAGGCAGTGCACGAGGCAGCTGCCGGGCCACCGCATGGAGCTCCAGCCCTGTGTGCTCTCAGAAACCCGAATCGCAGACGCTTTTCTTTAACACAGTAACAGCAAAGCTTGCAGCAGTTCCTGCAGCTGCTGTGCAAGCAGCTGAGCCATCTCTGGTCTCTAGCCATTTCCCAAGAGCTTCCCCTCTGCCCCAAAAATATCATGACCAGCCAAAACAATCTGAGGAAGAGCTTGGGCACCAATTTCTCCAACTAAATAAGATTGAGCAACCAAAGGCACCTCCCTACCCACCATGCAGGGATGCTTAGTGATGCTTTTCTAGCATAAAAGCTACTTAAGGATCTACTGCCTTTGCCAGTAAGACAGACAAAAATGTCTAGTCCAGACCTGTCCTGTGCAATTGTCCCTTGAAAAGAGGAAAGTATCAGTCATAGTTTTCAGCTGATGAAAGAAAGACAGAAAGACAGAAAGACAGAAAGACAGAAAGACAGAAAGACAGAAAGACAGAAAGACAGAAAGACAGAAAGACAGAAAGACAGAAAGACAGAAAGACAGCAANAATCTGAGGAAGAGCTTGGGCACCAATTTCTCCAACTAAATAAGATTGAGCAACCAAAGGCACCTCCCTACCCACCATGCAGGGATGCTTAGTGATGCTTTTCTAGCATAAAAGCTACTTAAGGATCTACTGCCTTTGCCAGTAAGACAGACAAAAATGTCTAGTCCAGACCTGTCCTGTGCAATTGTCCCTTGAAAAGAGGAAAGTATCAGTCATAGTTTTCAGCTGATGAAAGAAAGACAGAAAGACAGAAAGACAGAAAGACAGAAAGACAGAAAGACAGAAAGACAGAAAGACAGAAAGACAGAAAGACAGAAAGACAGAAAGACAGAAAGACAGAAAGACAGAAAGACAGCAGACCCTACTTCTTTGGGTTAAGACAAATCATAAATGGTCTTTACTCTCTTTGTTTCCAGCTTCCTCAGATCATCTGTAGATCAAACCTTTCCAGACATTTTTATAAACCTTTGTAAACCTTCGTGGCCCTGCTTTTGTTTGTAGTAAAGTTTCCAGGGAAAGAAGACAGGCCCTTACTAAAATGGGTAACTTATAAGAAGACAAATTAAACCATATTAGGATAGGTATATATTTTACAGAGTGCCTATAACAACACTACTACCTTAGTGATCTAGTTGCAAACCAGGACAAGCAACAATAGCAACATTTTTTTCCAATTTGACAATTCATTTCCTCTTAGCTTAGGTTCATATATCTGCTTTGATATCTTCTGTTTGTGCCCCAGACAAAATATCCTCTTCCTTCCAGCATCCCAAGTCCTGTGCACAACTTCCTTAGTTTTGGAAAAATAAAGGAGGACAGCACGCTCTGGAAAGGGTGTAGTTACTCCTCTGTCAAAGAGAGAAATCTCTCTAAAGACAACATAGTCTCATTGTAGACTTCTGTCTTTGAAACATCTGTGATTTTTGCTTGTAAACATTAAATATTTAAACTTGCTTAGTAAGAACTAAGCTGAATCAATGCTGCTTAGGTTTAATTTGACTTCCCCATTCACTTAAATACTACTAAATACTGTCTATAGATCAAAAATGCACTGTAATGTTGGCTTTATATGCAAATAGATTAAATCTGAAATGTATCCATCAAGTATGACAACTCCACAAATTAAATTCCAAAAGACAAGTTCCTTCAGCCAGTTATCTAAGTCTATATATATACACACACATATATATATATATGTATATACACATATATATGTATATATATAATATATATATATATATATTTGCCATCTGTCTCTGAGCATAGGTAGGGCCCAAAATGTGGACCTTGGTCTAATTAGTAGCCAGAATTTAAAAAACAAACAAACAAACAAACAAACAAACAAAAAAAAGCAAGGTTGCACTGTTCTACGTCAAAAATTTCTGGTCCCCAAAATTTAAAGCCAACTTTCTCCATTTGCACAACTGCTGCAGGTCTGAGCTTGGCTCATCACCTCCATGAGATTGCTCGCGGATCTGTATAAGCTGGGCTTGTGAACAGCCTCCCACACCCATGTCTTCATGCAGCTCTGATCTCACAGGTCTCACACATGAACTCACAGTGGATGTGCAGTGATTCTACATTTGCTTCCTTTCTCAGCTTTCCTCTACAGATCCTGCTATCCACTTCTGCTCTGATTAGGACTGGGCTCGCCGGGTGCTTGTCAGAAGTCTGGGGAGCCAGGTTTGTGCTTTGCACAGAGGCTTCTGTGCTGGCGCTGCTGGGTTGCGCTTAACAAGCTATGACTGATCCACTTGCTTGCCCTGAACTTCCCGTTACCCTGGACAATTAAGTAGCTTTTACAAGCACCATAATGGTGAAATCGAGAAACCATAGAAGTGAGGGAACCCACCCTTGTGCAAGGGTCCTACATCTCATATTAGAGATGGTCAGTATTCAGTGTATCATGCCATGCCCAGTCTTATATACCTTACAGCACAGCTATGCCTAAAATAAATAGAACTTTAAAGATAAAACATTTTAATCAGCATCAAAAAAGACAGTCAGTCAAAATTAAAAAAAAGCAGATGCTGCACATGTATTTAACTTTCTAATTATTCTTCTGTCAGTTTCCAATCATAACTGAATATTCTCAGAAATTTTCCTCTTTTCTAAGCATTTCTGAGTATTTTCAAAGTATTAGTAACAAATAGGAGCAAAGATTATTAAATACATATATATATTGTCAGTGCAGAAAGACTCACTGGAGGAAAAAAAAGCTTCCATTTTTAATTGGATCTTATAAAAGCAGTAACTTGTAGTAACAATACTTGCTGTGACTTAAACAAAATTGAGACGAAAGTGAAAAATTTTAAACCAATCATATTCCTTTTAATGGAAAACCAAACTATACCAAGTACCACACGTTGCTCTTCCCTTCCTTCCTTTCCCAACCTCATAAAAGAAGATCCCAAGAAGAGATCATGTTTAAGGTTCCAGTCCAGAAATCCTTAGATCAAGCTCTTAACACATTGAGAATTTTGGACTATAAGGCCAGGTTAAAGTTAACATCTTTCAAACTTAACAATCCATCACCACTCATGAACAACACTAATTAAAACATTTGTAATTTACAAACATGGATTTAAATGCATCTATATTAATCTGGTACCCCACCCTTTGGTAACATCTTTGATATCTGAGCTTCATGCCAAGCACAAGGAAATTAAACACTTTTCCAACATAATCCATGCAAAATGCCCAAAAAACCAAAACACTCTTTACACTGTAATGCCAGCATCTTAAAGAAAAAAAAAAGTGTATTCAGAGCTCAGAGCTGTGTGTACAATTTTGAATATGGAGTTATACAAACAATATTTTTTTATGATTCTCTCAGGATTCAGACTCTTCTCTTAGTTCATACCAATGAATACCTTTTTTCTTTCCGTTGTGCATCAGCAGAGGCTTCTCTCTTATCTCGCCTCAGCAATCTCAGTTTTATCCTTTGGCATGTACATATTTCAGCAAATAATCTTTAGCAAGAACAGTCTGCACGTAACTAAGAGCAGTTTGCACGCAAACGACAGAAGATATACTGTATGTTCCATGCTAACCAATTTACAATGCAAACAACAATATGGAGCCAAAGTAAGGTGTCTATTCACTGGATTTAACAGTGTTACAGGGGACAGACTTTGCCAGTTTTCATTTTTATGTACAAGAAACACAACAGACCAGCCACATTACTGCATTTGATGTAGAAGGGTTCAGAAAAATTAAATAGTTTTTAGGATTTGCAATTTTTAACAACACTGAGTGGTTCTAACGCATAACTTGAAGACACAAAGTGCCTCAGAATACAGCTAAGAAAGGATGAGAGTGTAAATGTTTGCAAATGTACCCTATTTACATTGCAGAAACACACAGAGATGCACATAAATTATCACTGACATGTTTCTACCTGAAATAATGTGTCTAGCTCTAGGTACCTCATTACCAGAAAGGTAGCAACAAACTAAAGTTAACTCAAAGAAGATCAATCAAAATGATTAGTGTTGAAGGGAGGACTAGGAAAGAAAGGCTTTAAAGCCTCAATACTGCAGTTGTCTCATGAAGAGAATTTTCACTGGATAAGGAAGAAGAGGTTCAAACACAAGTAGCATGTGCTAGAAATACATCAAAGTATACACTTAGTGAAGCACTGACTTAAAGAAAACATTACTATAATATTTAAACTACTGAGAAAAACCCCAAGAAATAAAGAAAAATTACAAACTGCAAGTTCAGGAAACTAAGTATAAGCTTAAAGTATCACAGGAATTTTCATTCACTATCTGAAGTTTATTGCTCATAGCAAGACCTCAAACTTGGCACAATTTCCCCATGAAATGAAGGTAAGGTTGGGCAGTATAACTATTGCTGGGGTTCAAGCTATCTTTGACAGGATTTGGACTAAATAACATAGGAGGTTCTTCCTCCACTTGGACTGTCTCTACCCAAATTTTGCTAAAATCTCTATGATTTTAGGAGCTACACACGTTGCAGAAAGGGTGAACGCACAATACACTACATGCACACACCTAACAACCATTTCCAAAGTAGTTCTAAACAGCAATTATTTTGTCCTGACAGATTTAAAAACTAATGACTTTGCCTTATAGGGACTTTTCACATGATAATTTTTTTTTCAAATGCATAATACTATTCAGAACAGGGTGTAATCACCGTTCAAGTAAAAAGCCCAAAGCCTTCTCTCTTCAAATAGCAATATTGATTTAAAGGTATTTTTGTGCTCTGGCTGTTACTGTTACCTTTACTCAGCCAACACAAAGCATTCTACATAGCCATATAAATTACCTAAGATTTACTAAAATGAACCAAAATAGACACAACTTCTCCCCCTTACATGAAACAGAAAAAGAACATACTTCCCACTGATGAAAATATGAATGTCACCACGAAGCTTATGAAGGAAGAAAAAAATTAAAAAACACAAGGTATTTTCTTTGTTGCAAAAGCAATCCGTTGAGGACTATTAAATTTACTTGGTAGGACGTATCCTAAAAAACACTCAAAATGATTCAAGTGCACAGTTTATGCACAACAAAACACGCTATTTTTCACTGATTTTTATACCAGTACATCTTAGAAACCATAAGAATATTGATAAATTGCAGATTAGTAAAGTATTCACAAATACATGCGCTTCTAATATTTCTTTTTTACAGAGACTGTATCTTTCAGGGGACACAACTGAATACAGACTTCCAAATATACTCAACCCTTTTTATTATTTTATATTAATATTTTTCATTACAGAACACCACTATCTGATAGTTCAACGCTTCTCTATTTAATTGGCTCTAAGGAAAGTTGCTGTTCCACAAGATATTTATTTATTAATAACACAGGTATTTTTCTTCTATTATTTGTGGAGCAAAGAGAATAAAGAGTATGAAGAGAAAAATCAGAAGAAGCAAAAGTTTTCTCTCACTTATAAATTTATAAGACTGTAATGTGCAATTTAATGACTTAAAAATACAAAGAGGAGAAGAAAGGGAGAAACGAGAAAAAAAAAACAGCTACTGGTCTAGTAAGTATTTTGTTTTATTCAGTTCTAAAGTAGTAGTGGCAGAGAGTGGGGCACTTCACATGCCAGTAGTACAAAAATCTAAATCCTTTTGTATAAAATGGATGAAATTACATGGAAATACTTTTTTTTTTTAATTTACTTTCACACATAGCATGTAATTTCAGACGTAAACAGCTAACACTGTCCAGGCTCTGGGGACAGGATATACGTAACACAGCAAAGCCGGAAATCCACTTCTCCGCCACCACACAGAGCCAGGCTCCCCGCCACCCAAAACAGCCCCTTTTTCAAGCTTCTCACCACCTTTTCATCAACCTTGTTCCTTGAAAATCCCCGGTGGAAGTTGCCACAAAACAAGGCCAGGAAAACGGAAACAGAAA
This sequence comes from Crypturellus undulatus, assembly GCA_013389825.1. Classification (NCBI taxonomy): domain Eukaryota; kingdom Metazoa; phylum Chordata; class Aves; order Tinamiformes; family Tinamidae; genus Crypturellus; species Crypturellus undulatus. The sequence continues at coordinate 1,317,530 of VWPW01000756.1, forward strand.
GACAGAATCACCGTGCACAGTCATGGCGCAATCCCCCTCCCACTTTGCATTGGCAACGTCATAGAAAATGGACAACTACGTAAAAAGTCAAGATGCCTTTTGCCCCCAAAACGTGGCCTCAGCCAAACCCGAATCAGTCCCTTTAAGTACCAGCCCCTCCGCGGGCACCTCCGCGTTTCCCAGGCGACTGGTGAGGCTCCCAGGAGCCCCAGGAGGGAGCTTGCATGGCCCTTCCTACGGAATCGTGCCCCGACTTTGGAACTGTGCTCCCTTAACTTCACGATTTCAGAGGTTTTGCGCCCCAAACCCTTTCATGTGGAGGCATTCACGCAAATATTCAAAGTATGAATTTATGTAAGTATGTTTAAAAATAAAAAGTGTCAATATGTTTTTTCCTGGTCTACAGCCTTACAGAAACAGTGTGTTTGCTTTTATTTCTTAAGATACTGCTTATTCCTTACTACTTATTTTCAAGGAGCTGATTTCTAACAAACTGCATAGCTGCTGCAGTGCATTTCCAGGTGGACACTCTAAGGTCTGAATTACTACAAAATAAGCCTATGGCTGTATTTTAATTTCACCAAATCATCTCAGATCAGCTTCTAAAAAGTAATCCAAAGTTTACGGGAAAACCATTTAAAATGTATTCAAATGATATTTAAATGAAAAAGGATGTTTATTTATCATTCTCCAAGTTTAATTTTTATCACTTTCCAGGAGAAATGACCTATACCTGGTCATGTAAAAAATGTTAGACCTTGTTAAAAGAAAGATGCGGCATTTAAAGGTAAGTAAAAGGCAGAGGCAGAGCTGCTAACCATGGGGTAAGACACAGAGAAAGTACACAAAACCGAGCCCAATCTACAACCTTATTGACCCAAATCGGATGCTGCCAACAAAACCTCTACCTATGGCAACTCTTTAATTGAAGATGTATTTAAATATCTAAGGAAAAAAAAATAGTAACTTCTCTTCACATGAAATGTGCAATGTGGAAGACAAAAACGGATCTTACTTGGTGTACAAAGACATCAACGGGAGACTCCAAGGGGCTTCCCTCTCGATTGCTCATGGAGATGAACCCGAATCCCATTCTCACATTGAACCATTTGCAATGGCCCGTTCCGTGCAAAACCTGGGATTCCTCCTCTTCCTCCTGCTCTGGCAGCTTCCCGGGCTCCTCTCCACCTTTACTCGCCCCTGCTGAGGAAGAGGGAAACGCCGGGGGGGGGAAGGGGGGGGAGAAGAAGAGAGGATGAAAAAGAAAAGGGGGGAGGGGGGAAGATGCAAAGCAAAGAGTTAAATTCTGGTAACAACTCCTTTGCCACTGTATTTAAGAACTTGCTACCGAAGAAACAGAAAGAAGAAGGAAAAGCAAACAAAACACGAATTGCGAAAACATTTTTTCCCGCGGTTTTACAGCAAATCCTGAAACACGCAACCTCTCCCCCCAGAAATGCGTCAGCCCCCTAAAATCCCCCGGGCTCACGGAGAGGAAGCCGGGCGCGCGGAGGCTCCCTGCGCGCAGCGCGCGCCTCTATCTTCCCATTTAACTCCATCTTTCAGCCCGGCCGCCAGCGCAGAGCAGAGCGCGCGATACGTTACTTGGATATTGCTGCTTTAGGACCGATCCCATTTCCCGAGAGGAATCCTCGGCCCAACGAGCGTCTCCCGGCGAGGCGCGGGGGGGTGGCTGGGGGGGAGGTGCGCGGGGGGTAGACGCGG